>JBAMCG010000040.1:18527500-19102500 GCA_037075325.1 Drosophila mayaguana | reverse complement strand
GACCGGCTGCGATTTGTCCAGCAGCTCTGGCTCCGCAACGGGCGTGGAGTCATCTGAGATATCACTGTACGCTGGACTCTGCACATCCTCGCGCGAAACACTGCCATCGAAATCGCCCGGACCAGGCGATTTCCTGTTCTTCTTCTGCTTGCTGCTGGCGCCCACCGAAACAGGCCCAAAGCCAGGCGAGCTCTTCAAGCCTGGCGGCGGCTGCTGTTGCTGTTGTGGCACATAGCCGCCTGCAGGAGGCTGTTGTGGATCCTGCGCCAGGCTGGGCGGACGCAGTGGACTCTGTCCAGGCGGCGACTGCTGCGTGTTGACGCCAGCTGGCGGCTGTTGCTGCTGCTGCTGTTGTTGCTGCTGTTGTTGCAAAGCTGCCGCATCGGGTGGACCAAAGCGTAAGACGCCCGCTTTTACTAAAAGTGCGAAAAAACGAGAATTTTCATTTAGAAATGAATAGCTCCATCTTCATGTAATCCAGCTTCAACTTACATGCTCCCTGCTGTAGCAGCGCCTGCTGCTGCTGCTCCGATAGCATTGCTGGCAGTCCGGCACCCACGAGTCCGCCCAGCAGCTGATGCTGGGACAGCGCCTGTGTGGAGATGCCGGCCGTGATGCTGCCGCCTGCAATGGGTTGGCTGCCAGGCATGCCACCAGGCGGCAACACTGCTGGTGGCTGCGCTTGTGTGGGCGCTGCTGGCGGTGGCTGTGGCACGGCAGATGCCGTCACAACCAGCGGCAACACTGGCAATGGTGCCGCCACAGCAGCAACAGCAGCAACAGCCGCTGCAGCAGCAGCAGCAGCAACTACTGGATCTGTGGCTGCTCCTGCAGCAGCAGGCAATGCAGTGCCATTTGCTGCTGCGCCGTTTGCCTCTGCTGCTGCAGCAGTAGCAACAGGCACTGCCGTTGCTGTTGCTGCTGCGGCTGAGGCTGTAGGCGATACTGCTGTTGCTGTTGTGGCTGGTGGTGCTGTTGCTGTTCCATTGGCGGCAACTGTTGGAGTCACCGCCGCTGCTGCTGCTGCTGCTGCTGCTGCTACTGCTGGCAGCGGCGATGGCGGCGTTGCTGGCTCATCGGGCGCCTGCATGGAGTCCTCGTCCATGGAGCTGACACCGCCGCCGCCGCTGCTGCTGCCGCTGGCGCCATGCGCATGCGACTGATGGTAACGCAGACCGTTGGCGTGCTTGTACTTCTTGCTGCAGTCCTGCTCGGGGCACTCGAGCAGCACCGGTGAGATCGCGCAGGGCGAGGCAGTCTTACATTTCTTTGTATTGATTTGCACATTGAGTCCGGTCACTGGATTGAGCAGGCTCTGCGGCTGGGTGGCCAGGCCACCGCCGCTGGCCGAGATGGGAATGCCGCTGGCATTCACCATGCTCACCATGCCCCCGGCACCGTCGCCGGTCTCGCCGTTGAGCGGTGACGGCGCCTCGTCCTTCGACTTGCGCTTCTCGGGCCGCGGCGGCAGAAATGCTGTAGGTGAGGTACTGGGCGTGGCACCACCACCACCTCCATTGCCCGAGGAGCTGCCGCTATTGGTCGCATTGCCAGTGGCGCTGCGCGTCGCACCGCGCCCCTTGGTAGCGCCATTGCGCAGCTTCGAGTGCACCTGGGCATGCGAGAAGTAGATCTGAGAGAGCAGAGGACAGGGAAGGATTAGGTTAGCCAATTGATCTGGGTTAATTGTACTCACCGAGCTTCTGGTTTCGGTAAAGTTGCTCAGATCGGGCGTTAGGCCTGCGCTGCGTCCGCGCTTGCCGCGTCCCTTTGGAGTACGAGAATCTAATTCTTCAGTTGGTGAATCACAGAATCTGCAAAGGGTAAGAGTAAAACAATTAAAGCAAATAAAACTTTATTTAAATAAAACTTTAGTCGTAAATTTAGTAAAGTTCAAATATTTTAATGACTATAAAAAGGAAGAATTGGTTAGAGAATAAACCTAATCTGAATCCTGTATCTATAATACTGATTCCCCCCCCCCCCCCTCTCTCTCTCTCTCTCTCTCTCTCTCACCCTCTCCCTCTCTCTCTATATATATATATATATATAAAATTATAATCAAATCAAATCAAAATTTATGATTTATATAAAAGTCTCTATGAACATGCCTAGATATGATTATAGATTACAATCTAGAAATCGAAATAACTCCCAAGACTTATTAAATAATATTATTATTCTATTAAAAATATTGTGATGATTATATTATTTGACTTTTGTATATTTCTGAATTCTTACTGAGTCGATTTGGTTTAACAACTTATTTAAACAAGCCTATAAGACACTCTAGAAAGTTGTTTATTATTTGAAGAGTTTTAACCCTTATAGCCCAAATAGCAATAATTATATCAAAATTTTACCCCATAAAAAATGTATATATAATGCAACACAACAACCGAGTAAACACTAAATAAATTATCTAGTGCAAAAAAATAGCACTCTATGAAAAATCTCAATTTAAAAATTCCTCTTCAAACTGTTTGCTAAATGCAAAAATCTCTCCAAATCATAAATTTATAGAAACAAAAAAAAAAAATGTCCAAAAGTAGGTTTTACAAAAAGGCATCTTTATTTTTGCATTAACAGTTTGAGGGCGAATGTAGCTAGTAGGGTGGGGGGTGTGGCAGTTCCTAAGGATTAGGACTGGGAACGGGAGCGAAGAAGGTTACTCGAATGCAGCTACTCACCTTGGAGGAGCCCAATCGTGTCGGGTGCAATCGAGCAGGGTGCCCACATAGGTCTTGCCGCGCCACGTAACATTCACGACGAGCACGCCGCCCTCGGTCTCGTGCCACACGATGCCCTCGAGGGTGACCGAGGTGCCCGGCTCGCAGGGGCCGAGGCAGTCCGGCTCGGTGATGGTGCCCACCGAGGTGCCAATGCATATGTCGACCATGTCCTTGCTATTGTCGCTATGCTTGGCACGTTTGGCAGGCGGCGATGAGCTCCCCTCATCGGCACCGACACCGCCACAGCCAGCGCCACCGCCGCTGTTGCTGCTGCCGGCGGGCACCGAAATCGTGTGGTGCATGGTGGCTGAGATCATGCCGGGCGCCATGAGCTTGGCCTGTGCCAGGCTAGCCGCCTTGCTGTCTGCATTGCTGCCTGCGACGGCTGCGGCATTTGCACCGCCCGCCGCAGCAGCCCCACTTTGGCTGCCCGCGTAGTTGTTGCTGTTGTTGTTGCTGCTGCTGCTGTTGCTGGCATTGCTGTTGCTGCCACCGCTCGATGATGCAGCCGCTGCGGCCAGCTGTGCGGCAATGTGTGAGGATATCTTAATGCTGGCATCCTTGCCCGGCGGCCCAGGCGCATTGGCAGCGCCAGCATTCAGCCCGCTGCCGCTGCCATTGCCCGCAGCTGACTGCGAGGCATTGCTGGCCGCTGTTGTGGCGGCCAACAGCGAGGCGGCTGCCGAGACCACAGCAGCTGGTGAGCCGGCAGAGGGTGTAAATACGCCGGGCGGCACAGCCGTAGCTGTCGCATTGTTGCTGCCGCTGTTGTTGCCCATGCTGCGGCGTATGCAGGCATGATGCGAACATGGCGGCGCTGAGCCCGCAGCAACATCTCCATTGCACTGGCAATTGTTGCTGTTGCTGGTGCTGCTGTTATTGTTGTTGTTGTTGCTGCTGCTGTTGCTATTGCTATTGCTGTTGCTGGCGTTCTTTTCGGGCGTGTCTTTTTCACCAGCTGCCGATGCAGCTGACTTGTCTACGCTGAGGCGATTGGAATGTGCGTTCTTATCCTTTGTCTTCTCGCGCCTATGCCCAGAGCTCCCTCGCTTGTTGCCCTGCGGCGTTGACTGTGCGTTGTTGTTGCTGCTGCTGCTGCTACTGCTGTTGCTGCCGTGCGTGTTATTTGGATTGGCATTGCTGTTGCTACTGCTGTTGTTGTTATTGTTGCTGTTGTTGTTGCTGCTGCTACTGCTGCTGCTGCTGGAATTGTTGAGATGTTTTTTGCTGCTGCTGCCACTGCTGCTACTGCTACTCGAGCCGGAAGAGTTGCCCGAGTTGTTGTTGCTGCTGCTGCTGCTGCTTGAATTGTTATTGAGGGAAGACGCATTGGCATTGCTGCTGTTGCTACTGCTGCTGCCGCCACCAGCACCGCTGCCGCCGCTACCGCTGCTGCTGCTGGTGCTGCTGCTGCCGCCATCCTCCTGCTGGCTGCTGCTGTTGGAGCTGCTGTTGCCCAGTGCACCGTTCTGCTGCTGCTGCTGATCTGTGGCCTTGACTATTTCGTGTTTGGCCTCGGAACTTTTGGTGCCGGGCTTCGTGCGTTTGATCTTCATTTTGAGTCCTTTATCGAGCGTTGCCTGATGATCAATGGACATTTTTGCGCTCGATTTACCGCTGCCGCTTTGCGAACCTGGGCCACCGACTGTGGCGCCACCAATTGTGTTGCTGCCTATGCTGCTGCTGTTGTTGTTCCCGCTGCTGCTATTGTTGCTGCTGCTATTGCCGCTGCCGCTGTTGTTGCTGTTGCTAGTGTTGCTGCCTGCCTGCGAGGACATACCGCCAGCGGAGAGTTTAGCTTGCTGCTGACCGCTGCCGCTGCCGCCGCCGCTACTGCTGCCGCTGCTGCTGCCGCCTGCTGTAGTGGAAGACTGGCTGACGCAGGAGGAGACCAAATTGCCGCCTTTGGAGAAGCCGGCAAATGTCGAGGAGGACAATGTGCTGCCGGTGCCTGCGTTGGCTGCGCTGCTGCTGCTGCTGTTTGTGTTGTTGTTGTGGGTGCTGCTGCTGGTGTTGTTGTTTTTGGTTTGTTGATGATTGTTGTTGTTGTTGTGATTGGGACCAGGGCTGTTCAGCTGTGCCACTAATGCTGATTTGTAGCCCTTGCTAGCTGTGCTATGATGATGATGATGATGGTGATGGTGGTGATGATGATGTTTGCCCGTGGAAGAGGACGATCCCTTGCTACTAGATAACACAGCTGAGCTGTTGGTGCTACTGCTGTTGTTGTTGCTGTTGCTAGTGTTGCTACTAGCTGCTATTGCCGCCGCTGGCGTTGCGTTGGCGCTGCCGCTGCTGGCAATGGGCTGGCGTGTGAACTTAATTGTGGTTGGCGATGTGGCCGACAAATTGCTATGCAATGTGGTCTTGTGCGATTTGTGAGCTGCCGCTGCTGCTGCTGCTGCTGCTGCTGCTGCTGTTGGTAATGAGGATGTTGCTGCTGTGCTATTTGATTGTTTAGCATTTAGCGTTGTCGTTGTTGTTGATGTTGCTGCTGGTGTTGCAGTCGTTTGGTTGCCACCACCCGAATGCTCCGCCGACTTTTCAATGTCAGCGTCTAGATCGTCCAGCAGTTCTGGTATGCCGCCAATATTCCACTCGTCCTCGTATTCAAAGTTTGTGTCCTTTGATTCACTTGAATTTGATGCGCTGCTGCTGCTGCTACTGGCCGACGCTGTTGAGTTGTTTGCTGTCGTTGTATTTCCAGCGTTTGCCTTGCTAACGCCAATCAATTCTGGATACGGAGGGAAATCGAAGACGAACGAGAGAGAGAGAGAGAGTGAAATATATTAAAAATATTGAATTTTTTCAAACAAAATGTGATGCAACTCTACTAAATTCCCAAAAAATGCTTACCGCATCGAATTCTACTCTCTCTACTGCCTAAAAGAGCTGAAGAGCATAGAAGACTAATAATAAAACTATGTGTCTACTCGCTCTCTCTCCCTCTCTTTAAGCTGCGCTCGATCGGCACTGGAAGTAATAGAGCCTGGAATAAAACTGTAGAGAGAGTAACGCCAGCTGTTTCTCGCCGATTGTCATTCAAAAAGCACTCTAACACGTTTGCATATCAAATCTCTAAACTCCACTCATAGCTAAAACTGCTAAATTGAGCATTTTTGCAATTCCAATCAAAAGTTATTCCCAGTGATCTATCAATTCTTCGACATAGCTCACGCTTTAATTGCGCTCTTTTTTTCGTGCACACACAATTGATTTCCAGTTGCATTTTGCACTAGGTATGCACACACATACATACATTTATGCACATATGCATGCACGCATACACGTAATACACATGTACATACATACATGTATACGCATACACATACATACATATGTAATTGTGTGCTCTACTTACTCGTATGCTTCTTAATCGCACTGTTGCCTTGCAAATTATTCGTTGCTGTTGTTGCCTTCACTTTGTTATTGAAATTCAATGCTTGGTTTGTGGCTGCCGTTGTCGTTGCTGCTGCTCCTGTTGTTGCTGCTGCCGCTGTAGTTGTTGTTGTTGCTGCTGCTGCTGTTGTTGTAGCCGCTATTCCTGCTGCTATCTTTGTTGTTGCGTTTGCCGCACTTAAATTAGCTAACAATTTACTCTTAATATTGCTTTCCGTTGCTACGTTGCTGCTATTCAGGGCCACCTGAAAGATATAAGACCACAAGAAAATACAAATTAATATAATCCAGATTTGTGAGTGTATGTGTGTGTATGCGACAGAGTAAATTTTCAAATCTCAAAAAGTACAAACAACGCACAAAAAACACAAATGAACATGGAAGGGGAATATTTTGTGCTGTGTGCAGCCTATGCCGTCGTTTTCTGCTTCTGCTTCTTCTTCTTGTTCTTTTTCTTCATTACCTTTTCAAGCGATTTTTCCATTCCATAACAGGCGGCCAAATATGATCAAATCCAATTGCAAACGATTTGTTATACATTTAAATTGAACAAATTATATATTTTTGAATAAATAATAATAATAAAGACAACGCCGAAAATGCTTTGCGCGAGCGTTCTCCAGCGTCCTTTTTCGTATGGCAGCGCGGCGACGCAGATGAGACTGAACACAAAAAAAAAATAAGAGCTCAAAGAGCAACCACCGAAAACGGCACGCACGCAAGCACACAGACACAATACACACAAGAAAAACACACGCATACATTGCCACAAAATTGAACGGGAGAGTAAGCATGAGAGAGAGCGAACGAGCGAGAGCGGCCAGCGCATAAACAAAAACGCCACTTTAATGCAAGTGTTGGTAAACGACATACAAAATATATAGTTCCTATGCGATTGCTGTTGTTTTTGTAGTTGTAGTTGGTTTTGTATGATTTACCCCAGTCCCATTCCATGCTCGTTCAATAATAAAGGAAGACAGCTTTAAGTAATTGCGATTATATTTTGCTCAAGCCAATAAATCAAACATCACAAATTTTAAGCTACCGCTGCGGCCATAAAAACAAACCAAAAAAACCAGCTTGTCCAACACATACACACACACTCACGCATAGTAATGTCTGTACGTTAGAAAAAGTATTTTGTAGTATTTCGTATTTTTTTTTTTTTATTTTTTTTTTTTTTTGCTATCGTCATATTTTCACTCTATCTGCTAACTGTAAAGTCTAGTGGCCACTTGAGAGACCGCCCCACTTGAAGACCAGACCAAGCGAAACAGATGACAATAAAATAATTACGGCTCTTATCGCATTTAGTAGTAGTCGGGTTATTTGGGCGGGGTGGTTGGGATGTTCAGATGTTGGGTTCGTTACATGCCACTTACTTACCTTATTCGGGTGGTGGCTAGTGTTTGCCTCGTTACGTCTCATTGACTCCATGCAGACGCAAACGATCGGGCGGCCGCACTGTGCGGGCCCAAAGTACTGCCAATTGTGCCTAGGAACGTACTTTTTGGTGTTTTGCAGCCAGTGTTGCTGATCTTCTGCGTGTTGATGCTCTTATTCTTGTAGTAGCTATTGTTGATGTTGCACTGCTGCCGCACTGTCGCGTAGAGGGTGGAGACGCAGGGCCTCGGCCCTCGGGCCAAACTGTTCATTTTCAAAACTGCAATGACAGAAAAAAACAAGCGAAAAATTAGTATTGAGGAGGGTGAGTAAGAAACTGCAAAAACACAAATTCACCCACACACACACATACACACAATTAGTATATCGCTAAAAATAAAACATGCAAAGTAAGAACCAAAATAAAGTGATGAAAATATAAAAAAAAAGATACAAAAATAATAAACAACAATTTTGTGGCCTTTTAAGTGTGGCGGCCTTTAGAGTTTCGCGATTAACGCAGCCCGCCCTCTTATCGATCCCTCTGTCTCTACCTCTCTTCCTCACACTCCCTCTCTGACTCTCTGACTCTCTGACTCGCCCTCTCTATCTCTCGTTCTCGCTCTCTGTGGTTGTCTTCCTCGGTATAGCTGCACTGTGGCAGTGATTTGCCGTAGGAACTGCACTGGCAGACACCTTAACGACTTGGCAATTAAAACACTTTTCGCAATTTACTGATAACCCACTCAAGTGCTTGAAATATGATTTGGGTTAACATGTTGCTGTTGCCCGAGCACACACGGTAGCTGATTTCTGATAAGATAACGTGATAGCGCAGACAGCAAGCAGAGCCCAGCCAAATAACTGTTTGTCACACAACAGAAATATGTAGACAACAAAAAAAAAAAGAAGAAAACCAAATTATGCTCAAGCTTATCGAAATATTCAAACGGAAGACAGAGAGGGACAGCGAGAAGGCGAAGAGAGTCAGTTCGTTCGTTGTTGCTGTTATGACGTCATCGGTGAGAGGCGGCGCTCCGTAATTAAGTCGTTGTGTGTTGTCAACTTGTCACTTAAAACTGCTCACTCTCTTAGTGACTGCTTATTAAGACGTACTTAAATATACACATTGACAACTAGGCACATGTATAGGTGGGTGCGACTGTGTGTCTGCGAGAGCGCGAGTGTGAGTGTGTGCACTTGTGCAAGTTGTGAGCAGCTAATCGCTATTTAGTTCCCTCTTTGCGCGTCCACATAAGCCGCTTTGTCACACACTAAGAGCAGACACCACACGTGGATTATCGCTGTATGTGTGCGTGAGTATAAGCCTCTGTCTGTGTGTGTATAAGAGCGCATTGTGCTTTATGGCTATACTATCTATGACAGTTCCACAAATTGGGTCGCAACTTCCAACACTTTATGATCGTCATAACTCCCACGCTGTCTTCCATCGAATTGAAAATATATACACACACACACGTGCATATTTGAATGGGAAAGTCTGCGGATTACACTGTGGCTGTTGTTGTTTTTTGCTTCTCTTTTATTAAAGCTCAGTCGAAAAAAACGAGGCAATTAAATTTGCATGTGGTTAGCATTTTTTTTACGATAATTAAGTAAAGCAAACACAAACATATTCACATGTATGAATGTGTGTATGTATGTACTATGTGGGCCGCTATTTTGTTTGCCGTTTATTTGTTATTGTTGTCGTCGTTGTTGTTGGCTTTTGTAATTCTGCCTTTTAATATGGATATTTAATTAATTGAGTTGTTACTTTTTATTGCCATTATTAAAAAAGTGCCCACGCATATCAATAATTGGACAGCCATCTATGTGTGTGCGTGTGTGTGTGTGTGTGTGTGTGTGTGTGTGCTGTTGTGTGTGTGTGCTGTAATAGTTGTTAGGATTTAATAGACCTACGCCTGATGTGAACTTAATAGATATAATAATATCTATGATCTACATAGATATAATAATAACGTGTATATATATTTCCTGCATTAGTGAAACGATTTTAAGCCACTTTCTCACTTCACTTTTTAGGGTTTCTTTTTGTTTCTTTTGATGAGGTAATACTATATTTAGGTACTCTGTTATCATTTGGAGCTATGTTAATTGTGCTCAGCAGTCACGTTCTCCAGAGTATACATATTTGCTATTTAGAAGCTCCATTGTTATTGTTGTATTACTCTTCGCGCGTTTCTATAGATTAGGTCAGCATTTCTTTGTTTCATATTGTTTTTTTAGCTTTTCTGTATAGTATTCTTGGTATGATTTATATATATACATATACCAACATTTTTAATCTCAATTTCAAGTACACTCAAATCTTAATCTGTATTTTTCCTGCCACACTCATTATATTCCATTGCGGTTTTAACACTTCTCTTTTATTAATTTCGTCACATCTATTAGCACTTTATTAAAATTTTCCTACAATCCTTGAATCCTCTAATATTGAAGCGCTCATTGGGAAGCTGATTGCAATGCTCCGCGATGAACGTCACGTGCAGTGCGGGTGGTCGGCTGTGTGGCATGCAGCATGCAGCATGTGGCATGTGGCCATGTGGCAATGTGGCATGTGGCATGCGACGTGCCAAAGCGCGTTAAGTGCTATTGCAGCAGCCATAACAAACAACAAACAACAAACAAGCGCCGATCGAAACACTCCATAATTTAGACAAATCAATAAATTACTAATAGCCGCCGTTCGACAAAGAATTCGGCTAAAGATTGCCAAAGGGGCGAATGTGGCAGCCGGGGCGCAGGAGGCGTGCCAGGGGAAGAGCACATGAAGCTGCCGGGGCAGTTGGCAGTACAAAAGACAGCGCCGGTCATCGTTCAAGTCGTGTTTTAAATTGGGTTTGCGGCGAGACTTGAAAAAAAGCCAAGCAAAGAAAAAAAGGCTAAAAAAGAGCAGCTAAGAAAAAATGCTTAAAAGAAATAAAAAATATATTTCCCTTCTGCAATTTTTATGGCTGCGCAAGGTGAAGGCAGAATTGGAACAGAAAAGGCAAGGGATAGTAAAGAGAGACTGAGAGAGAGAGAGAGAGAGAGGGAGGGAGACGCAGGCATTGGGGTCTTGTTATGGAGCTACCCAAAAGGCTGTCCGCACGTACTAAACATCAAGCGAGAGCAGTCGAGCAGGAGCCGGGGCACTGCGCGGCGTCTGTGCGGCAACTAAGTTTAAGATTTACGACCACATCGTCAGCAAGCTCATACCCATACCCATGTCCCAACCCATACCCACCGCCCCTACCCCTACCCTCAACCATTGCCAGCCCCAGCCTCATCCTCTCAGCGTCGTCATCGGTTGTTTTGCGGTTGTATAAGATCGATCCGCGGTTGCCACTAAATGAACGCCTTTGGGGAGTTGCCAGTTGCGCGCTTTTATTAGCGAGCTAACCGCAAAAAGGCACCCAAAGGAGGCAGCCAGAGATACCCAGGCTCAGCTCGGCCAGCCCAGCGAGGAGCGAGCCTCAGTCTCATGCTTGCTTCAGCTTCAGCTCCAGCTACTTCTGCTGCGACGTCCGCAGCTTTGCCTCAAGTTGTGCGGCACAAATTGAGTTTCGTTTATAATTTAGCTGGCTGTTATTTTGTTTTGATTCGCTTCGATGCGCGATAATTTGATTTTATATTCATAATACACACACACACACACACACACACACTAGCGTAGACTTTCTCACAATCTCGCTCTCTTTCTCTGGTTGCGTTGGTGGCTCCATATGAGGCTCAATTAAATTAAGTGCAGACGCCTCTGCATTAGAGTAGGTCTTAAGAGGAGCTATGCTTCTATAGGGGAAAGAGTAAAAAAAAAATAATAACGGATGAACACACTCGAGTGTCGATCATGCCACTTAAAGTGCAGCCTGGCATTAAGGGGTGCTGCAACACTGCGGCACATCATCAGTTGGCTCACACACACATGCATACATACACACACATTTTGTTTTCAATATCGATCACTGAATGGCCTGGCAACTGAAGTGCCTCTGCGGCATACTCAAGTGGACGTCGCTTTGTGGCCTCGAGAGATGGAGAGAGGGAGAGGGAGAGCGAGAAAGAGTGGAGTGAGAGAGTAGAGTGGAGAGGGGCAGTAGGATATAGACATTGGCAGGCAGTTTAACTGCATGTCCTAGTTAATCAAAATGTTAAGCAGCCCACAGATATATACACACACACACACACACACATATATATATATATATATATATATATATATATATATATATATATGTACACATTCCCAGTATATAAATTTAACACAATTTTCGCATGTCACTCATTAGAGATTTACGTCATTGGGTAACAGACGTATTACATCATGTTCTCCACTAATGTTAACACATTTTATTGCATTCCATATTGCTGCAGAGATATATTTTATCTGATGTGTATCTAATTTATATAGTCTTAGCTGCATATTGTATAGGAAATTTTCCACTGATGATTTTGCTCAAAGAGTTTAAGTTCTTGTTAAGTCACATAGCTTGCTCAACATGCCTAGAAAGTAGGTGATATATAGTCGCTTAGCAATATTCAGATGCTATCTACTATATTGTGAATATATTTGATATATTTATATACATATATTGTGATTGTTTAGGCCGCGCGTGTAAATTGTTTAGTCCATTATTGCGTGCACGTTTATCAATTGCCGTCGATTCAAATGAATGCAACAATAATTTGTATATTCGTGAACACAACTTTTATTGTTGTTAAAAGGGCAAAATGCAATAGGGATGTACATCTGATTAATCCTCTCTATATAAAGGGGAAGCCAACAACTAAATAAATCACATTGAAAATGTTAAAACGTTCGCTGCTGTCGCTCTCTATAGCCTGGATGCTGCTCTGCCTGCCTGATGATTCTGCTGGCAAGGTACAGTACAGCCAGGATAAAGAACACAGGATATCGATGCACATCATATAACGTATATATATCACATATTGCAGCGCAATTGGGACTATGAGCCGCTGTCAGCTGAATGCCAATCATCCAATGATGATATGGCCAAAATGGAGTCCAAAGTTGAGCGAGTCGGACGCGACGAATACGCTATATCTGGTAGCTTATTGATGAACTTTGATATGGATGAGACCACAATGGTGAGTCGCATTGGTATTAGCAAAGTAAATCAGTTTCTATATAGTTCCTGTACAGGTTGAAGCGTATGGTTATCGCAGCTCATCGGGCAGCGAGGAGGACTACAAGATATTGCCGTGGAGCATACCGAAACAAACATTTGAAAAGTTTACTGAAGAGTATTACGAAAAGATGTTCTTCGAGAATTTAGAACACTGCTCGAATGTACCAGAGACAAAGGATGCCTATCCCTGGCCCAAGGGCACCTACACCTTCGATAAGTGCATCTTCTCTGGCGAGGGTTTGCCCGAAATAGCGCCCGAGGGCTACTACAAGATAATATTTGAAGTTACCGGACAATGCGATATACGCTTCACAGCCATTGTGAAGGTGACGACCAAATCTGGTGTGATGGGCTGAAGGATACAGTGGAGCACACATCGTTGTTGTGGATAAACAATGCTTGAATATATATGAAATAATATTAAAATGGGATGAGGCATAAAATATAATACGAAGCTTATAAAAAGTTGTACATAATTGGGATGATCCACAACTTTGGATGGAGTCACACGTGGAGCGTGTGAATAGCTATGAATATGCTTTGACAAGCACATTGCTATATAACGATGATGTGGATATGAATACCTAAACACATCTAGCTTTTATTTAGATCGAGGCCTATTCCTGTTGCAGCATATCTGTGGCAATATACCACAGCAGCCCTTTAAAAAAAAAAAATCAATTTGCTGGGAAGACAATGAAATTAATAATTAAAACACTCGACTTTCCATAAATGCATATTAATAATCCACTAGAATATCTATATGAAATATAAGATGGGAATACAAATGCACTATAAATTTTGATATTTTATTTTGACATAGAAATCAGAGTGTGGCATTGGGACTGTTTAACTAGGAGATAGTCGATTAGTTTATTAGAGCTCCCTTACTCCTGAATCATGCTCCCAAAATATCACCTTAAGACGAATATGCCATCTGACTAAGCTCTATAATCTATAAAGACTATTAGTCACGTCTCTTTTATTTGTTCTTTAATTTACAAAATAAATTCCCACATTAAAGAGTTTAAAGTCGTATTATTTTGCATTAGCTGGATGATTACAAGTTCATATACGAGTATACCATCGATACTATCGATGCACTGAAATTAATTGGGCTGCTAGTTAAGTTCATGTATCTACAACAGCGATTGCTGGCAATTAAAAAAATATATATAATACTACAATGCATCACATCGACAACATATATAAATGTGATTTGGATAGTGCCAAACACAAATGAATATGTCGACTCGACTGAGACACGCGCTCGCTACGACATTTCTAGTGCTTTGGCTGTGCCATTGCTGTGCAGGGACGGTGAGTGATATGTATATATCAGATGAACTGGTCTTTTTCTATATATATGTATATATCCCTCAACAACAGCGCAACTGGGACTATGAGCCCATATCGGTAAACTTTGTAACTTCGGATGCCAGCAAAATAAATGTGAGTTCCGAAGTCGTGCGTGTGAGTCGATACGATTATGCCATATCAGGCAATTTAACAAATACTGAAGATATGGATGAGACAACGATGGCAAGTGCTAATCAGTGCATTATACCAGAATATTCAATATATATTTAGTATTTGCTCAGATTGAGGCCTTTTGCTATCGCAGCACATCAGGCGCTGAGGATGACTATACGCTCGTACCCTTCGCCATACCAAATCAGCCATTCAAAGACTTCGCCAAGACCTACTACAAGGACATTCTATATAAGAGCTTTAAACACTGCTCAAATGCACCGCCACCCGAGAAGGCCTATCCGTGGCCCAAGGGTGTCGTTACCTTCGACATGTGCTCGGCAACTGGCGAAGGTTTGCCTGAATATCTACCCCAGGGCTACTATAAAATCGTCTTTAAACTCCGAGCAACTGCCGAAATAGAATACACTGCAATTATAAAGCTGACAACAAAATTGATTTGAATGGCTCAAAGAAGAATAATACGAGGGTCTTTGTAGGAGTCAATATTGAAAGTGAAATGAGTTGGAAATATTCAATATTTTTCGTGTTGTTAATCTTAAATATATGAAAAGTTATTGAATGCCTCTTTAAATTACTGAAACTGTATTTAAAAGTCAAAAATATATTTTTCAAATCCATTTAGGACATTCTAGATCTGTTTATTAATGACTTTTTAGATCGTCTTTAGTTGAATAAGGCTTCTAGCTAAAATGCATACTATTTCGAATCAAACAGTTTAATTTCACTTCGGGGAACACTCAAAAATCCTAATTAAATGCGCAATAAATAAAAAATTTTCTACATATTAATTAGATGTTCGATTCAAACAAACAACAGTTATTATATACTGTTAAGACTGTTCTAGTCAAGACTGCTCGACTAGGAGATACCCTGAACCCTGCAAAAAGCAGATATTCAAATCATTCTGCACTACTTTCATACACCCATACAGAAATACATGCACACATACACACGCATGCATCCATACACACGTAAAAGCAAGCGCTCTGCCCACTGCGCTTAGACATGACTATATCGACTCAGCTCGTTGCCCTGATCAGGACTATACATACTTCATGGGGTCTGCCCCGCCTTCTTCTGCACGTTACATACATTTTCACAAAACTATTATACCCTGATTTTCCATTTTCAATGGGCTTAGGGTATAAACAGACTTGTTGGCATGCAAAAATGTTTCCTTTTAAGCATGTCATGTCAGTCATGTTAATCATGTTAATCGTGAATACATTCAATGCTCGCTAATTTGGCGAATACTTTAGGATCATACATGTCATATGATCTTATATCGAGCCAATAAGTTGCTATATAAATCAACAATGTATGGTGCTATATAGAAGTTGAGCTGGGACAGCTAAGAGTATGTATATTCAATTCGTTCCTCGCTGGATTTTTGCATTATATTTGCTCTCAATGAGCTGCAAGGCAGAGGTTACTATATGCCAATATAAATATATAGATATGTAAGGATTATAAAGGATTCTCTTCATGCAGCGCCAATGGGACTATGAGGCGCTCTTTATTACTGGCAGCTCATCGGATGAATCACTAGTGAGTATCGAGGCGGAAATTGCACGCAAGGGACGTGGCAGACCCACCATTTGGATCGTTTTAGAAATACAATATCAAATAGATGATGAGAGTATGGTTGGTATAAGTTGTAATACCCAATAGGTCAGTATCTAACATGGTCAATTTATACTCAGATCGAGGCAACAGCCTATCAAAGTCGAACGGGCCACGAAGACGATTACACGCTGATGCCTTGGGGCATAGAAAAAAAAGCATTTCCTGATTATCTCCGGGAATATTACGAGAATGTGGTCTATTCCAATCTGGGCCACTGTTCGAATATCGCAAAACCCGGCGATCAAATTCCCTGGCCAATGAAGACGTACAAGTTCGAGGATTGTGTTTTTCCCGGCGAGGGCTTGCCCGAAATATTGCCCGAAGGCTATTACAAGATATTTTTTAATGTTACTGGTCAGGTGGACTGGAGCTTAGTGGTCGGCCTGAAGGTTGTCTCCAAGAGCAATGCAATGGGATATTATTGAAAACTGTTAAGAAGATTCGAATACAGCTAAATAACAAGCATGCAGCGTGAAGAAACAAAGTTATTATATTAAGAATATTCTGATGAAATATGTATTATTTGCTTAATTTGTTTCCCTCTTCGATTTTCCATAATATAAATCATAATTATCATGAATTACACTGCCCAATTGATGCCACTTTACTGAATCAGATAAACTGGCATGTTCACTGGTTGTCGGTAATGAAAACTTTATTACGCGGTCAAATTAATTATTAGCTAACAAGCAAATCAGTTGCTATAAAAGCTTCAAACCAAATGCGCTTCATAGCAGAAAAAAAGTTAAGCTCAACAGCAGCTGTGGAAATGCATATTCCATCAATTCGTTCATGGATTTTTGGGATTTTATGGATCTCAACGAGCTGCAGCGGCAAGGTAACATATATATCGGCATATATACAAAGCAATTGTTATATAACATCATTCAATGCAGAGTACTTGGGATGCTGAGACCCTGTTTGTGAATAGCTCCAGTTCGGATGAGTCTTTATTGGTGTTTACGACGCAAATTGTGCGCCAGGGTCGTGAGAAGCCTACGTTCTCAGCAGTGCTAGACTTCCATTACCAAGTGGATGATACCTCTACGGTTAGTTATTGAACGCCTATTTGATCATTTTTGTTCAGTTTAGGTATTTGCTTACAGGTCGAGGCGTTAATCTTTCATAGTCAAACGGGCGGCGAAGATGATTACAAGCTGATGCCGTGGAATGTGCCGCAGAAACCTTTTTCGGAATTCTTGGCCGATTACTACAAGGATTTGCTCTATGCCAATTTGGGCAACTGCTCGAATTTTCCCAAGCCTGGCAACGAAATTCCATGGCCTAAAATGAACTACAAGTTTGAGAAATGCATGATAACGGGCGAGGGCATGCCCGAAATAGCGCCCGAAGGATACTACAAGATACTCTTCACTGTGACGGGCCAAGTCGAATGGGGCTTCGAGTTTCGCATGAAAATTGTGTCCAAGAGCAATGCAATGGGCTATTAACTATTGGGACTTGCTTAACAAGTTTATGAGGCATTTGTTGCAGTACTTAGTCTAAATTTGTATTTAACTACTGTATTCATCATGAAAATTGTCTCCAAAAAGAATATTATAGGTAATTAAACATGTTATATTATGAAAAGATCTGATTATAAATAAATGGCATAGTCAATCGATATTTATCGTTATCAAATTAATGTGTGAAATGATCATTAATCAAATGAAAAACTTGTTATATATGGATATATAAATATTATCTATATATATTCTCAGACTCCAAGCGTGTTATAGATTGATATATTTCAAAGTCAACTATTGACAACGTGCAAATAAAGAGCGGAAAATTAGTTTATTTAACAAATAAACGTCAGTTTACCTTTTAATTAGGTACAGTTCGCAAATGCTATCTACAGTTGTTAACACGAAACATTGCAGAAAATGGGCGTAATCTGATGAATGTTATGGGCATGTTAACAGCAATAATTGTGGGTAATGTTAATGATCTACAGAAAAAAGTACAGCATTAACGTAATCAGAAAATACTTTTTAATCCATATATCAAGTATAAATATTTTAGTCAGACCTTCAAGCGTCACATTAAAAATGTTCGTGAACGCAAGGCTAGTCGTATTTTGGTTCCTGCTCAAATGTTCCCTTGGAGCAGTAAGTGCAAATATATAAATATGGAAAATTGTTAGGTGATGAGTCCTGTTACAGCGCACCTGGATTTACGAACCGCTCTCTCTTGAAGTGAAAACCTCGGATGCATCGAAATTAAATATTGAGGCATCGTTGGATCGTATTGGACGTGATTATACCATATCAATCACTTTGGATTGGAACTACGACGTAGACGAGACGACAATGGTGAATAATTCTTTAATTATATTAAATTTATATCTTCTATTTATATCTTACATCTGGCCATCAGGTGGAAGCGTTCAGTTATCGCAGCGCTTCGGGCAACGAGAAGGATTATAGCCCATTGCCATGGACTATGCCCAAACAGACATATAAACAGTATACCGAAACCCACTATCAAAATATTATCTACAAGAATTTAGGTAACTGCTCAAATCTGCCCGAGCCTGGCAACACCGATCCTTGGCCCAGGGGACTTTACAAATTAGAGAAGTGCGTGGCCAATGGCGATGGATTACCCGAAATTGCACCCGAAGGATATTATAAGATTATATTTCAAGTATCCGGTGAGGTCGATTGGGAAATCGTAATGATATCAAAGTTGACAAGTAATACAAATCTGCTTGGTTGAGAAGTGTGAGTTGGGCGAACTATTCAGTATAATCATATGTATATGATGATATCCATAAAGATATGATATGGACTAACAGCAAATGTTGCTTATGTTGGCATTGACGTTTAGAATTATAGCAAAGCTCATGGCTTACATGACTATCCGGTAATGAAAAAGATTTATTCAGAATAATCGCAATCCATATTATCCTAGCATTATCTTTAATTTTAATTGTGTTGAGTCTTGCTTAAAAAATCAAAAAAATTTCAGGATATCAATCCAAGTTTCGACTTTGCTGTTGTCTCATTTGATTCGATAGTCAGGTAGATATAAACAACTCTAGAAAATCTAGGAAAACCCCAACCCAGTTAAGAGCCGACTCATTAAGCATATTTTCTGTTTAACTGTGAAAGGTTTAACTGAATCTCTCGACAATAGCTGCATGTTTTGTGGGCGTAACCAAACGCCTGCTGTGCCGCATTCCAGGTGAGTTTTACTGTTGAAGGGCCAAATGTGGCAGTCAGGTAGAGAAATTAGTTTGCGCCAGCTGTTGCCAGTTGCCTCTTGCCAGTTGCCTCTTGCCAGTTGCAACAGCGGCAACGACTCAACGTTAGATCGAGTGTGAAATTGTCAAGACATGCTCGAAATACTTGTGGCAAAAAGTGTTAACTGTCAGGCGAGCGAAAAGCAAGCTAACGGTAAAGCTATATATACGTATATATATACATATATATGTTTGACTGGCTAGAAAAACGAAAGAAAAGTCTGACAAAAATGTCGCCGTGCAAAATGCAATTCGAATCGCATTTCAAGTGAAAACTTGGCGCAGTTGCTAACTAATTTATTGCAAATTGTTAAAGCGCTGACGAGGACCCAAGTTGCTGCTGTTGCAGCTACTATGTTGATATTGTTGCAAGTTGTTGTTGCACGTTGCTGTTGCTGCTGCTGCTGCTGCTTGTGTTGCTGCCCGCTGGGGCCTGTCAGGCTGTTGACAGGCGCATTGGCAGTCGGCACAGCGTTTCGCGTCTGCTATTCATACGAATGTGCATGGAAAATGCCGTTGCACTGCCATTAGAGTGGACCCAAAATCCAAGCGAACAAACAGAACCAGCGAAAAACAAACGTTTGCCATTTGAATTAGTTTAGTTTTAATGAGCTGAAATTGCAGCGAGCTAAACAGCTTAAGACATTTATGAATGCAGTTTGCAGTGTAACTGCAGTTGAGGAGTTTAGCTTAACTAGTTTAGCTCAGCTTAAGACTAACTTTGGTGCTTTTCTGTATAACATTTACCTACACTGGTTTATATAATCAGTTTTTAGTTGATGGCAACAAATTGCTAAATTGCTCAACTTACTTTTTCAGCTATGGCTTTTTCGATTTTAGTTATTATAAAATAAGTTTTCTTATGGAATGGTTAAATGAGGCTTTCTTTGTAGTTCTGATCCAGGGCAATGGCTTTTTCAGCTGAACTTTTCCAGCACTGGCTTTAAAAACAGTTGCCTGCTCTTTACTTTTGAAAGTACTTATAGTACTTGGCTATAATTAAGAATTTATTATAAATATATTTAACGTAAATCAGTTCTGTTTATTTCTGTATGTCTACTTGCATGTCTAACCAACACTGCTCGTGCAATTAAAACTTTTGCTGATCTCATCAAATCCACCTACTTTTGTTTGTTCACTTTAACATTTTCCGTTTCATACAGCTACAATTCTCTATTGCCTTGCTCAGCACTGTTAGCCAACTTTGGTTCAGCCTAATGTGTAGCATTTCCATTTCGACAATTTGCATGTACACGCATGTGCTGTGACTATGGCAGTTGCTGTTGCTGTGGCTGTTGCTGTGGCTGTTGCTGTGGCTGTTGCATTGCCCGAATTTCCAACATGAACGAACGAGCGAACATTTTACAGCGTTTGACAATATCAAATTGTTATCTGGCATAAAATAATTACAGCGCTTTAATGCAGACAAAATAGTTGCTGCTGCAGCGGCTGCCAACCAAAACTGTTTTTTTTTTTTCTTTTTTTTTTTTTGTATAGCCTGCCAATTTCGAGTGGCAATAAAAGCGCGTGTGCGCGAGATTTGAGCGCTTCGATAGGCAGCGGGAAAGGCAACAGCAACAGCAACCACAACAACAACAACGGCAACAGCAACGGCAATGGATATGTTGCCTAGTGGCAGCTGAAACTGCGCTAATTAACCAAAAACGCAGCCAATTAGTTTTTGGCCAACACCGCAAAGCAAGTTAGCTAAAGGTGTAGCCAAAGGTGCAACACGAGGTGCGCTGAATGCGAACGTGTTGGCATGTGTCAAATATATAAATGCAAAACTTGTTATGCGAGTCGAGTGCGAATTTATATTTACAGTGTGTGTGTGTGTGTGTGTGTGCGCCAGTGTGGTAAAAGTGCCGATAATTATTAGTATGTGCCATCTAATCATTGGTTAGCCCAGCCAGAGCTAGCATATTTAATAGCCAGGCTAAACTGTGAGACGATGAGCTATTATTATTACGCTTTTATTAGCATGTAAACGCAGGTAGAGCAAATATTCATTAGACTATATTGCGTACACACATAATTATACCATAATATACAGCTAGCAGAGCAAGCTTTCATTTCAGCGATACCGTCTAGTAATGCTAGTTAACTAGTTAGAATTAGCTTGATCTGAGTATGCGAGCAAACTAGAGAAGGTTTGAAAAATGTGGCAGTATAAATATATTTGCATAGAGAGGATTATACAAATAGCCCTCTTTTAACAACTACAAATACGTCTCTAGAAGATATTTACAATGTCTCACATCAATATCAAGTCTCTTCATTTTTATATGAAATCTAATATCTCTCAAACACATACATAAATTATGTATACACATTACATAAGCAGCTAGAAAAGTTTCAGCAAACATGCCTTTAACTTTATACGCTTTGAAACACTGCTCGTCGGGCAGTCAGCCGTGCAGCTCACACTTTGCAACACTGTTGCGTATTTGCAAATAAATTCAATTTCGTACGCAAAGAGCTTTTGCATATCGGACAAGAACGATGCCGGCTAAAATAAACAATCGAGCAGAGAACACAAACACAGAGAGAGAGTGAGAGGGAGAGAGAGGGAGAGAGAGAGAGGACAGAGAGAAGAGAACACTATAGATTGTACGACTGCAAAGCTTGTTAAAATTCATGTAATGCATTAACTGAGAACAACAACCACAAATTACACAGTCCAACTGGCCTGGCGGGCCATCAGTCTGTCTGGCTGCAGTCGAAGACTCGGCCAGAGACCAGGGGCCAGGGTATTTGGCCAAAAACCAATGTCCAAACGGTCGACGGGTTGCAATGAAAAGGCAATTAAAGCGCAGCGGGCACAAACTCAAACTCTGGCTGAAAATACTGAAAGAGAAAAAACAAAACCAGAGACCAGAGATGGAAGCCAAGCACTGACTAGTTGCAGTTGTTGTTATTGCTGCTGCTGCTGTTGTTGTTGTTGTTGTTGTTGTTGCAGCAATCAATTGCATGCTTCAATGGACAAATATACGAGAGAGCTAGCGAGGTAGAGACAGACAGAGGCAGGGACAGGGACAGAGACAGAGACAGCCAGCGAGTGCCACAGATAGACATGGCTGATATGAGCAGCCAAATGCTTCGTCGTCAACGCCGTTGTCCATGTCGGACAGTTGGGACAGACAGACAGACTTATGGACAGACGTATGGACAGCTACGCCTAGATGGACTCAACTAGATAAAGGCCTTGCCTTGCCTTGCCTTGCCTTGCCTTGCCTTGGCTTGCCTTGGCTTGCCATTGCTTGCCATCAACAGCCAGCACCTAAGAAAATATATAAGAAAATCAACTAAGAGCATTGTAAGCGAGCCTTATCGACTGCCTAATACCTGCTCAGGCTTAGAAAATCATACATTTTGGAGTTCATATTTAATTTATGGAGTGAAGTGAATCAGCATTGATCCATATGCAAAACTTTTGCTATTTCAACTCTCTATATATAGATGACACGCCCCCAATAGGTGTATATATAGAATGTTTTGTCTAGCTATAGAGCATGGTTATTATGATTCGCTCATCAAATTGTTTCTATATAATTATTAAAGTGGGAATGATATCGTTTTTATCGATTTGACTAGAGATCAATCATATTTGAGTTGTATGCCTATTGCCACGCCCACAAATGAAGATTGAACATGGGATATGCTTTATGGTAAGTAACGTAGCCCACACTGCCACACCACTAAGGGGCATTTCATATATCTCAGAGCCCCCAAAGGCAAGGATATACTCTAGTATAGATTAGGCAGGTAATCCACATTGAAACATTGCCTTCAAGCAGTGCACTTGCAACCAATATACCCGCTCTGCATGGCAGCGAGCGAGCATAATGAAAAACAGTATGCAGTTGAATTTAGCTGGGCCCAAGAGTCATGCTCTTTGGGTCTGGGGTCTTCAATCTTGCTGGTCGCCAGACTCTAGTCTATGGCGCGATTGCGATTGCCTTTTGCGCGTTTGCGTTTGCGTCTTCATTCGCTGTTCGTTTGCCGTCAAGTGGAACGGCAAAGGAAGAAAAAAAAAAAACAAAATAAATAAAATAAAGAAGGAAAAAACTTGTTAACTTTTCCTAGCTAGAGCTAGCAAAAGGTTCGACGACGACGAATGGGCCACAACAGAGGCCAAAGCCGCGCCACGTTCAAGTCAATCAAGCGTCAGACGTTTGTGCTGCATGCCGCATGCTGCACGCTGCACGCTGCATGCCTCATGCCGTTGCACTCTCTGCCATTCCAAGGCGTCAATTAATCAAGTGCGGAGCCAGCCAGAGCCAGAGCCAGAGCCACAGCCACTGCAGCAGCAGCAGGCATAATCATTGCAATCAAGTCATTTTTACCTGCATTCAGAGACGTCGAGAGCAGGTTTAATTGTCACTTGACGGCAATTAACACAAATTTCCACGACGGCTTAACGCCCAAATGTGACTTCAAACGGCATAAATCCGTGTTGACTTGCCAAATCACAAATTTTTAATTGATGGCTGAGCCACCAAATTGTGTGATTATCGATTCGTTTTTTTTTTTTTTTTTTCATTTTTTTGCATTTTGCATTTATAATTTTGTCATTCAGTTTTGTTAATAACCTTAACAAAAATCCAATAATCATCTCAATCAATCAAACAACTCCAACATTGATATTAATTAATCAAGTTATTTTATGTTAATATGCATATTAAATTCACACTAAAAAAGAATCTATTAATAGCTGAAATATGTTCTTTTAGGAATATTTTAAGATAAAGATTTTATGCAAGATATATCATCTCTCTTCTAAATAACATAAGCACATTATGTTAAACAGCTGTTAAAAAGTAAACGCCGCAGTCAACTCAACTGTTACATTCGTTTGTTATGTTATAAAGCTGTTAAGTGATATAAAAATCTCACATATAGCGATATATATATTTAAAGTTTGTATCCCAACTGTTAAGATATGAGAAGGCGTCTCTAAATGATTGTTTTATGAAATTATTAAAACCTTTACAAGTACACTAAAACTGTTCTGATTCTAAAACTGATTTTCATAAAATTTCCATAATATATATAAGCAGTTCAGCCCATTTATAAGATGATATAACAGATGAGCCATTCAAATATGCAAATATATCCCTTGCAACTCTTTAAAAAAATATGATAATATATATTTTTCATATATCATATCAACTTAAAAATCAACCAAGTTTTCATATTAACATACAACCCACATTTGCTACAACTGCAGCTCAAGAACTGCCCCTTCCATATGACTTGTTAGCCATTAACAGCTCCACCTTAACAGCTCATCATTAACATTTCACACAACAATTTAGCTGTCTACCAAAAGAAATGTTAATTGCCTAACATTGCCAAGTTAACATTTCGCAGTTCAAAGTTTTGTGATTTGCACATTTTTCATCCAAGATCTTAAGCACCGGGCCGGAGCTCTGCATCTCTCGCTGCGTTCAATGGAAACAGCCGCTAGAGCACTTTTTTCTTCGCCTGTTCCATTCACTACAGTCTCCTCTGATGCTGCTGCTGCTCCTGCTGCTGCTGCTGTTATTCAAGTGCTTTATACTCTCTCGGTTTTTTTCTTTTTTTTTTTTGCTGTGTGTCCTCGGGGCCTTTTGGCTGCAGCATACTTTTGGTTTTTATGTTGCAGCTCAAAAGGGCAACAAAAGATAGAGAAGAATGAGCCAGGGAAATAAAGTAACTGCCAGGCAAGGCAAGGCAGGCAAGGCAGTCACACACACACACACACACACATGTGTGTATATATGTAGGTATACAGTTTTTGCTTGGCTCCTCCTGCCTTCTGTCTGATGAAGTCGAACAATTTGCGAGTTTGCAGGCAGCGGAACAGAGGAACTGCCACAACGTCTGCATGCCCCGGCCCGGCCCCATGTTCATTTGGTTGCAGCTACTAGTCAAGATTTGCATGACACACACACACACACACACACACACACAGCACTTTTGGTGGCAAGCAATCAAAGTGCGACAAGTTATTTTTTTTTTAATTCTTTTTGCCACGTTAATTTATAATGGGCTTTGCATGAAGTCAACTTCTTTTTAGCTCTCGCTGTCTGGCCAAATTGCAATTGGCAATTAATTTGGCTGAAAGCTTTCAGCGAGAGAGGGAGGGAGAGGGGGAGCCAAAAAGAGACGGCGCTACTATATCAGTCAAATATAATCAAACTGCCTTCCGTCTAGTCTCAGCTGTAAATTTCATTAGCTTGCAATTCCCAGTGCTTTAAATGCTTTTAAGACCTGTTGCCCGCTTAATTGAAATTCATTTTCATTCAAAAACTAAAAGAAAAACTTCAAGTGTTGCAGCTTTTTCCCTTGGCTGCATTGTTGCCGCCGCGTCTGTGGCAAGGGCCACAATTTGCGGCCACTTGCCGCGCGCTGCTCCTTGACCATAATCAAGCCAATGAGCCAGGCCTGCAAAATAAAAGCCAGGGCCATAATCTGCAACTCCTGCCATCTCTCTCTCACACTCTGTTCCCCTTTCTTTCTCTCTCTCTTTCGCTTGGCTCTTTCACTTTGCTTGTGCTGGGCCTTTCTACTCTGCCACATGCTGTTGAAGATTTATGAACGCCTCTGGCACTTTAAATTGAATTCAATATTTTGCCAGCGCGTTGCAACGTCAACAACAACAACAACAACAACAAATTGTTAAACAACAACGGGCAAAGTTTGTGTTTTTTTTTCGTTGACAGTTGCATTTTATGGCCACGGTACATTTCGTTGCTTTCCTATTCGCTCTATCTCTCTCTCTCTCTCTATTTTCTTTTCTATTTTCTTTCTGATGAAAATTGATTTTCCTTTTACCTCTTTGTCAGCTGCAGCTGAATCAGCCGGTGGGTGTGCGCGTGGGTGTGAGTGCACAAGAAAAAGGTGTGAAAGGCGGCGACGAGTTGGCTGGCCCCTGCCAAGCACCACAATTGAGTTGTCTATTTCTTTCTCTCTCTTTCTATTTGCCAACTTCCTGCACAACTATCGCTGTCATTAAGAGAGACATACATACCTGCAAAGGTAGAAGAGAAAACAGAAAGAAATTTAGTATCACGTATTAGCAGATTAAAAAACTTTTAGTTTGTGTATTAAAAATGAATTGGAAAATTTAAGTGGAATTTGCAATAAAAGATATATAATAATAATAATAATATATAATATAAATATATAATATATAATATATAATAATAATAATATATAATATATAACAATAATAATATATAATAATATTGTTAAAATAGCCAACAGTTGGAATCATTGAGATTTACAGTTTGTAAATTTGTAAAGTCAATTATTATTATTATTAAAAAAAAAATAAATAAATAAATTTAAACTCTAGAATCAATTTTAGAATCATTAATAACATATTATATATTATATCATAATATAAGTCAAGCTAACTGAAAGTCTATAAATAAATTTAGACTGGAATTGTTATTAACATCATATTTAAAAGCTAAGCTCAAGCTAACTGAACTACATATGTATCCATCTAATCTAATATATTTCCACCTACTTTTTCTATAGAGCAGTGAACTAAATATATTATTTCGCATTACTAACATTATGTTCTATGAAATATTGCTTCACTAGTTTGCACTCGCTCAAAATATCATAGAAAGTTAAACAAAGTAAGAACTTTATGCTAACTCGAATGAATTCCATAATTTAGATGCCAAAAGAAAACAAAATCTCCAACAGAGAGACAATAGAGCTCAGGAAACTTAGTACAAATACATCAATTTATATATTAATTCCGAGTCTCAAACTAGTTTCACATCTTGATTAATATTTTGTCTGAAATTTACGTATTTCGATCTTTTGAGATAGAAATAAATAAACTGAAGTTTGCTTTGTTTCCCTTAGTTTGGCAATTGAAGTTCATGTGCGGCAATTGTTGCAACAGCTATTGTTGTTGTTGTTTTTGTTGCTGTTGCCGTTGGGCGCAATCATCATTACAAAGTGCTGAGGTGCAGCGCTCCGTTGTTGTTGCAACGAAATCTGCGACCAGGTAAAGTCGACTGAGGCAGGCAGTTAACCAGCTCATAGTAGAGTTCAGTTCAGTCAAGTTCCGTCAAGTCAGGCGAAAGGTGTGCAACACTCGAGTGCAGCACGTCCGCTCGCCCCCACGTTAGCTGCCCCCTTTCCAACAATAGCAACAACAACCACAATGACGCCCCACTGAAAACAGAAAATGTTTTCGTTTGAGTGCACAAAACGCCGACGAGCGGCTGCTGTTGTTGTTGTTGTTGTTGTTGTTGTTGTTGTTGTTGCTGTTGTTGCTGGTGTTGTTGTTGCTGTTGTTGTCGCCTCGTCAGCGGGCGCTACACTGGCGATTTTCTTGTGGTTGTTGTTGCTTTAGTTTGTATATATACTATATATTTTTCTCTTATTTTGTTTCAATTTTTCTTTTTTTTTTGTGTTTTGTTTCCACTCCCTCTGCTTTGCTCTGTTATTCGCCCGTCAATTCAATTTGAAGCCATTTAGCATCAATTTGCAGTAATTTGACGTATAAATTATGTCAAATTGCCGAGCAGCTTGTCATTGGGTGTATTCTGTAGACAGTTGTTGTTGTTGTTGCTGTTGTTATTGCTGTTCTCACTCACTCACTTAATGCTCGTTGCTGTTGTTGTCGCCGCCGCCGCCGTTGCTGTCTTTGCACCTTTTTTTTCAATGACCGCTCACAGCACAGATTGGCTCAGGTATAGAGCGAGAGCGTTGCCTAGCTGTGTGAGTGCGAGCAGTGCGACATTATCAAACAAACATGCGGAGGTTCCAGCTCAATTCCAGTCAGATCCATTGTGTAGAAATGAGTTTTTTTTTTTTTTTGCTGCTGCTCTTCTTTTTGTTTCTTTATATCGAACACGTTTCGCACTGTGTGAATTTTATTTTCGCTTGTCGACACAAAAGAATTTCACTTAACATACACATTCACACACACCGCACACGATACACACGCATACATTTATAGAGGCGCAGGCAGACACGACGACACATGGATGCCGAAAAAAAGGGTCCAAAGACCCGTACAACAACAACTCGAGCCCGACACTAAAAGTGCCCATAAAAAAGGCCCGATATGCGACGAGGGGGAAAATGAAACCAACAGAGAGACAGCAGCAGGCTGTGATAGGAGAAGAGACTGAGAGAGCCAGGGACAAGGGCAGCAATCTTTACGCTTTTGTGAATGTTAACATTCAAAGATATCATCGAAAAATTCACTGGAAATGTGCCTCAGTACACACAATACAAGACAATAATAAGAGGTAGAATATAGAAGAGAAGCAAGAGAGAAGGGAAGAGAGCGGAAGATCAACCTAACCGAACGCATGTGAGAGTGCGTGAGCATGTCTGTATGTGTGTATGGCTGTATGTGTGTGTTCCCCTCCAGTTAAGGCTCAATGCCGCTGCTCTTCCCCCTTCTCTCTTTCCATCTTTGTGTATTTTGTCGCCTCTTTTGTGCGGATGAGTTGCCGTTCACGCGTCGTAAACTCGGTAGCCGCTTCCAAACAGCAACAAAAGACAATGGGCAAGCAGAAGAGGAAGAACAATAACAGTGAGTCAAAATTTCCGCATGCGCCGCTTGCAATTGTATGTGTGTGTGTGCTTGCGTGTGCGATTGAGTGTGGGGGGAGCAGTAAGACAACATGTCATCATCATGTCCGCCTACTCTGCCCACTGTCCATGTACTTGCGCTCTCACTCGCACAGCTGGTCGAGAATGCGAGCTATTTGAAGTATTTCCATTTGCATTTTAATTAAGTGAATGGATGCCTGGAATGAGGAGCATGAGTGGAGCGAGCCAACAAGGCGAAAGAGTATGAGACGCAGGCGAAGTAAGTGTAGCAGGAGGCGCTGTTGGCTCACTCGAGCAGCAAAACTTTATTATCTGTACAAGCAATTATGCATATCATAAAACACTTTAAACATTAATGAGCTCCAGCCAGGCCAAAAGACCAAGTCGCAAGCCCAGTTGGCCTCGGCTTAAGGCCCACAGCTCGTTTATTCATTCATCCAACGCACTGGATGGAGACGGAAGGCGGGGGAAAGGAAGCATGGACGGACAGACGAGGAGAGAGAAGTTGAGAGAGTGACGGCACCCAACGCACGCCCCCAACTGTTTCGGTTAGTTATGGCAAAAGTCAGCGTGTTGCCACTTTATTGCCTGCTTTACATTTCTGTTAGTTTAGTCCGCGCCCGCCGGCAACAAACTGCTGTTTGCAACTGTGCCTAGCCATACGTCTGTGTGTGCATGTGTATTTGCCTGGGTATAAAATCGTGTTATGTTTTGCGGCTAAATTAAAATTCGACTTAATCGTTTAAACATTTAAGAGGCGAGGCAAAGCCAAAAGCAAAAGGCAAAATCAGCAGCAGCAGCACCAGCAACAGCAACTAATCCACTGCACGTTGTTGTTGCTTTTTACAATTTTTGTGTTGTATTTTCTTCTTCATTTTCTGCATGCGCAGCGCAGTCGCAGAGTCCCAAAGCAAGCAGCCGCATAAGCAACATATTGCTGTCTCGCTTGAGCGCGCCATGAGCGCCATAAACAAACATGGCTGCTCCTGCTGCTGTCGCTCGCTCTGCTTTGGAGGGGCTAAGTGCAGCGTGTGGTGTGTGGAGTGGAGTGGAGAGTTTTTCGAGTTTGGAGTTTCAAGTGCGGCGAGTGGAAGAGAGTATGGCGTGTTTTCACTTTGCGCTTTGGCTTTGCTGCTGCTGTTGCCGTTGTTGTTGTTGCTGTTGTTGCTTGGCAATATTTAGCCTCGAGGGTCGCACAATTCAAATGTTAATTAAAATTTAAAAGCTTAAACTGTGCAAATTGTAGCACACAGAAGCCCAGCACTGCCGCAGTGATTTATCTTGCCTCGACTGTCAGCGTCGACGTTTGTCATTTGAATAAAATGAAAATTATGGCATTTATTTGCTGTCATTTCTGGCTGGCTTTTTGAATTAATTGCCACTCGTGCGCTGACAGCTTAACTAACAATATACGCTTTGCTTGCAATCCAACCTTTCATTGTGTGCACGTGCTACAAATATTCAATTATGCGCTGTACAAATTATTTAAAACGTGCAAATTCAATTTGCTATAAAGAGCGCTAACAATACGAGCATGTGGCTACGTCTATGGTCAATTAAGGCAACAGCAACAACAACAATATTAGCTCATTTCCATTTCAATTAACTGCTGCTGCTGCTCATAAATAATGAGAAAAAAAAAAATAATAATAATAATACTAATAGAGAACACATTTCGCTCAAAGTAGCTGTGAAAAGTGCCGTTACACAGAATTATGGCGCTTAGGCGAATTGCCAAGTGTGAATTTGACTCAAAAGTTTTTCGCTCTTAAATTTCTCCTCTTTTTGGGCGAACTTCCAGTATCAATGAGTAAATTCGCCTGGAAGGGCAGCCATTAGCGTTTGCTGAGGGCAAGGGATTTCTATAAATAGAAAATAAAAAAGGCAAAAGGCAAAAATAATTGGAAGCAGCAAAGTATGAATAACTGATTTTCTTCAATTATACATATATTCAAATTATATATTATTTAATTTAAGCAAAGCAACATTTCGATTCCACTGATGTGGCTTTAAGCTGCATCTACTGAAAATATGACAGCAATGTAAACTTAATCACACGCTTTGGGCACACTACAAAAGATCACTAATTTGTTTCTTTCAACCAAGCATTTAAGTGCATGTTAAACAACCACAAAAACTGGTTGTCAATTCCGCACACATTTCTTGCATTTCTTTTCTCTCTCATTTCGTTTCGTTTCGTTGCGGTACTGCAGCGTGGCATGCAACATTCAGCAGCCTAATGCGCTGGGCGTGTCAAGTTTGGCCGTGCGCCTGTTGGCGCCGCGTTGAGCCAGCAACACGCCAAACAAACAACTTGACAATGCTTTCGATTTAGTTATTATTTAAGCAACGTTTTTCTTATTTTTTTTTCGGTTTGGGTAATGCATAATTTGAAAGGCAAAAAACGTTTAACGCGATTTTGACATGCAACATTTTATGTTATGTTTGGGGTTATAAAAGCCAAAAAGGAAAACCAATCGAAAGCAAACGAATAAAAGAATTCTAATTGAGGAGCTCAGCGTGCGAGACAACAGCAACAGCAACAGCAACAGCCACAGTAACCGCAACAACAGCAACAGCGGCAGTAGCAGCAGCCAGAGCAACCGCAGCAGCAGCAGCAGCAGCAGCGAAATGTTGCTGATAGCAATCAACATCAATTAAAACATCTGTCTGTCTCGCTGTTGTTGTTGTTGTTGCTGGTGCTGCTGCTGCTGCCGTGTGTAATTATATTTTGTTGTTGCGCCTTGGCCATTATAATCAACGTCATCATCATCATCATTATCATTATCATCATAATTATCTGTACTGCCAAGCTAAGCACTGAAGCATTGCAATTGTAGCCGCTCTTACAGTTGCCAGCAACATGTTGCTGCTGTCAGCCTAGCGTATGTGTGTGTGTGTGTGTGTGTGTGTGTGTTTGTTGTTGCTCGCTTGGCTCGCCTGATGGCAACTGCTGATAATTATAATCCGCTTGTGGTTAAAATGGTGCTGCCTACCTTACTAGCGATAAGCTTGCATGAATAATTATGTTGCCAGTTGGCGAGTTGTTGTTGCTGCTGCTGCTGCTGCTGCTACTACTGCTGTTGCTGTAGTTGCTGTTGCTGCTGCTTTTGTGGTGGCTGCTGCTTGTCATTGCTGCTGGCCAATGCGCGACAACTCATGAATAATTAATGCAGTGTCTCGGTGCTGCTGCTGATTCTGCTGTAGTTGTTGCTCCTGCACGGCAGCAACTTGTTCTTTGGCTTTGGCTTCGCCTTGTTGGCGCGTTGAAATATATTTTCAATTATAGCAGGAAATCGTGAATTATACTAGCTGCCAGCATTTTTGCGCCTCAGTTGTTAACTTGTTGGCTATTATTGTGGCATTCGCTGCTGCTGCTGCTGCTGCTGCTGCTGCTGCTGCTGTTGTTGTTTGACTTATTTTGATTAAACTTGACACAGTGGCTTGTTAGCAGCGCATCACGCAAATATTTAATAAATACATAAGCGACGAGCACAAAGGCGTACCAAATTTGCTAGCAACACCTTTTGATGCTGCCGACAACAATTAACACTTGAATAGCAGCAGCAGCAGCAGCAGCAGCAGTAACAGCCGCACAAAAGGCAGCAGCAGCACAGCTACTATTTTATTATCAACATAATTTGCATGAAATGCAAACACACACACACACACACACACACACAGGCTGACACGCACACTTATAAATTCCCACCTTAAATTAAATAGCATTCAGTTTGGCTGAGCTAGAAGAGGGTAGCTCGGGCTCACAATTGGCACTTGAAAGGCATCAAAGTTATATACAATGACAATAAATGCAGCAGCAGCAGCAACAACAGGCGAAACAAGTATTGCTGGCAGGCAAACAATAGCAGCAGCAACAACAACAACCGCGGAGGGTTTTTTCTTTGAAATTCAGTTTTGGGCGCCGCGCGCGCGGCTCGGATGATGGGAATTTAAAGAGCGATGCAAATATTTTTAATACTTTGCAGCAATTTAATATGATTTATCTTTAGACCTTTTAACACATGAATTCCTCAACATAAAAGAGAAAAAACAAGACGGCAATAAAAATATCTTGTTTCATGCTCAAGATATCAAAATATTTGACTTTGTTTTTGGCTCAAGTTGAAAGCTTTTTATTGTTTGAAGTGTCCATAATGGGATTAGCTTAAAGCTTAAAACAGCTTTGAGGTGTATGTGTTTTGAAAGGATTTTCAATTTGTTTATAAATATACAAATAGATGATGAGAAGGGAAGGAGAAGGATCTGCTTTATAGCATAAATATTTAAGGTTTATACATTTTATAAAGGAAATTTAAGTTACAAATAACTTTATATATTAGGGCTTTATTAAGTTTATTTTAAGTATAGCTTTTTATTATATATAATACATTTCCTACTGCAGATATAAACGGGTATAGTTTGAGCAGTTGTTAGCCTTAAAGTCAAGTTAAAACTAGTTAGGGGTCTGAGGAAATGTATTTCATAATTTCTGCAGACTGTGCCACGTACGTATTAAAATAAAGTCTCGATTCAATTTAATACAAGACGCAAAGGCTACATAGTCACGTAGCAGGAGCACAATACACATACATAGATAAAGTTATATATGTATATAAGTATATTTATGTATATATATGTATATATGTATATACCCATATACCCAGTAGCGCCAAAGACATCTGTAATTCAGCTCAGTCTCTATGCACTTGGGCATTGAATTCCATTTCATTCCATTCAAAGGAGGACGAAGACGACTGTTGTTGCTGCTCTGTTGTTGCTGTTGCTGCTTAGACTGTTTGTCATACCAAGTGAAATGGTTTACAAGCATTTCTCTTGCCTCTTCTTAGTATCTCTCCCTCTCCCTCTCTCTCTCTCCCTCTCTTTCTTTCTCTACAGCCGGGGCTTTATGCTGAGGCGTGTTGAGGTGTGCTTGGGCGATAGCATCTTGCATAAAATTACTGACAGCAGCAACAGCAAGAAGGCAGTCAGGCAGTGAGGCAGCCAGTCGGGCAACCACCAACAGCCACCAGCAGCGCCGACGTCTGATGCTGTGCCACTGATAGCCTCGAAATTGTTGGCAGTTGCAATTTGCTGTTTGGAATTTTAAGCGAGCCAACAACAATGGAAGCTGCTGATGGTCAGCCGAAAAGGCTGAGGTGCAGGCAACTGAGCCACAGACACTCGTCCAGATAGCAACATCATTCTCATGCTCATCAGCAACAGCAGCAGCACCAGCAGCAGCAGCACCAGCAGCAACATCAGAGCCAAAGTTAAGGCGATTGCACATAAAAGTCAGCAGGCGGTGCTGATGTGTTGCTCCTGGCTCTGACTCCGACTCTGTGCCCAACACCATGCGGCCACCTCTTGCGTCTCTCTCTCTCTCTCTCTTACAATGCTAAGCTGCTGCCTGCTGTTCCCCTCAGCAACTGCTGCTGCTGCTGCTGCTGCTTCGTTTGCATTTTATTTTAGTTTTGTTTTTTCCTCTGCTGCCTGCCTTTCAGTTTTTTTTCTTTACTTTACTGCGCGCTGTTTTGTTCATTTCAATTCAATTTTTTTTCTGCGCTGTTGCATTTTGCATAAAAAACAACAAATGCCGTGCAAAAATCGAAATAAGATATAGTCTCGGCAGCAGCAGCAGCAGCAGCACGATTTATGTTAATCAGACAACAGCAGCAGCAGCAGCAGCAGCAACCCCAGCCAGTTGGAGTAGAGGCAGGAGCCGGAGCCATAGCCAAATGCATTCAATCATGTTTTATCTGAGCACAGTAGTTGCTCGTGTGGCTCGACTTGACTTGGTTGGTTATTACGTATCGCTTAGATACTTTGGCGCACTTTCGGATTGCTTTGAAGGCGGCTTGAGGGGGCGGCAAAGATTTCTGGAGCAACGCCAGTTGTTCGTTTCGACGCAACTCTCTTGCATTGGCCAGAAAAAAGATCTTGAACCACGTTTTTTTCTTGTTTTATTATTATTATTATTTTTTTTTTTATTGGCATTTGTATGCAGTCGTCGCAGTCGTTGCCTGCGGTGAGATTTCAATTTGATTCGTTATCGATTTGATTTCAATTTGCCAAATGCTTTGCTGCCATTTGCTATTGCTGTTGCCGTTGTTGCTGTTGTTGCTGTTGTTGCTGCTGCTGCTGCTGGGTGAAAGTTCGTTTTCTTCTTCTTCAATTTTGTGTTTTGCTTTTTTATTGCTTTCTGTTACTTTGTTAATTCAAATGGCATTGAGAATGGGAAAGTAATTGGCTGTGGATTGTGAAATGCAGCCAATTTAACAGTTCCTCAGTTTCCCAAGGGTGAAGTAAATTAGACACGAAGGAGGAGGAGGAGACGGAGGAGACAGAGCCAGAGGAGGATTGGTCAAAAAATAAATCTAGTGAAGCAGGGTTAGGCATAAATTAATAGATAGAAATGAAAGAGGGAGATAGAGAGCGTGTGTGAGAGAGAGGAGAGAGAGACAGAGAGAGACTTTGTTTTTTTTTTCCACTTATAGTACTTTTCTCCCCTTTATTTCTCTATATATATAGAGAGAGAGAAAGACTTTACTTTCAATTTCGCTTACAGTATTTCTCTCTTCTTTATCTCTCTACTGCGATAAATATATTTACTAAGTCTCCTGATTGCCTACATAAGTCCGACTCAACTAGTTTTGATATGCACGGTCTGATTCATATGCAAATTCAATTTAAGCCTTTTGAACTGCCAATTCCCTTGCAGTCTGTCTGGCTAATAACATAATAACAATTCTATTAACAATTTCAATCAATTGAATTATGCTGCAATCAATTATATTTGGCTTTTCTATGCAGCATTGTTTAATCTGCTGGCTTTGAGCTGTTCAGCTTTCGGCTCTACCTCATTAGCCATAAATACCCAAAATCAACAGCCAGCAAAATGTTGCATTACTCCTTCCTCTCTTTCTCCCTCTCTCTCTCTCTCTCTCCTCTCTCTCTCTCTCTCTCTCTCTGTCCTTCTCTCTGTAGCTTTGGATTGCACGCCAATTTCATGTCATTAAATTTGTGCCACGATGCATAATTCATTTCAAAATTAATCATATTTACTTGCACAGTTTTGATCCAATTAAATACGAACCTGCAATTGAAATAGAGAGAGAACAATTGTTAATAAATGATATAGTATAGATGCTGTATATATATAAATTTGATTTAGAAATGAATTTGCATTTTATTGGAATGCCAACGCCATGATGCAAGCGAGCAATGCAAATGATGGCGAATAAATGTGGCATTAAATTCACTTAGCAACTGCATAATTTGGGTGCATCAAAATTTTCCAAAAGCCCGAATGGCGCAGCCCAGGGCAGGCCACACCCACACTCACGCCCACGCCCACGCCCACGCCCATACGCCCACACTTAAGAACTGACATCAAAACATTTAGCATTTCGTGCTGCTGGCAATGAGTATATTAGCTGCTTGATGAAAGCGTTTGCTGAAGATGCCCATATAGATATTGGAATTGTGGATATACGAGTGTAGCCATAGTTCTCTATATACATATATATATATAATTGGATCTATGCTAACAAAGAAAGCTCGCCATCTTTTACATTTTTTTAAAAATTAAAAATTTTTCAATTAAATATTGAATTTATTGCTAATACATTACATACTTCATTTTCATAGGTCGAGCGCGTATGCAGCAGTCGCTCAAACTCCCCCGAAACAGCTTATTTTGATTGCATTGCTTTCATTTTGGCAGGCAGAAACATAAAATGCCAAACAAACTGGCGAAAATCAGCTAAAAAGCTTTTTGGCTGTTGGGGCAGCGGGCAACTTTGCATTGGGGTGACTCAATCGAGGCGGTGTGAATAAATTAATAAATGTGCAGCAGTGTTGGCAAACAGCGCAACTGATTGGGAATGCGTCTGTGTGTGTGTTTGTGCAGTGGAGAGTGAGAAAAAGTCAATAAACATTGACACTTATTTATGGCGCATAATTAAAAGTGATTTTTCGTGAACTGAATGTTGAGAAGTGCCTGAAGGTCGTTAACATTTCTACATATGTTATGGGCATATATAATAGTATAACATAGTATTAACATTCTGTTAGTTTTTGACAGAGATATGTGAATGATGCTATGACTAACTCTCTCTCTATCACTCTCTCTCTCTTTCTCTATATATGAATGTTACTAAAGCAAACTGTTAAAGACAACAGTAGATAGAAATAACCGTAGTTTCTATTGTTTCATTTGAAAATGTTAAATTGCAGCCGTTAAGCATGTAAATGTGCATGCAAAAGCAACTCTATTAACCAGGGACCGCAAATAAGAGTTATGAGTTAAAAAAAATTGAGGCACAAAAGAAGCCCCAAGAAGAGAGAGGAAAACACACATAAGTTATTTTTTCACGGCAAATTCAAAAAAAGAATAAACTTTTATTTGCAATTTTTTATAAAAAAATTATTTTTAATTATTATAAATAATTTATATGATAAAAATAAAAAATAATTATTATAAATCAAGTGAAACTGAGTTGTAGTTCACAGTTGCTGTTAAATTGCAGCTGTTAAGCATGTAAATGTGCATGCAAAAGCAGCTACTCATGCTAATATTATTATATAAAATATCTGTTAATATCTGTTAACTATAGCTTAACATATGTGAAAATGCAACTCTATTAACATCAAGTTAGTCTGAGTTGTAGTTCACAGTTGCTGTTAAATTGCAGCTGTTAAGCATGTAAATGTGCATGCAAAAGCAGCTACTCATGCTAATATTATTATATAAAATATCTGTTAATATCTGTTAACTATAGCTTAACATATGTGAAAATGCAACTCTATTAACATCAAGTTAGTCTGAGTTGTAGTTCACAGTTGCCGTAAATTCGCTTTTCAAGCACTCTGCGCACATTAAATAAGTTTATAGCCAATATTTTTTGCACTTGTTATATTTGAGCACCGCCTTTTTTTAGCTAACATAGCCTGGGGCACCCTAAGCCACATGCAGGCCAAAAAACATGCACAGTTGGCCCAACTACTCAACGGACGGACGAGCGTGCAGGGCAGACGGCCTGACGAACTGTCTGAGTTGCAGCGCATGCTGCTTCTGCATCTGCCTCTACCTCTGCCTCTAGCTCTACCTCTCCTGCCGCTGCTGCTGCTGCTGCTACAGTTGGTCTCTGCGCCCAAGCAAAAAAATAATAGCAGCAGCAAAAAATATTTAACAGTTGTGCCATTTTTTTTCGCATTTCATGCGCTTTTTGCGCCGGATGTGCTGCATAAAAACGCAGCAAACACACAAATACACACACACACACACACTCTCGTCGCAATTCAAGAGAAAAAGTTGCAAAAGAAAAAAATATTTGTATTTATATTTTGTAATTTCAACAAAAGCAGCTAAAGAAACTGGCACAAAAACGCCGGCGAGTTTTTCTCTTTTCTTCTGCGCTCCTCTTTTGGCTCACGCCTCCAATCTACACCTAACCCCGCCTCCTCTGTTTCGCTTTCAATCTGCAATTGTGCTCTCTGCCTCTGCCTCTGCTTTTACGTCATCGTCTGCCTCTACTTCGTCCTTTGCCTCTACTTCATTCTCCGTCTATCCCTCACTCATTACCTCTCTAGCTCCTTCTCTCATCCTCTTGCCCTCTCCACGCCTGTCTCACTTTGTTACTTTTTATATTTTTGTTAGCAACTTGGCAAAAACTTTTGGCCTAAAGCAAAATGCGTTTTTGATGCTGTTTTTCCCCTTTGCGCTGTGCTCACTCTCTCTCTCGCTCCCTCTCTCTCTCTCTCTATGTCTCTCTTCATCTCGCTCTCTAAACACATCTGGCAGCTGACTTTGCTGTGTGGGCAGGCGGGTGGGTGTTTGGCTCACCCACTGAGTGGGTGGGTGGCTGGCGCTTGCTTGCACTCGGCTTACCCACCGTGGCTCTGACTGTGGCCAAAAAGTTTCAGCATTAAGCTGCTGCCAATTATGTGCTGCTGGCATTGCCGTGGCTTCACCTTTTGCTTCTGCTTCCACTTCTATTTCGTCTTCTTCTGCTTCTTCTCCTTCTTTCCCTCATGCAAATCTGCACGCATAGAAAACGATTTGCCCCACAGTTGAGTTGCACAGGAAAAAAAAAACTCTTGGAAAATTGAAACAACTTTTGCAATTACTTTCCGCAAACAAAACAAATGTGTGCGAGTCACGCGAACTGCTTGGGCGCCCCTCTCACGCTTTATTCGCCACACAATCACCGTTGCATGACGAGCGGGCGAAGAGAGGCGCAGTGGGTGTGGCTCGAGGGTTGGTTAGCGATAATTATACACAGCATTGTGTTCATGCATGGAATACAAGCCATTCAATGTTAATGACACTAACGACACACAACGCGCTTTAACCAGCAGCAGCAAGCAGCAGCAGCAGGTGAAGGGTTGCCCCTGCACAGGTGTTTAAAACTGGTGTAGGTGGACAGCTGTGCATTAGGCTTTGACGTGTGCTTGGCAGCTTGTTCAAACTGCTTAAATTGCTGTTAACAATGAACCGTTTTTTTTTTGTTTTGCATAATGCATATGAGGTGAGCTAATATAAGGAGCTATATATACCCCAAACGGGTTTTGAAAGGGTATTACAGAGCAATTAATTTTTATACCTACATCATGTTTATGTTTTAAATTTTTATGTTTAAATTTTATTTAAAAAAATTTATTTTCAACCTAACGTTTATTTATATTCCCATTTTTATATACACCAAATTTTAGTTTTTAAAGTGTATTTCATTGCCAGCTAGAACTTGATAGCTTTCTTACCCATGGCCAAAAATCCAGCAGCCAATTGAACTATTAAATTTGAATTACAAATTTGAATGTAAATGCAAGTCGCAATTTTGAGAATGGAAGACTGCATAATCTGTTAAATCTTCTTTAGTAAATCTCTGAGGAGCAAGTCTATAGCAATCTAAAAATCATATTTGGCATCAGCAAGCGTTCGGCAGTAACTGAACTTTGACATTTGCTAGCTTATGCTTAATAATATTGCAAATAATTTAATACAGGGTTCTCCACATTCGATTAACTCATCTGGCAGCCCTATACCTTTTGTTAGAGACGGGCACTATGCGCCGTAGAGGCTCAAGGCGACCATTTGAGAGATATCAGATTCAAAGAGTGAGTTAACAAGTCTACTTGAACCAAATAATACAAATATTATCGACAACATCAACAAATTTGTATTTTTCATTGATTTAAAAATATGGAGAACCCTGTATTTATAATATTTTTCTCCATATATAGGGAAAATCGTATGTACAAAGATACCCAATAAGTGTGTATATATAATTCCAATTTCAAGTCTACATCAAGTTTAATGAAAAGACTTCTCAGCTCCTTCGCATTTGCCACGCCTCTAGAAATCATAAGAACTCCAAAAGACATGAGAGAAATGAGCATAAATTTTAAATCTCAATACAACAAAGTATAATGGCAATAAAATGGTTCAAGTGGGAATAGCCGGAGCAGAGCTCTCTTTTCACTCAAGTCAAGTCAAAAAAAAAAAAAAAAAAAAAAAAAAAAAAAATTGATCTAGCTATAAACATTTACAGCTGTATAAAAATGTATTTTTGGATTGTTATCTAAACAAGTTTTATATTAATTGTTAAATAGCATTTTGATTGAGCCAAAAATAAATTGAGCAATTTTGTCACTTTTTTTATGACTTAACTGAATGAAGAATGTAGAAGAAAATGCATATGGACATGCATATGTAGTTTAGCTGAGATGTATAATATAATTTGATGTATGTATGTCGCTGTCTCTGTGTTTGTATTTGTATTCGTATGTGCTTGTATTGTGCTTGTTTCTTTGCTGAATTGTTTAGCTGCAATTTCGCAAACCATATTTGAAATGAAAATTGCCGAAAAACGTTGCAAACAGCAGCATTTGCTGTTGCAGCTGAAATGCAAGCAAAGTAATGGCAAATCATGAATGCACACACACACACACACACGGAAGACACATACACACATCGCCGTTATATTCATGCGCATCTAGAGCATTTTGCATTTGATGCTGGCTCTGGGAGTCCTTTGGCACATCAAAACTTTGCTTCCAGTCCTTGTGGCTACAATTTTATTATTACGTTTATTTGACTTGACCCGATGGATATGCATACATAAGCAGGTTTCCTGCCAGCAGCAGCAGCAGCAGCAGCAACATTTGCATTTTGCAATTTTCATTGTTCGCTGCAGCTGGGCCCGGCTGCTGCGAATTGCTCGTAAATCCTTTAGCCGCAGTCACGCCCATGCCAACAGCCCACCCACACACAGCCGCACACACACACACAGTCATTGTCCAAATGTCTGTTGTGGCTTGCAAATTGTGTATAAACGCAGATTCCCTTGCCAGCTATAGCAATCTTCCCTCCCGCTCTCTCCCTCTCCTCGCCCATCTCACTCTGGCTGACAGAGCAGTCTCAGTTAAATTGGATTATGCAATTGCCACCGCTTGCTGCAGTGCAACCATTTGCCCAACAACTACAGACACCTTCGGGCCACTTCGGGCATATCTACCTTCCGCTGTCCCCACATTGCTAAATGGAGCACACAATTCCATTAAGTCCCTTTGTTCTCCCACACATATACACATACACACACACACATGCATACTCGGGTGCTGCTGTGTGCTTTCCCCACTCATAGCCAATAATTCAATTATGGCCTCACATTTAATGTGCCAAGTAAATTGCTAATTTCAATTTTCCAACGGTTTGTCGTCGCTCAGACAAAACCTTTTTGCCCCGGGACCCATTGTGTGTGTTGTTGTAATTAAATTTTCGGGCTGGGGCTAGCTTTTAATTTGCACAATTTGTGCACATTAGCTCCGATTACCTCAACAATTCCCAGCTGTTATCGATAAGAGAGAGAGAGTGTTGGGCATAACTTCTATGATGTGATGGATTGATTATATGGGTCAACAGGATTTGTTAAAATATAAGCAGGGTTTCCTGCAGTTCCTGCAGTTGTACAACATATTGAGAGAGAGAATTCTAATGGAGAGATAGATAGATAGAGAGAGAGTGAGTAAGAGAGAGAGAGAGAGAGAGAGAGAGAAAGAAAGAGAGAGAGAGAGAAAGAAAGAGAGAGAGAGACAGAGAGAGAGAGAGAGAGAAAGAAAGAGAGAGAGAGAGAGAGAGAGGGAGATAGAGAGAGAGAGAGAGAGAGAGAGATAGATAGAGAGAGAGAGTGAGTAAGAGAGAGAGAGAGAGAGAGGGAGATAGAGAGAGAGAGAGAGAGAGTAAGAGAGAGAGCGTCCTGTTAGATGACAGAGTCATTCGTTTATTGTGAGAGGGAGCAGGAGGCAGCTGTGGATATGTGGAACAGATGTTCTATGACTAAAAGGTATTTATAAAGCTAAAAAGGTATTTATAAAGCTTAAATGAGTAGACTCATTTTGTAGATTAGTTAAAATGTAATGTACTAATGATTATTATAATATAAAAAATATTTTAGTATAGAAAAAATATTTAAAAACTCCCAAAGCTTAAGCGGAGTCTATTCAAATCACTCGAGAATCTCCAATTATTTCTGATTGCGTCTACATTACTCGCACATTTGTACACATTCTTAAATGGAAGCAAAAATAACAAATTTCTTTAAATTCAGGCCTTAGACCTCTTTCAGCTTTAATTAATTTTAAATTACTTTGCGCAATGTCCAAAAATGGGGCTTAAAAATAAAATGCTTAGCGCTAGCAGAAAATTTCGAAAATAAAAATGTTTTGCTCAGCGCAAAATTGATGCTGATAATTATTGTTGTGAATGTATATATATACTATATATATATATATATATATATATATATACATATATTATTTTTTTAATATGTATATTTTGATATGCGTTTTAAACTGCCGCCCACATTGAGTTCAATGTCTTTGGCTCGACAAAAATAGACGTCAGCAAATAAATGCCTGCGCTTGCCGCTGTCAACAGAATGAACAAGTGAATGAATGAGTGAATGAATGAATGACTGACCAAATGAATGGCTGCTAAATTTCAATTAATTGCGAAAATAAATTTAAAACGAAAATAAAATACAAATTGTTTTTGTTTGAAATATATATGCCAAGCACGTGGCAAACCTGCTGGTTGTTGCAATTGTTGTTGTTGTTGTTGTTGTTGCTGTTATTGTTGTGCTTTGAATGCTAATTTTGTTGTTGGGCCACCCAAAGGCAAATGCTACTTAATGCTAAGCCTACTACAACCATAGGCTGGCTTCCCTCCGTTTTGATTGAGGATATAATATCTCGTTCCCTTCCTCTGCCTATCTGCCTATCTCGCTCCCTCTTTCCCTCTCTCCCTCTCTGTCCCGCCCTCAACTCGTTGTCGTTGCTCTGCTTGTTTGCATTTGTACATCATAAATAATGCAAATTAATTAGGTATGGAATTTATTTCACACACTGCCCACTGAAAGTGTGCGCCCACACACAAACACACACACACACATACTCGAGTGTTTAAATGAATGTGTGTGTGTGTGTGTGGCTGGCAATTTACGCCAAAATGCTGGGTAATTTAATTGAAAATGGCAGCCTAGGGCGAGGCGCTGCGAATCGGCTCGGTTTGGCGGAGCTACAGCAGGGGCAGTGGCAGCGCCAGCGGCAGAGGCAGAGGCAGCGGCAGAGGCAGCGGCAGAGGCGAGCACAGACAACGGACAACAAATGCAGACACAAAGGCCAACACACACACGCACACACTCACACGCAGGGCAAGCCGCATCGAGGGGCCAGCCTACTACAACAACTTGCGCTGGCTTTTGCTGTTGTAATTGTTGTTGTTGTTGTGCATGGCCTGGGCACTTGGCACGTTCCGTGCCAAGCGAAAAAATTCTCATAATAATTAAACGAAACGAAAAAAAAAAAAAAACGCGTTGATTGCATGCAATTTGCATTTTACGACTAACGCGACGACGAGGGCAGCAACAAAACGACAACGGCCGCCGTCTAAAGCTGACTATATAAATATATATGTATACATATATATACACATATATATGTGTTTGTTTGCAACTCTTTAACTGCTATGCATTAGGGGCTGCCTGGGTTTAGTGCCTGCAACAATGCTAGCTGGACAGCTGCTTGGGCTCCCACAGCAGCGACGGCACAGCTCACTGGGTAGCTCAATAAGCTAAGGCAGCAGCAACAAACAACAAGAACAACAACCACAACAACAGCAACAAACAAAAAAAACTCTGACCTGACAGACAGCTCGCACCTTTAGGTAAAGGCTGCAGTCCCTAACGCCCACACACACACACAGGCATATACACACACTCATACACAACTCACACACACTCACACACACTCACACACACAAACACGCACTTGCTGCTGATACACAGCGACAACATTTGATTAGCTCGATTAAGCAAATTAGCTTTGCATATGCATATGAATATATACGAGCTGATACACAAAGTACAGCAGACAGTTTGACTAAGCGCGAGTTAATTTAATTGTAAGAGCAATGAGTGTGTGTGTGTGTGTGGGAGTGAGTGTGAGTGTGAGTGTGTGCGTGTCTGTGTCTGCTTCTGCTTGTGTGCGTGTGCTCCTCATAAAAGAGCACATATTCCTATGCACTCCATAAAACCATTTAGCTGGAGCTCTTTAGCCATTTGTTTGTAGAGCATATAAAACACTATACAGCAAAGATTTCGAAAAATCAAGCCCTGGGCTAGTCTAGTTTAAGGTAAACCTTAAAAGAAACCATAACAAGTTGTTTTTTAACACTTTAGCCTTATTATTTATACTACATTATTATGTTTAACAACTAGGAAAATGCATTTCAGAAACATATATAAATATTCATTTTATTGAACAGATATGCTGGAATATCATTATCACATAAAACGTATAGCACATATATGTATATATATTACGAAATATCTTCAAATATATGTATATACCATAGCCTTAAGGGCTATACTAGATATCTGAAGGCTATTCGATAGATAAAGGCTCTACTATATAGCACATATGTACGTCGAATATGGGCAACCTTGTAGGGTTGCCAGATGTGTCACTCGAATATGGAGAACGCTGTATATATATACATACATTATATATATATATGTATAAACTGAAAACTGTCTATAAATCATATTTTAAGTAGCAGCTCTCGAGATTTATATACCTGAACATATGTAGATGTCTGTTTATACAGATAAATTGCAATATACTTATTACACTGGCCTACAAGTACATTTAACATTTAATATGAAGCCAGTGCGATATTTAAAACAAAACTTTGTAGTCCAGCGTTTATTGACGTTTCTCCCAAAAAAAAAAAAAAATAAAATAAAAAAAAAAAAATAATAATAATAATAATTAAATAAATAAATAAAAATTTGCCAAAAAAAAAAACAAGAACAAAAATTAAAAAAAAAAAAAAAAAAAATATATATATATATATATATATATATATATATATATATATATATATATATATATATATATATATATATATATATATATTTATATTTATATATATATATGAAAACAAATTTAATTTCAATAAAAAATGTACATATATTTAAGTAATTTATGTGCCCCCTAGACAAAAAACACTGAAAATATTCACCCGACTCAGAGCAATTAAAACAATTCCACAGCTATCAAAATTTAGCTGATATTAAGAGCAACAAATAAAAATATTCCGAAAAATATATAAATTGCTTTGTTTTTTTTTCTGCTGTTTTCAAAGTAATAAATCGAATTTTTGTTCGCCTTAAAATTTTGACAGGTCGATAAATTTACGAGCTCTTCCGTTCAACATTTATTTTGCAATCTATTTGTTTAAATTAGTCTAAAGCAATGAAAAAGCCCCGAAACAAAAACATAAAAACACAACATGAAAATGAAAATGAAAATAAAAATGAAAATCCCAGAACACATTTCGTATAAACAAATGCCGCTCGAGTAAAAAGTTTTCAATCAACAGCAAAAAATGCGAGCGGGAAAATGAGAAAAAGATCAAAAGAGTTTTTCGCAGTTTTCCATTTGCATAAAGGAAAATCGCTCAAGCGAAAAAAGCCACAAGCACAAAAACAAACTAAAAAAAAAAAACAAAAAAAGAGATTTATAGATATATATAAATATATATTTATGGAGGAATGAAAATCGTAAAGCTGTGGCAATTTTAATTGGACGCAAATAAATTTTGCAGCATTCGCGCAACGTTAAATCGCGTGGAGCATGTGTAAACACATCATAAAACAATTATAAAACATTTCTTGTGGAAAAACAAATATATGTACATATTTGTGAAGCAAAAAAGCAAAGCGATAAATATCGATTAAGTGTAGCAAACAATAGACAACAAATGAACTATAGCCAATTGACTTTGCCAAATAAAAACACAGCTTTAAATATTTTCCATTGATAAATACGGAATACAATAAAGAAAAAGAGAAATTATTCTTCAAAATTAGTGACATAATCGACAAATATCTATCGATAGTTTTGCAAAATTGACAGCAGTTCATAAACTATCGATAAGCATTTTTGTTAAAACCTGATTGATATATTATCTCGCAGTAGATAAGTTCTACTGATTAACTGTCGAACTATTGCGTAAACCCAGCGAAATAAGTTTAGCATTGATTTATACTCGACAAACAATAAATTATATCGCTAACAAATCGATCGGGCTCTCAACAAGTGTAGCCCATTCGAGCCTTAGACACTTAATTTGCGCTAATTTAAAATAGTTTTTGCCACCTGCCCAATTGCTGCCAGCAGTGCCCTGCTGTCTAGGCTAACTAAGTTGATATATTTGTATACACAGATGATATACATACATATATACTAGATATATATAGATTGAGTAATGTGTATGAGGTTTGGCTTCTGCCAGTTGGTTCATTGCCAGATTATTTACGGATGCCAGAGATTGGCGTAAATCTGAGCGTACAAATTGTGCTTGCCAATAATATATATACATATATATATATATATATATATATATATGTGTACACACATATATGACTAGGTATATTCGGCACATTTTGCGGCTGATCGAAAGTAGCTCATTATAATCATAATGATTGTAATTATGATGAATATATATATATATATATATATATATATATATATATATATATATATATATACATATATATATATACCTACATTTATATATATATATAGAGCTGGCATGATGAAGTGCCAATAATTTTCTGGCATTTTGCTTAACCAAAGTGCCTGTCATATGTTTTTTCTGGCTGCTTCCTCTTCATTCCTTCTGCATTGCTCATAATTTGTGAGCATTGTGATTCATTTGCTCGTTCGTGAGATTGCAAGTGGCTGTATTAGCTTTCATGCAGTCTCTGATTGGCTATGTGCTTGAAGGTGTTTATAGCTAGAGAGCTTTACTTGATTTGTTACACGTCTTTGTCTTTTTCTTCTTATAAGCTGATTAGAGAAATTTGATACGCCCAGCGTATAGAATTTATTTTTCCACAATAACGCTAATTAGTAGTAAATACTTGTCTAGACTTGCTTTAATAGCTATGCTTATTAGAGGCATGACAAATCGTCAAAGACTTTATGAAACAAGAATTTTACAGGCGAGCTACTGCTAAGCACCTTCACAGATTCCACTTATAATAAATCAATCAATAGTTAGATCTAACACAGTTATTTGCAGCCAGTCATACTGAAGCTATACACAATCAGAAAACAACCAATACTAAGCTACTTCATAAAGTGAAAAGAGTATATTGGTTTTGCGTATATACTATAGTATACTATATCTCCAACTGCAGCTCCTTATAGAAATCCTCATCTTTTTATGTTTTATAGCCAACTTTGCTTCATTTGTTGAGTAACAATATCATTCTTAATTCTTTTTCTGCAAATTTATTTCTCTCCGCAACTTGAGCGAGTATGTTGCAGCGCATATACTCCAACATGTTTCACCTGTAATGCAATGTGCATAATTTATGAACACATTATGATTTTTTCTCTCTTGCTATTTATTAATTTTTAAATATTGTTATTGTACTTTGACGAGGCTTGAATGCTAGCTGCAATTTTATTTATATGCTGTTAATTAATGTCAAGCATTCCAATAAGCAATTAAAGTGTGGGGCAAGAGGGGGAGAGCTCAGAGAGCGGGCGGGCAATTGAAATTTATGAATGTCATTAAAATTGAATGTCATTAAAATTTTGCTTTCATTTATTAAGTTGCATTGTTATTGTATTTGGTTGTTGTTGTAGTTTTTGTTGTTGCTGCTGGTTTTCGTTGCTTTTGCACATTTTGCTAGCTGTTTTGTGCTTGGCGGTGCATGAAATGCAATCGGGTGAAAAAAAGAGAAAAAATCAACTGAATAATGAATAGTTTTTTTTCCACTTTTTCATGGCAATTGTTGTTGTTGTTGCTGTTGTTGTCAAACAATGGGCGCCCAAATGCATACAACAACAACAATAACATTTAAGCCTACTCAATTTTGCCTCACCTCAAATTGTGGGCAGCCAGACACGCCCCTTTGCACGCACGTAGACAGGGCAGATACATACACATTTATATATATATATATATATATATATATATATATATGTGCATGCATAATTTATGCATTTCTGTTTGTGTGTGTTTATCCATTTCGCTGACCGCCTCCTGCGGCTTTGCATTGCGTGCCAAAGTTGCCGCCTCTGTCTGGCCGCATGTCCTGAAAGAGCCAGCCAGCCCACAACAAAAGCTAAAAAGGAAAAACTTCAGAAGAGAGAATGCTACACGCTGGCTATACCCCGTAAAGTTGTAGCCGGGAGCGAAGGGAGAAGCGAAAGAGACAAAGTCCTAAACTCAACTAGAGCTAAAAGCTGTAACATAATTATATGTTAATACTAGAGCGCTGTTAAGTCAATGTTAAGTGCTACAGAGAGCGAAATGCACTTAAATATATATCAATATATATACGTACATCCCAATTGAGGGTTGCGCCTAATGGTACGTAATTAACACATTAATTATAATAATTAATAATTAATCTTTCAATTCAAAATCCATTAACTACAATATATATATTTATTTAATCAAACTCTGTAAGCCTACCCCAAAACCTCCTAGGGTATCTGCAACTAGTATATAAATCATTAATAAATTATGCACTCAATTAGCATATTATTCATAATAAATGCCAAACTGCAACAAGCTTTACAGGGTATCATAAACTATATGCATAATTGAAGTGATGGTCAACGTGTTTGTATTGCTTGCAATTAACGTAACAGCAACCAGCAACAGCAACCAGCAACAGCAACCAGCAACCAGCAACAGAAACCAGCAACAGCAACAGCAGCATAAATGAAATATGCATGAAAACAATAATCAATGCAAACACAACGAGCAGCCGATAAAACAAAGCGAAAGCGAGGGTATCAGCACGGGCGCTGTGGGGGCTTACACTGGCTGCTGCCAATGCAGTTTACTCGATTAAATTTTAAGTGCCGTGTCATTAAAATCGCGTGAGGGAGCTCCTGCTGCTGCAGTTGCTGTTGTTGTTTGTATGGGGCGTGGCACAGCAGCAGCAGCGATTCCACGACAGCTAAACGAGCTTAAAGCGGAGAATTCTATAAAGTGGAGTGCATGACTAACGGATATCCTAGAGTGTGAAATATTAAAGGTACAACTAGGGAATCTTACTTAAAGTTTTACTTCAGACAGTTTTAGATGCATGTGCATTATAAAGATATAGAATATATATAGAATATCTTATATACAAGTATTTATATATATGTGTTCCGAGTTGCTTTTATTTATTTTATTTTTATTTTATATCTTTTATAATCACCATATGAATGACTGGTAGATGCTCTAGAATACCCAACTGTTGATGATCTATAATATGAAAGAATATATCATATATATGTATATCTTTTATTAAGAATGCAGTGGAAGATTGTGACCTAATGACAGATACCCCACAAACCATTTCAGTCTGTTTTGAAAGGGCTGCAATTGGTTGTGTTCAACTGGAATATACCCTGTAGGCCTCTAAGAGCTGCAGCTTAAAATACTTGAGCTCCCACAAAGTATTCTCCCAGATAATTTAATCTATATAATATTATACAAGATTATCTGTAAAATATTCTCTCAACTAATCGCATCACTTCCTTCCTCTGCATGTTACATACTTTCCCACAAAACCCATCCACCCCGCCGCTTTATTCGCAATGCAAAATTATGAAATTTAATAATAATAAGAGCTATACAACAGCTACAAGCTGCCAATTGCGGCGGCAGTTACAGTTGAAGGAACTCGGCGGAAAAATACAACTGCGAATGGGAAAATGGAGTGAGGAAATGTTGTATTAATTTCAACTGAGCTGCGACGCTATAATTAACTGGACTGAGGCAAAAAGTGGGCGGGGCGGGCCTGAACGCCCACATCATTAGCGGCAACAGCACTGGCAACATCATCACCAACATTACCGTCATCATCATCATCGTCATCATTATGATTATTAGGTATTTTTTGTTAAAAGAAATTGAAATGGGTCGTCGTCGTCATTAGCAGCAGGAGGAAAAAAAAACAAACATAAAAGGCGCACTAATTAAAATTACAACAAAAGCTGGACAAAAAGGTCAGAGAGCGAGCGAGGGTGGAAAATGTGTATATAATAGATAAACAATAACAACAACAACAAGAGCAACAACCACGACAACAACAACAACAACAGAAAAGAGGCAACCTAATTGAGTTGGAATAAAATGAAGAAGAAGCTGAAAAAAGGACAAACTGACAAAAGCAGGAGCGTATAAAATGGAAAGCAAACATTTAATTTTAAATACATACAATTTCCCCCCCTGTCGTGCATCCTGGTCAGTCAAATTGAATTAAAAATGTGATTGTTAATTTGCAATATGCGCATAATTAAAGAGAGATCAGCATAAAGAAGCAGCTGAAGCAGAAATAGCAACAGCAACAGTAGCAGGAGTGGAAGCTGGAGCAGGAGTCGAGATGGGGCTGCTCCGCTAACAACGTCATATTAAAGCTGATTTGCCGCTTGACTTGTCAGCCAAAGCCACACACACACACGCACACAGCTGCAAATAAGCAAACATGCAAACAAACAAATAAACGTACAAACTGAAGCTGGTCTTATTCGCGCATTTTATCAGGCATTACGTATACGACATGTATGCTCTTCTGCTGCTGCTGCTGTGTGAGTGTGAGTGTAAGGGTGTGTCTGTGTGTGTGTTTGCTACTGTGTAGGTGGCAAGCGCTAAACACAGGAAGCCGGAAGGCAGCTGGAAGGAAAGAAACACACACGCTGAACGTAGGGAGCGGCACAGTGGTGCCATTATATGTAAATAAAAATAATATTTGTATACAAATATAAAGTGTATTTATAAGCGTTTCAGTATATTTTGTTCACAGAGATGAGTCTATCAAGAATATTGCAATACAATGATAATAATAATAATAATATTTTGATATATATTCATACATTTTATTATATTTATATTTGTTTTTTATATTTATATATTTGTATCTACATATATTGTTATTTATTTTTATATATTTATATCCATTATTTATAATAAATTTTCAATATATTTTGTTGATATCATATTTATAAAGTTAATAATATATATAAGTTTTATTCAATTTTAAATATTATTTAAATGTTTTTATATCTTCAATATTTATAATAATTAAATTAAGTATTATATTATGTTATTAAAATGTTTTTATACCTTCGTTATTTAAAATATTACTCAGAAAATTTGTTAAAAATTAAAAAAAAATATATATATACATACATATATATAAATTATATTCTCATATTCTTTTAATTTATTCAGAAAATATTTTTTACTTAAGTTTGCATATATATATTTATTATTATATTTATATTTTATATATTGTTATTTATTTTTGTATTTTTAAATTGTATTGTGTTTCGAAATTTAATTATTCTCGTAAGCTATAACTTGTTTTAAAAATCTGTATTTATTTGAAAGTGTTCTTCTTGAAATCTGTTTTTAAATTTCCTACCTACTTTTCTCTCACCTCATAATGCACCTTAATTAACTTTAACTCAACAAAAAATGCAATTTGTTATCGGTTTTTGTAGCTCTCGTTGCACTGTGCAGTTTTTCGCGTGTGCGGATAGCACCAGGACAACACAGGACAGCATAGGACAGCACAGGACGGGACAGGACAGGCCAGTTCAACCACAGCACAGGGCACACACATCCTGCTGCGTTCTGCTGAATGCTCGACTGACTGCCCGCCTCCTGCCTGCCTAGCCGCCAGACAAACTGCTAAAAACCCAAACCCAAACCGTAGTCGAAACCCAAGCCCAAGCCCAAACCAATGCTCAGCGCTCACAGCATGGCACTGGCTTTCTCGTCCCAGGGCCAAGTATTCTTTTTTTTTCTCATTTCGTTTTTCGTTTTTCGTTTTTTGTTTTGCTTTTGTTTTATGCTCGCGTTCACAGCTCCTACATACATGGCACATCCGGTACGAGAGAAGGAACGTGTGGCATGTGTATGCGAAACGTAACGCGCCATGGCAGCTGGAATTTACAATGGCAGCGAGCGAGCCACGAATCCACAGCCCCGCGAGCCTGTCGCCTGCTGCTGCTGCTGCTACTGCTGCCGTTGCTGCTGTTGCTGTTGCTGTTGCTGCGGCTCTAGCTGTCTGTGCCTTATATAAAATATCCTGCCAGCTTGTGTGGCGCTTCCTGTGTCGGTGGCACGCATACATGTATATATGGTTATGCATGTGTATGTATATGTGTGCGTGTGTGTATATACGCCCAAAACACCCACCAGCCTGGCTCACCCTCTTTAGCCACTGACGTTGATTTTGTCGCAGGGCCGCAGCGATAGCGGCAAACAAAGCGTAACCCCGCACTTTACTCTAGAAGTTGATTGTTGTTGTTGTTGTTGTTGTTGCTGCTGTTGTTGTTGCTGTTGCTGTTGCTTTAGCTGTGTTTATTGTTTGTGCTACAGGAAAATGGAACTTTAGCTGGCATGTTCCAAACGCTTTTGTTTCTACATAGCGACTTTTTCAGGATTTCTGCAGCGACGTTGTCAGCGACGTTGTGCTCCTGCCGACTGCCACATGTTTTTTTCATTTGCTCTCCATTTTCTTAAACTTATATACATATATACATTTACATAGATATATATATATACATAAGTTTTTTTCTGTTGCTTTTTTCGTCGTGTAGGAAATTTGCGCTTAAATTATGCACAACGCATAAATTAAATGTCAATTTTAATAAAGTCATTCGACATGAGGGGCGAAAAGAGAGTTTTGCCAAATCATAGCAGGAAACGGTAGTGTGGGTGTGTGTGTGTGTGTGCTCGTGTACTGCGGTCGACAGACTGCCAGAGAAATTAAATTTTTATGAATCAACAGAGTGACGCACACACACACACACACACACACACACGAGAGGGTGCTGCTCTGGTCTGGGGTCCATAATGAAGTTTAAGTGTAATATAATGGGCATTGGGCATGGGCGAGGGCCAGACGCTGTGACGCCCTTTGCCAGCTCTAACACAACCCCACAATTTCACATTGTGTGCATGTTCCAGGTTAAAGTGGTTAAATAAACGCACGCGTGGCGACACAAATGAAACGTGACGAGTGCCACTGACGACGACGACGACAACGACAACGATAACAACAATCGCGCCTCGCACCATCCCTCGCCATGTAGCAGAAAGGCCACAGCCATGTGGCAGACTCTAGAGCAGTTGGTGGAGGTAGGCGTGATGTTGCAATCGTGCCCGGCATGTGCAAGCAGACCAGAGCAGAGCAGAGCAGGCAATGTCGAAAAGCCGCCAATCTTGTACGGCAAAGCCACACGCGTGCCACGCACTTTAATCATATCGAATGTAGCGAAATGAAAAAGGCAAACAAACCAAACCAATGGCCAGACATTATCAGACTGTAAAGCAAAGTAAACAAACAATGGTTAGATAATTCTATAGAGAATCGCCAAATGGCCAACCTGAAGTGGAAATGGAAGTGGAGAATCTGTCGATTTATTGAATTGTGGGAACACAACTGAGAAAAAGCTTCAGATAAATATGTTATATACAATATATATGAAGATTCCTGAGCATTCACTATATATTATATAGACTTTAAACTTCCGATAGATAGAAATTCCACAGACATTAACTAGCATTAGCAATCAACAAATCGTCGCTATCTATACCTAAAGCAGTCAATGATGTATCAATAATATATTTACAGACATAGTGCTTAGGTAAAATCCTTAATTCCGACAGATAATAACTAAGGGAATTACAAATATATTATATAGATAAAGGAGGCAATTAGTTATCTAACAACTAATTCTCTAGAAACTTTTGAACTGTCTTATCAGCTCGTAAGTTGAAATTGAAATTTGATAATAGTACAGCTATCTATACAAAAAGTCGAACATAATGCCATATAGGCCTTTAGATATCGAGCTTAAGGGGGGCTTCGGCCAAGAGCTTAACTTGCAATCAACTGTAGGCATATATTAAGTCTTTTGCTTAGAAATACAAATTTTGGTATATGTAAAGACCTCATATGAAATTACTTAAATTTCTTAGATATAATTCTTTGCTCAATATATAAGTTCACAGGAAACAAAATTCAACTTCTCATCAATTTAGCTATATCTTAACAATAAATACTGTAACTAATTTTTATTAGTAATACATTATTAAAGAAGAAAACGCCTCCTCAATTTTCTTATGCCACAAATAACACAAGCTAAATTTCAAATTAACTGACATGTCCAAAGTTCTGCAGCAATCAAATTGTGGTATACGAAACTAATTAACCTGTGCGTGAAATATTTCCCAAATTCCCTTTGAGGTTTCTATATAATTTATGTACAACAGCAACAAAAGCAACAACAACAACAACCACAAGCTAAATGACATTGCATGTCAAGCTCAAATTAACGAAAAGTATTTTTGAGCTCAGGCAAATACAGAGAAGGGGAGGCAAATACGTGCACGCACACACACATAATTAGAGCTCTCTTATAATGCATGTCTGTCATGTAAGCCAGCCTCAAAACGAGACAACGGACACCAGACAACAGCAACAAAATAGCAAGCTGAAATAATTTGACAAATTAGTAGCCAAATTTGAATTGAGGCTGGCTTAGGGTTTGAGGATTGTTCAGATTTTGATGATGAATGTTAAGGTAATGTAATTGAAAGGATAACAGCATATGATAATGCTAAAAGTGAATGTAAGAGAGCTGTCACATTAACAGACTGTTAAGTAACAGTAGCGCTAATGCTAACAATGAGCAGATCAGCAATGTTAATAGAATGTTAATGGTTGGAAAGCAGAGTTAAAGAATCTTAATAAAGTGACATTAGCTTGAAAGCAATGCTATATATAATAGTATGATTTACATAAGCAATACGAGTAAACGCTATGATAACATTTAGAGTAATAAATATCAATCCAGCTGATTCAGGAGAGCAACAGCATATTTGAAAAAGTGTTCTAGCTTATTTATGTCTGTTAAAGGTGAACAGAATAAAACTAACAATAACATAAAATCAGCTGTTAAGTTGATGCCAAAACGTAACGTATGCGCAGAGGCTGGAGTCTACAAACTTAAGGCAAATTTACCAGAAAAATGTAAACGAAATGAATACAAATAATAAAATGTAATATTTTATTCTATTGATTATATATATTCTATTGATTAACATAAATGCCTATAAATGTTTAATGTTAAATTATATGTTATGCACATAACATTTTAAATTTTATATACATACTATTTATTATTATTTCTTTTTAAGTTTACATAACATAGATATCATTTAAAGATGCGCAAATCTCTAGCTATAAAAGAAGCTACATCAATTTGATATAAGAAAAACCATTATATAAAAATAAGTCGGAAATCTCACACATTAATTCTATTAGAATAAAGCAAACCACATTTCTAGTTTCGGGGGTTTTTTTTTCTTCTTTTTTCAGAAAATAATTTATCATTAAATCTTGCTTAACGGTTTTTGAGAAATGTTTTTCATCTTTTGCTCGTTTTTTCGGCTCAGGCTGTCGAAAACTTTTACGCATTGCTGCACTGCATTTCGTTAATTAAAAGCACAAAACTATGCTGAATAATTAAATGAGCTAAGGCAGACGGAGACACACGCAGAGAGAGAGAGAGAGAGAAAGAAAGACTGAGATAGAGCCAGGCAGAGTGCAGATATAGAAGCAGACATGTGTCAAAGGGATTTGGGGATTATTTCAGGTGCTTGTGTGGGTGGCTGATGAGAGTCAAAGTTTTATGCAAAGACTTTAGCCTAATGCTTCGAGCTGCTCGAGTGTGAGTAGCTGCTCGGGTGTGTGTATATGTGCGCGTGTGTGTGTGAGTGGGTGTATGGATTGTCTGCGTATCAACTAAAACACGCCTGAGAGCACACACGGCAACAACAACAACAATACGAATAAGAACAAAAGCAAAAACATCAATAGGCAATGCGCTGCATGTAGCTATGCATAAGCAAATACTTTGTGACTGCGAAACTGTTGCGGGCTGCTGGCAGAGAGATGTACATATATGGAGAACTAAAGTTAGCACTGCAGATACACTCAAATGAAGGTTTACTGCTGCTGCCTGACTGTCTCCCTGCCTCGCTGTCTTGCTGTCTCACTGTCTCCCTGCCTCGCTGTCTTGCTGTCTCACTGTCTCGGTGTCTCTCTGTCTGTTTGTCTGCAGCAGAAACATTTGCCTTTTACTTGCGCCCTGCGTCCTCCAATCAGTTGACGCCCACAGTAAAACTTTTTGGCTGGAGCTTCAGCCACGTTTAAATATATGCAAATCAGCAGCAGCAGCAACAACAACAACGACAACAGTTGCTGCCGTCGCCAAGTTGTGAAAATCAAATTAAGCAGCAGCAGCCGAAAAGATGTTGCTGTTGGTGCTCCTCCTGCTGATGCTGATGATGCTGCTGCTGCTGCTGCTGCAGTCGCATGTCAAGCGGCGCGTGGGCGTAGCCAAACATTTGGCAGTTGCTGTTGCTGCAGCAGCGACAAATGCAGACAGTCAACAATGTTGCTGCCAACATTTTGTATAACTTCTCGAGCCCCCAACCAGCAACAGCTTCAGCTACACATTTTTGAAGTGGCAAAAACTTAGTGGCGGCTGCTGCTGCTGCTGGTGCTATTGCTGCCATTGCTGCTGCCAGCAGCAACAACAGCAACCCACACCACACAGAAAAAGATGGAAAAAAGCAAGCGGCAACTGTGTAAAGCGCTGAAAAAGCAAAGGGAATGAAACTTGGCAACTTTAGCTGGCAATTTTCTTCAACTATTTCATTTTGAAGTAGTTCCCCACGATTTTTCGGGCTAAAGGAAATGAAAGGCTTAGGGAGCTGCAAGCATTTGGCGCCACAACAGCAACAGCAAGAGATGCGAGCTTGAAATTGAATTGAAGTGTGCTTCAGTTTTGTGTTGTCAGGCAGAAGGAAGTAGTTAAGTAAACTCAAGGGAAAACTTTTACTGGGGCGCATGGCAATTCGTTGCCAGCGTTAAAAACTTTGCTCAGCTTTTGTATTTCGTATGCCCTGCTGGCAAAAGTTAACAAATATTGGGTATAGTAAGCGTAAACAGTTAAACATAATAATTGAATGTTAATTTGAAGCTATTTTACAACACTGTTTTTGATATAATTCAGAACTATTATAACAGTGAAGGCCACCATAATTACCAATACTATTTTCGTGCACTTTACAACACTGAAAACTGCCATATTAATATAGCTACAGAAATATGTCTTAAATGATTGTTAGACAGAATATATATTTATCGCTTATACACTTTGCCCAACACAGTTTTTGTGCTTTTTACAACACTAAATTTCATTTTTATACATTTGCATGCCAAATTGCTGCTTATTTCTTAACATGCATTTGTGCATTTTCCAACACTGTAATGCTCAAAACTTGAATAACAAGAAGTTCCGTTGAAAAACTTTTGATAATTCTGCTTTGAAAGTGCTGCCACATTTTGTGCAGCATAACAAATGGCAGCACTAAAAGCTTTTTAATTAAGTTTCTTAAGTAATTCGACTTTTTTGCATACGTTGCGTATGCGTAATAAAGAGATTAAGGTAAGAACTTTAACGCATTGAAAGTGTCTAAACTTAAAGCTATGTGATATAGCTGTTAGATATGTCTTGATGTGTAACAGCTGCCTAACAGTTGGCTGAAATGCTTAGACAGCTGTTCCTGTAAGATTTTTGAGGTAACATGTTAATGTTATGCATGCCCATAGACTGCATAAAGTCCGTTAACATTTTATTTATTTACATTGCGAATAATGTTATTATATGCAGTTGATTAAGAGCTAAGAGATATATTAAGACTGTCAACTAGAGTATATATATATATATTATATATCTCTATATATATCTATATCTATATTAACTTCTCTCCACACTAACTTTAACATATTCTTTACAGCTGCTAAGTCATACGAACTGCTACTGTTAAGAGACTTACATATTTATCTCTTCAAGTCCTTCCAGCTGTGTAGCTCAGCTCTTAGTTACATTACAAAATCCGCTATCATATACTAAAACTAACATTTGTTGGCTAACATTGGCTGCTTTAAGCAGTATCTGCTGAAACTTTTTAGTTTGGCCAAAGCTTATAAATAAAACTTTGATATCTTGAGCAACTCGTTTGAGTTGCGAAAACAAAAGACTCGAATGTCAACGAAAGGTCAGCTTAGCCAAGCATACATATCGTTATCTTTTATCTATGACTTTCACTATGTGTGTATGTGCGTGTGTATGTGATACCTCCTGCTTCTGCCCCAACCTCACGCAGCTTCAATCAACAAACATAAAAGCCAAGCAAAATTTGTTGGCAGTGATAAATGTTTGGCTTGCGAGGTGACAGTCAAAAGTTTTGCTGCGTCGCATGTGGCTGCCACAGTTGATGACTGCCAGGCAACCACTCAAGCAACCACTCTACCAACCACCGCAAACAACCAGCCAGCCCCCGGCCAACCACCCAGTTAGTTGTTAGCAAAGTTCTTCTCTTTTTTTCAGCCCGGCTGGCTTTCTTGTTTCATTTGTTTGTTCGCTTTGCTGAAATGAAAGCAAAGCAAACAATTTTCGGCAGTTGGGCTAGGGAAAAGAAAAATAAAACCAGCCACGCCCACGAGCAGAAACGGAGGAGGGGCGGCTGCAGAGTGTCAGCATGTCAAATGCGGTATGCAAATGTGGTACAGTGGAAAATGCGCGGAATTTAACAGAAGGCACCAGCTGAGCAGGGCGAGAGGAGGCCGGAACCGAGCAGCGGGAGAAGACAAAACAAATTTTCATGTGATTTTAATTTATCTCGCTTAGAAGACGAACTGCCGCTGTATCTGTGTATATATGCGTGTGTGTGTGTGTGTGTGTGTGTGTTTCTGCTTGTGTTTTGGCAGCTAATTAAACACAAGCCACACAAAACAAAAGACCCCAAATATATATGTATATATGTATTTATTTGAACACACGCACAGTGGGTCTCTATAAATAAAATGTGTGCACCGCGGCCAAACACATTTCAAATTGAAATTGAAATAAATTAAAAAGTCAACGGACAGAGCCAACAGCGACAGCCAAAGGGGAGGTGGCTGAATGAGTGAGTGAGAGAGGGCGAGATGGATGGGGAGAGGGGAAGGGCGGCAGGCAAGAAGCTGTCCGCCTCATAAGCCAAGTGGTCAAGGTCAAAGCAACGTCAATTTTTAGCAGCTAACAAATTTTTCTATAGCAATAAAATTAAATTTTATGAGACAAGCCCAAACAAAGTATTAAGAGCAAATACAACCAAATAAATTTGCAAATATATTTTTAAAATTAACAGCAGGCCATAATTGTAAAAAAACAAAAAATAAAAAAATAATTAAAAGCAAAAAAAAAGCGTTTTAAGTCGCAAATTGTGTTTATTGATGGCCTCATACATATATGTATATATATATATATATATCTGTTCAGTTAGCATATTCAATGAGTCGCTTCCAAGAAACATAAAATCAAAAAAATTCGTGTGCCTTTATTTATAATTTTTTTCAAAATTACATTAAGCATACGACGTGTTGCACATGTCAGCGCTGTCATTTAACAGCGAATATATGTATATATATATATATATATATATATTTCACAAATACCCTCGAATTATGCAGAGCAACGAAGCAGCTGATTGGACGCTCAGTTTGAGCTCAATATAAATCACAATATCACTCGGCAGTATATATATAGTCTATCAACATTTGTTTTTCAATTTCATCCAAATAGCATATTTATAGAGATAGTCTTTCCAATATTCTAGAGTACCTGTACACTCTATCATAACTCATCATCCGGCTATAGTATCTATATGGTATATCATAGCTCATCACCAAAATTAGTCTTTCTATTACTCAAGAGTATCTAAATATTTTATCATAGTTGATTCTTTTTCAATTTCGTCGTTCAATATTGCAGAGTATCTATGTAGTCCATCAGCTCTCACCGTTCTGCCCCGTGCCCAATTGCCGTATTTATAGAACTCTTTAAGCATTTGCTCATTTTGAGCTGTCGACGTAATACGATTTGACACATGTGCCGCAGCCGCCTCCGGGGTGCCATTAATTATAGCCGCAGATCTATCTCGTCGCTCGGGGCAGTGGAAAATCTATAGAAAGTTCTCTGCCTCTGGGGGGGCCAACTCAATTTTTTAATACATAAATCGAACAGTTTTCAAATATTTGGTGGATTCTTTTTCCTTTGCTTTTGCTTTTGGTATGTAAAACAAATTAACTTGTTTGTTTATTCAAATTTAAGTGGAAATCTTAACAGTGGGCAGAGGGCGGGGAATTTTCGGGATTTTGTGGGGGCAATATGTTAGCTGTTGGTAGTATTTAAAATTGCTTGCGGCTCATTTTTGCCTTTTTGACGTGCACAAAATGTTTCATTGAAATTACGCGCTTTTGGATTTATTTGTTTTCTTTATTGCGGGTTTCTTTTTTCGACTCGTTGCCCGCATTTTTCGCACGTAATTCTGACAGCTTTATGTGCGTGTATGTGTGTGCAAGTGTGTGCGAGTGTGTGTGTGTGTGTGTGCGTTTGTTGGTTTTTGCCTTCTATTTGCTGATTTTGGCGTGTATTTCATTTTTGTATGCCAAATGTGCGAAATGTCATAAATTTTATGGCCAGCGCGCATGCAAAACACAAAAACGAGAACCAAAAAGAATATATAAATGTATATATATATATATATATATATATATATATATATATATATATATTGAATATTATAAAAAAAGAAAATAAAAGTCCGCTGGCTTTGCAGGCGGAGTTACATATTTCTCAGCTTCTTTGGGCCAGCGGCAAAAGTAATGAAATTCGTATTCAGTTTATTTCCATTTTTATGCGAGTTTTTTTTTCGTGTTTACGACGAGGAAGACACGAGCTCTAAGCCAAAAAAAAAGCCCCTTGCAAATGGTGTCAAAACTGCTTTGCGTGCAATGTTTGTTAAAGCCAAGTAGAAGAGGCAGAAGAACAAAAGAAAAAAATTATGTTTAGACTTGTTCATGCTAGAGGTAATATATAATGGGGACATCAATAAACACTCTAACTTTCGAGATTTTAAGCTAAATATATATATATATATTAGAATATATACATATATTGCAACCATAAAAATGTAATGTTTTTACTATTTGGCTCGAGAACTGAGAGAACTGAAATTTATTTGACAGCAAATATTAGCAACGATAAAGTTTAACACTTGCTTTAGCTTCAGGCTGGCTGCATGCACATCTGGCCCATAAAAATATGAAATGCTAATAGAGTAGAACGATGCGTTAAATATGTGTGACAGCAAGTTTTGGCAAATATAATTGGAGGCTAAGTTGCGACTACTTTAAATGTGAGAATGGAGCACATATGGCTGATAAATAACATATAGAATAAAGTTGATATTACTAAGCACATACATGTATGTGTAAGTGAAAGATTTCTTAACAAATTCTACTGGCTTTATGCTCTATGTTCAACGTGAATATGAAATAGTAGTAGTAGATTAGCAGCAGTATAGTATAGTATAGTATATATATATAGAGTAGTATTGTATATATTATAGTATATAGTAAAGCTCTTGACTGTCAAAAACCTAGGCAGTATCACATCTCACATATTGTTCGGTAGTTCTTTTCGATAGTTTTTCGTATAGACTAACCAAGAAGTCAATAAACACAAACAAATCAAATTCAACATTTCCTGATGGTCCACTAACCGGCTGATCAAGTTATTGACACAGTTAATGTATGCCACATTATGCATAGGGTATCAAGTGCACTCGAGTCGACTCGATTGTTGATTTCGAATTATATTGCTTTGCTTTGATTTATGTGAGGTTTCTTTCAATGATTATATACATATATATGTATGTGTGTGTGCGTATGTTTACCTTTGATTGTACTTGAAGTCGAACAGGTAAACAAATATTTGCCAAGCCATTACGAATATTGAGTTGAATATGTTTTTCTTTTTTTTTTCTCTCTGAGCAATTGAGTCATAATAATTACGAGCACTTCCATATTTATTATCTATTATTATGAATATTTTAAGCGCTGTTCAGTTGATTTTCCAAAATTGATTATATAAATTTTAAAGTAATTTACTTGTTATTTAAATTTAAATATTTTATGCAAATCAATTTATTGAATTATTTAGCAAAATTCATTTACATGGGGGAAGTATGTTTGTCAAAAAACAAAAAAAAAAAAAAAAGAATATATATATTTACATTTCATTTATTTTTGCTATCAACACACACGCAAGCACAGAATTTCGGAATAAAATAATACTTTATGGGAATTTTTTCGAATTTGAATTTGAATTCGAGTCCGCCTGCAGGCAAACAGGAACTCAATTGTTTTTGTTGCTGTTTGTCGGTTTATTGCGATAGAAAATTTGCGATTGCATATGTATATATATTTATGTGTGTGCGTGTGTGGTTTATATAAAAACTTTTACACATTTTTGGCTAAAACATTTTCAACTTGGGGTCAACTGGGGCAGCGCTGCTTTTATATCGTTTTTCGGCGCATTCGGAAATGTTTTTAACAATGCAAAACACAAAATGGAAATTAAAAAAAAAAAAAAGACAACCGTGTACCGCATATAAATTTTTGTTTGTTCATCGAACCACCAAAACAGAAAATATTCCAAAAATGTTTTTCATAGTTTGACCGTGTTTTTAGATGCCCTGTAGAAATTTTAGCTGGAGAGGATTTCGAATATTGATTGAAGGAAAGAGAACGCAGTTCCAGCTTCGAAGAGCAGGATATTGCAGGGTATCTCTTAGTCTGAGTACGATGTGTGATACCAGAGGTAATATTTCAAAACTTTTCATGTAACCAAAATCAGCTAGGGTATCTCTTAGTCACAACTCTCTCATTACTCTAACATTTTTGCATTTTAACTGCAGCAACAGCAGCAGATTTTTTGCTGCACTAATAAAATTCCATTTTAATTGCAAAACTTTTGTAATTAGATCAAATTTTCCCTTTTCACACAAAGCTGGCGCCATCTAGCGTCGAGTAGCTCGCAACTTACTCAGCCATTAAGCCCAGCCAATGGCAAATTGTAAATGCATACCTGTAATGAGAGAGAAAGAGAGAGCGAGAGTTAGTTACAATGCAAAAATATAATTAAAATATATAATAAAGGCAGCGCTTGAACGAGCAAACATTGAAATTCAATTTACTGCACATTTTGGCATAAATAAACTCAATCAAATACATGCACACACACATACAGGCAAGCAAATGCATATACACAGGGCAATTGTTGCTGCCACACGGAGGCAATTAATGTGACGCATAAATAATTTATTGTCATTCGCAATGACAATTCAATGGAAGCGCGCGCACAAAATGAAATTGGCTAGGTAGTGAAAAAAAGGGTGAGAGAGAGAGAAAGAGAGATAGAGAGAGAGGGTAAGGGGAGTGTAAGAGACAGAGGGAGTTGCATATCAGCCTGGCAAGGGAGCTCAGACTGAGCTGCACAAATAAACGCACTGGAAGCAACAACAACAACTTAATCTGTATATACATACATATATAAATATATTTTTGTATGTATATACTTGAGCTGCTTATTGATCTCATTCAAGATCAGAAATCATTTGTACTTTTATCTAAAAGGGATTACATAGACAACATAGCTCTATATGCATATATATGACTATTTTCTTCTACTACTGTTTTCTACTACTATTGCTTCTACCACTACTTTGCTACTACTATTGCTTTTACTACTACTTTTCTACTACTATTGCTTCTACTACTACTTTTCTACTACTACTTTTCTACTACTATTGCTTCCACTACTACTTTTCTACTACTACTTTTCTACTAATATAGTTTTTACTAATACTTTTCTAATACTATTGTTTCTACAACTACTCTACTACTACTATTGTTTCTACTACTACTTTACTACTTTACTACTACAACTATTATATTTCTACTACTACTACTATACTTCTACTTCTACTACTATACTTCTACTACGACTACTATACTTCTACTGCTACTACTACTATACTTCATTTCTACTACTACTACTATTATTACTATTACTATTACTACTATTACTATTACTACTATTACTATTACTACTATTACTACTACTACTATTACTATTACTATTACTACTATTACTCTTAGTACTACTTTTAACAGCACTGCTGTTTTAATAAGCTACTACTATTCTTGACTGCTATTCTTTTATACTATTCTTTTCATCTTTCAACTGCAATGAAAGATGGAAGAACTGAATACAAAAGTCAGCCAACAGAGAGAACATTTGCTGTCATATTGTACAAAGAGAGCTAGTTCCAATTATGATTTAACAAGAGATCACAAAGTAGGTGTATCGAAAAAACATCTCGAGCTGTGTATACAAAGCATAGTCTGTATGGATTCAGAAAGTTCTTGGAAAACTCGCATAGCCATAATTCTCGCTGCCTATCACGCTGTCAAGTTGTTATGCAATGAACTGCCGCTGCAATCAAAATGCATCCAGAGCCAATTGAGCTAAGGAAATGGAAATTAGAAAATTGCAATGCATTTTCAAGTTGACATTTGAGTTGGCTGACACACATGACGTGCCAGCAGCCACAGTCGACAAGTGTGGCAGCAGTTCATGTGAAATTTGCGGCTGAGAGGGCAGGCAGCAACAGCAACAACAACAACAGCAAGTTGACGCTTTTACTATGGGTCAAGACGTTCAAGTTGGCTAACAGCTACGGCAACGGCAACTTTCTAAATGCAACACACACACACACACAAACACACACTTAAAGTCATTTAACTGTTTGGCTGGGGCCCATTCATCATCGTGCAACAAACAAACTGCGCAGTCATCTGAGTGATGATTCGTGCAGGCAAATTGCCACGCCTGCATCTGGCTAGCTGGTTGGCCGCCTGCCTGCAAATGGCACTGGATATTGGCGCTGTACACGTACAAATAACTTAATTCCCGCGCTGATTAATCGGCTACGTCGCAACGCGTCGTTGTCCGCCTCGAGGGCCAACGCTCAAGTAGCTTCAATTAGAGCTCCGGCCGCCGCAGCGACAATCTCATTATGGGGAAGCTCTCGAGATTGACTTTTAATGACCGGAAATAAAATAATCAAAAAACCAGCCACAGTAGCAGCAGCAGCAGCAGCGAAAAGCAACGGCCGTTGAGCAACAGCCAAAATGAGAAGAACTCGAAACTACAGCAAAAAAGACAAAAAGTACAATGAGAAAAGTTGGCACTTTTTTTTTTTTGTTTTCTCTTCGTATTTCTCTTTTCCTGCCCGCCCACTCGACCAGCCAACCGAAATGAAAAATGTTTCAACTGCCGCCCATCTTCAGTTGTCCCCAGTCGGCAGACCCTCCGCGCCAGTCCGCCCCTGCCCACGCCCATGCTGCAGCCAACTGGCAGCAAAAGGTCCCAAGTCACCGACTGAGCCCTTCACAGACAACAGCCACACAGCACTCACTGTTTGGCAAAGAGTTCTGAGCAGCTGTTGCGACTAACTCCAAAGTAGCATTGTGTATCAAACGTTATGTGAATTTAAAGTAAAATATATATACAAAATAAATATAAATATATAATATAAAGAAAAAAAAAAATAATAATAAGGAATATATAATGTAAATAAACATAAAAATAAATAAAATAGCTGTAAAATGTATTAAACAAAAATTATAATAAATAAATAAATATTTTTTTAAATATATATATTATTATGAAAAAAAAAAACAAGTATATAGTATATATAAAAAAGTATATATAAAAAACATATATTAAAAAAAAAAAAAACAAATAAAAAAAACATATACAAAATTTTTTTAAAAGTATAAAAGCAAATAAAAAATTATTTTTAAATTGATCATAAGCAAATGAAAACCAGGTAACATATACATATATTTTTCTGATTATTGTTCCATAATATTTATTAAATAATTTAATTATATTTAAATTTTTACATTATTTGTACATTTTTTTTACTTAATTGCATATTTATTATTATTATTTTAATGTATGTTTCAAATTTGTATTTCTTAATATTATTTATATTTTTTGTTACTCTTCTATATTTAGATAAATTTATGAAGAAACAAATTAAAATTATTAAGTTAAAATGCCTCGAAAAAGAAAATCAAAATAAACAAACTAAACCCTACAAACCCCATTCGAAAACCCTAGGAAATACAGCGTATTTGAACAAATATAAAAAAGAAATAAAAATCTACACGGATTTCATCGTTATGCCTTTTGTTTTATTTTTATTATTATTATTTTTTTTTCTCTCTTTTTGTATTTATTTTTGCTGTGGTGCTTTGCCCAACGTTCGCCAGGCTTGGTTTCACTGTAGCCGCAGGGCAGCCGCACGGACCAGACCGGCCCGGCTCGACTCGGCACGGTTCGGTCTTTGTGTTTATAAAAATTGAATTGATGAGTCGCTCGAAATGAGTTCAAAAGGTTAATAAACGTGGCCCCCATAACGCAAAAGCGCGAGGCACAATTGAGTTGCCCGCTTTGAATATTTTTGTGGAAGATTTTTACTGTAACGCTTGGTTTTTGTTTTCTGTGTATTGCAGATAAAGCAATTTATCTAATTGCCACGCCCAGCCAAGCCAAAAAATGTTTAACACATTCGTGTTTTAGGCCAGCCTTTGGCAGATGGCCAATACCAGCTACGAGCTAATGCCCAACAACAACAACAGCAAAAAATGCTGTTGCAAATTATGCGGCAACAAATGCAAATTGAGGCTGACAATAATTGTGGGCGTTGTTCAATTGTTGTTGCCGCCGCTGCTGCCGCTGCTGCTGCTAAATTGAGCAACGCCAAGTGCCAAAAGTGTTGCCAGCACTTGAACAATTTAATTATAGACCTCGAGACCAGGCAAACACTTCAGCCAACAGCAGGCAACAACAAAAAGTTGTTACACCAGTTGCCAAACAGTTTGTCGACTATACATATATAAACATATATATATATATATATATATATATATATACTAGATACTAGATATGTCTGTTTTTTGGCAATCGCACGTTTTACTTGGCTAAAGCCAAAAAAAAAGTGCTTTAGGGGGGCGGCGGCGGCTCTTTGTCTACATTTGACAACCTGTGCGTTTTTTCTATACCGGGGCGTATACTTAATATAGAGACATTGTCACTTCGGCCTCGAGACAGTCTGTTTTTAATTTATGCACAATATCTCTGTCTACATATATATGTAGCTTCAGCTATGCGGAGGTGCGCCAAAAGAGCTGTCATTAAATAGTCTAAATAGCATTGGCCAACAACAATGATCGCTATACGATATTGATTAAATGCCGCTTGATTTGCTGCAATTTAAATAATTAATTGAGGCGGGCGCCACTTAAGTCGCCCGCTTCAAGAAGCCAACAGCAATTTATGTGCAGCAGCAGCAGCAGCAGCAACAACAACATCAACAGCAGCAACAACAACATCAACAACAACAACTGTGTTCGTGTAGAGAAATCAATTTGCATATGCAAATTTTTTGCAGCTGTCGCTGGCTTGAAACCTTTCAGCTCTTGTTGCTGTTGCTGTTGATATTGTTGCTGTTGTTGTTGTTGTTGCCGTTGACTACCACTTGGAGTGTTAATAAATTGTCACAAGATCACAAAAGCAATGTTTTGTCCAAAAACAATGTTGCTTGGTTATTTTTTTAGTGCTGCCATAAACAAGGAAGCAGAGCAATTTGCTGTACAACGAATTTAAGATACTCTACTATAAACAGAGATACTCTGCAGTTTATTGCTTCAAGTTGCACCCAGTATGCTCTAAGTATAGCTCTAATGGGGAGAGTTTAGAGCTACGACATTCAGCAATGCTCTTCTATTTCTTTAACTGAAATAACTCAATCAAGGAATGCTCAGAAACTAATTATTAAAGCTAGTTTTTCCATTTAATTTGTTGATTATTACTAATCTATAATGAAAATATTTATAAGTAAGACGTAAACTTCCGGTTTAATCAATAGCTAAATTTGCTATAGAATATTAATTAGTTCAATATAGCTTTTTAAGTTATTTAAGCTATGTATAAAGTACTGATTGAAATTCTATAATATCAAGTTTAAGCTAGAATTCATAAAGTAGACAAAAGCAGTTAATGCTAGAACTTTATTATTATATATAATTTCTATGACTGCTAATTTTTTTAGAAGAAAAAAAAAAAACTGTCAAATATATCAATTTATATGGATATTTTATTTCTATTGTAGTGCAAACGTATGTGCTCTCAATCGTAGAGTATACAACATAGTCAATTAATTCCAGAGCTAAATTCAAAATAGTTGTTCAATTCGTTTGCCATGCCTAAACTCTATGAAATTCCTTAAGCTGATTTATGCATGATTGTCTATATAAATTATGCATGCATACTCGTATATATATATATATATATATATATATATATATATATGCATACGAGTTTTTTTTTTCCTTTTTCAGGAAAATCAAATTGAATTTGTTTGTTGCTAGCGAATTGACTTAATGCATTATCATAAATTAGTCAAGCAAATTTTTATTTTGCCTCTTTTTGTCTTTGACCAATGAATTTTTTGCAATAAAAATTTGTAGATATATATATTTGTTTGGTTGCCTTATATGGGCATACGAAAACCAGTAGCTAATATTCTGAAGCTTATCTTAATGTATTTATTTATCTGAATATATTTATTTGTTTACTTTTTTTTACGATATTTTAATTTACATTTTCATGGCGCGTAATATATGCACAAGAAATTAGTAGCTTTTAGCAACGTATAACAGATGTGCATTAACATTTGACTACGTCAACAGCTGCTAATGAAAGTAGAGCTGTTCGAGTTTTATGCGCTTAGCAGATAAGGATTTAACTGCTCACAAGATTACTAACTAAGATAAGAGAGGGCATGATGTGGTTCTGTGATGTACAATGATGTAGAGTCACATAGATAGCGATGGCTCAATGGAATGTAAATTAACAGCAGCAGTTAACATTTCAAGCACTGTTATATTTAATTAATATGATTAAACTGTTTTTAACATTTTTTTAACATTTTTAACTGATTAAATGCATATACTTTATGCCATAATAAATATGACAAATATTTTGTGTGAATTTTGACAGCTTTATTAATATTATTTTTAGAAATATTTATTTACACAAGTTATTATTAACTTGAGCAGCACTTTAAAAGCAGTGCGAAATGCATATTTCACATGGCTTCATTTTACAAGTATTTTTTGTTTATTATATTTACATCTAATAGCGCCTCATGTATATATATGGAGCTACTGATATACTGAAAGTTCCTCGCTTCTCGCATTCGTCATCAAATTCCGCACGGCTTATTCGGTTACAAAATGCGCTCTCAAGCGCACTGAACTCGATTCCCCAGAAAAAACACACACACAAAAAGCTTGTCAGCCAGTGAACACAAGTATAGAGCGGTAAATGCACGACTAGCAAATACCCAGGAGTGACTGTGAATCAACTGTTAGGTATATTTACTAAGTTTTCGCCAAATAAAAGAATTCTAGTTCTAGTTTTAGCCAAATTTCAGAATTAGTTACTTGCCAAGCTGCAGAAATTGGGATAGGGATATTACTTTGATTGCAGTCAGATATTTATGACCTTTATAAATGTGTTTACTATGCTGATTCTGGGCAATGAAATGAGTTGTAGTAGAATATGCTTAAAATATTTAATTTATATTAAATGGACAATCTCAAACACACTACATACAGAGGTTAGGGAGTATTCGTGTGACCCATCTGGCAGCCCTATACCTTTTGACAGAGACGGGCACTAGTATATGGAGACCCCTGCACATTTATAGTAAAAATGCCCCACTACATCTGCTTCTACTCTGTACATATTTGCCAACAAAACCAATAAACCCTGTTTAATCCAAGAGCACAGCATATCTTTTTGCAGTTTTTTTTTTTTGCTTGTTTCTTGTTTAATGTATCGCACGTCTGACTCTGTTATAATTTTTTTTTTTTTTTCATTTTTTGTGACCCTCCTCCTTGCCTCTCTTCTGTCCGTTCGACTGCCCCCTTATTTTATTTCGTCTGTCACTCGTGTGGCGCACTTTGGCTTTGCGGGTGGTCTTCGATACAGCAAAAATGCGATCCGTATTTTTATTTTTTTTGCTGTATTGCGACCCCCACACACTCACACACACACACACACTCACGCGCACATCGCTTGCATTTGTGTGTTTGTAATTGTATCTCTGTGTTGCTGTATCTCTACATGTATCTGTGTTGCTCTGCGCTTGTTAACTTGTTCGCATGTCATTCGTTTCATTTTGACGTGCTTTCATGTCACTAAATTTGATTTTGTGTCGCAGACAACACGGCACAACAACAACAACAACAACAGCGACACTGACAACAAAATTATGGCCATTAAATTGGCTAAGCTACTCATAGCATTTCGCCCGTGTCTCCATATCTCTGTCTCTGTCTCTATTTATCTCTTTGACTGTATCTCGATTTGGCTGCGAGCCCCCCATTGTGGCTGCTCACTCATTTATTATTGATATTAGCCACGCATTTATTATAAATGACAAATATATATCCCAGCGTAACATTATGTGGGATTAGTTATGCATAGATAAGAGATATACACACATACACACATGCATATATACATATTTAATATACCCTTTGGGCTTGTGGGGGCTATTATAAAACTGTGAAAACAAATGTGAAACTTTTAGTGCGATTTTAACAACTAAATATATGTAAATAAATATATATGTATGTATGCATGACTATATATATATATATATATATATATATATATATATATAGCATGTGTATACAGAGACATAAAGTATATATGTATATAAAATCAGCTCAAGTACTTTTTTATGTTTGCACGCCAGTTGTGAAAACTTTCTTAAATATGTATGTGTGTGTATATATCTGTGTGTGTGTGTGTGTGTGTGTGTGTGTGTATCTAGGGTAGAGCAATATGATATCATCTTTGACTAAGGCATGTAGTAAACCTCACGTAAACAACATAATTCGGTGTCAAGTATATCGTATATCGTGAATATGTAAGAGAAGCATTTCTATATATAGGCGACATAGTTTGGAGTCTAATATAGGAGTATGGAGTCTAGTATCGGAGTTCAATTCGTGGACATATATAGGCCACCGATTTGGGAATAATATGAAATGTGCCAGACATATTGAAGAGTAAGATCAGCGATATGATATAGAGTAAATAGTGTATATCAATGAGATTGTTCGGAATGAAATACTTAAAGATATGGGCATAACGTAAATAGTAATGAGATTATCTGAAAATAATACTTAAAGATATGCGAAAGAATTAAATACGAATGAAATTCTCAAAGATATGCCAATGATGTATGTACTTAGGACTTGGAGATACGAAACTCAGCCAACATGTTTCGGAATAAAAGCTGTCCATATATCTAGTAAATAACCAAAGTTAAAACTGCGATAAATATCAACGATAAGTCCATATATCCATGATGTAAATCGGAGTAAAATGTGCTTAATTATATAATATAGTTTGCATCGAATAAATGGAGATTCGGAGTTGTTCTTTAGTGATTCGGACTTACTTTCATGTACAAATGTAAAGCCCCAACAAGCTAAGCTCTTTAAAATGATCATCATGTATGTTTATTCCTAAGAATCTCTTCTTTTCAAAGCTTTCTATTCTCTTTTCCCTATTAAGTACTCTTTATCTCTAGCATAGTAGGCTGCCTTTTATTCCAACAATTTTCTTAGCGCATTTCGAAGTCGATTTCACATTCTGCTCTCCAATCTCTCACACACACACACACACAGAGACAATTTCGTTCAGTGTATAATTTATTTGTCATTTTGTTGAGTCGCTGGTTTTGTTTGTGAATTTTATATGGTCGATTACTTTAACGCTGGCCCGCCTATAGGCGTCTTCTCGACTTCGTTTCAATTGTTAAGTTCGAGTTTATTGTTTATTAGCGGCCGTTTTTTTCCTCTTTTGTGTGTGTGTGTTGTGGCTTTGCCTTTATGAGGCTTTAGTCATACGTTGCCACAGTTTGTGGTTGTTGCTGTTGTAGTTGTTATTTCACAGTTGAGCGCATTAAATGCTTAATAATACGCATGTCAAAAGCGTTTCTCGACTCGACGACAAATCCCCGGCCCGCAATATCAATGGCAACAAAATTGGCGCCATGTCGCACGCTTCGCTGAATGCCGCACCCCGCAACCGACCGACCCCCACCCACCCACCGAAGACCCTACACACACGAACACAACTTTCAGGATAGTAATTGATAGATTTGGGTTAACTGCCAAAGAGAGAGAGAGAGAGAGAGAGAGAGAGAGAGAGAGAGAGAGAGGGAAGGGGGAGAGGGAGTGAGAGGGAAGTCGGGCTCCTCCATGCGTAACTACTGGAAACTTCAACAGCTGTGACAAAAGTCGTTTCGTTCTGCTCTGTCATTAACAAATTGATGAAGCAATTGAATATATCGATTCATTGAGCACACCATTTGAGTGTTTCAATTATTAGGCCAAACATTATTCACACACCCACGCACACACACACACTCACACTGACACAAGCCTACCCATTAGCTAGACACTTAACCCATTCGATCTGAAGTGTAACATGTACTTCTCCATTCAAGCAAACACAAAGTATTTACGCAAATCGATGCGTGCTCAATTTTCACACCTTTTTAATGAGTGTAATCACTAAATATATACAGATGTTTATACTTTATATATATACTTTATATATATATATATTGCAATGATACTGTATATTTTTAGCTCCAGTTTCAATGAAGTTTTAGATTCATGAGCCTCTTAACATGCACATATATATATATATATGTAAGGGATGGACTACATGGATTATTGATATGACTTCCAAACTGTATAACTCTATTTATTATTGATTGACTATCAAGCTGTATCTAGTTATATTTATTATATTTATATATCTATATTATATTTTTACTTGCTTAATTTTACGTCATTTATATAATTAATATGTTAGACGCAAAAACTGTAAGTGCGAGACCCCGAAGCTGTACTGACTTTGAACTTTTCCTATATCGGTGAATATGCAGGGTTCTCCATATTCGAGTGATCCATCTGGCAACCCTACAAGGTTGCCCATGTTTTTTATTTTTTGAATCAATGAAAAATACAATTTTGTGGATGTTGTGAATAATAATCATATTATTTGGTTCAAATAGACTTGTTGACATCACTCTTTGAATCTGATATCTCTCAAATGGCCGCCTTGAGCCTCTACGGCGTACAGTGCTCGTTTCTGTCAAAAGGTATAGGGCTGCCAGATGGGTCACTCGAATATGGAGAGCCCTGTATATTGCTTCCTTTAATCATGTAGAACAGTTTCTGTCGGAATAGATATATTTGACTTTAACTAAAGTTATTAGGATACAAAGTCTATCAGTTAAAGAGTTTAAGCTGAGCTTTGATACTTTTAGAACACATTAAAATTAAACAAACTATTTGAAGAGAGCATCAATAACGAAGTTTCTCTGCTTTCAATTCCCTATGCTAATACCCTAATATGCATGCTCTAACAATTTCGTTATTTCCGCGATTAATCTCACGTCTCTCGCATGCAATGCTGTGATTCGAATCCCTTCAAAACCAGTACAAAACGGCCTCTATAAAAACTTATAGACTCGTGGTAGTTCACAGTCTCATATGCCAGCTTTTACACTCGTCCAACACGTTCAAAAATGCAGTCAACATTCCAGAGATTTAATCATGCCGCGCGCAACATAATTCTAATGAGTGCGCAATCTTTGATTGAATCGCTGCACAAACTGTTGCTCAATAAAATACAGCTAATTACCGGATGTTGTTGCTGCTGTTTATATATATCTATATGTATATATATATATATATACATACACTTTTCGGTTGCTGAAATTAAGCTCGAAAGTGAAGCGTGTCAGTTGTCAGCTAATTGCTATTAGGCGCCGCTAAATAATTTATACAAAAACAAAGCAACAGCAAATAACGTATCGGAACTGGTTGTTGTTGTTGTTGTTGTCGTCGTTGTTGTTGCTGTTTGCTGTTGTTTGTTGTTAGCTGCTGTTGCATTAGTGTCATAATTTATTTCCATGTTGCACTTTTGCAGTTTTGCGCTCGCGCTGTTTATGGCACTGCAACATGCAACATGCAGCGCGTACGACCAACCAAATTATAGCCAAATGGCAAAAGCAGTGAGCGCACCGTCCGTCCATCCGTCCGTACGTCTGGCTGCCTGCCTGCCTGCCACGCCAGTTCGCTTGTCCGTCTCGCGGTCACTCTGACCAAAAACGTAACCCAAACCGCAAACGACGTCGGCCAAACGTAACCACAGTATGCGACTGCCTTTGCCTCCACCTCCTGCTCTTCGCCTCCTCCTCAGCCACTCCTCCTTCTCCCCTCGACTCACTTATTGCGTCCCCCTGTGTGTTAAATGCAACCGAAGCAACGAAGCGTGCAAATCATGTTAGTAGCAAAGCAACCCCTCTGTCACTCTGCGTTCTCCTACCCCTGCCCCGAATCCCCTTCAGCCCTGCTACAACTGCCCTCGTTTGATCCCCTCCCCCATTGGCTGTCCTCTCACTCTCTGCTTCTCTCTCCCACTCTGTATATTTTGCCCGGCAGCTGTGCCCGGCACAAGCAGCACTCGCTTTGCAATGCAAACGACCGCAGGGGTCCACAGTCCCGTCCGCCTCCCCCTCTCGGCGCTTCTCACATTTTGCCAGTCACAGGCCATAAAAGGTCGCCCTCTGTGCTGCCGCTGCCGCTGCTGCTGCTGCCAATTGACTGAGTGAATGGACAAAAAGTGCAAAAGAGGGAAAACTGTTGGCCAGGGCGCCGCGGGTATTGGATAACACTGCCACTGCCCCGGCCCAGCCCAGCCCAGTCCTGGCCTCGTCTGTCTGGCCTGCCTGCGTGCTGGACATGACGCACAATGTCCGCAACAGCAGCGCATTTGCCAAATTGCCTATGCCGAATGCGGGTATTCCGTGATGATTGGGCTCTCGGCATAAGCTGGTTAACTGCCACTCGCCTATCTGATTAAAAACAGACAGGCAAATGTACGAACAGGGAGAGAGAGAGAGAGAGAGAGGGAGAGCGAGATAGCGTGCGAGCGAGAGGGTGGAACTCAGAGGGTGGGCGCGTTAAACCCACCCACAGATAACACGCTGATAGCTCTGTTTAGCGAAATGAATTTTTATTGAATGCAAACAAAAATTGCGTGAAATCATAATGTTTTAGTCAAGCAAACCCCATTCGAGCGATAAGAAATACGTGTCTAACGGTTCTCAATGTCTCAATGGCTCATGCCAAAATCGAATACGATTATATATTAAAAACTTAAACAAATCGTAAATATAAATTTATATATAATAATTATGTGATAGACATTGATTTATATTGGAATTCATTGAAGAATTTTTTATGGTTAGATTTCTAGCCTATTACAATCCCAAATATACATATTGGCAGATTATTTTCTTTATCAATATATTTATCTAGATTATCTAATTTCTAACTAATTTTTACTCTACTCTAATAACACTTTTTTCTAGAGATTGCCAAACTTTACTCAAGCTAAATAGGTCAAATAAATTTTGAATCCATTAATTTCTCTCATTCTTAAGAGCTGAAACTTAGTCTTAATTTTTCATTTCTTTGTTCGCCTGCAAAAAGAAAAAAAAAACTTACATTTCATCTATCTTTTGATATCGCATTCGTGAAAGTTTGTCGGTTATAAATATTCTATATATATACCAAGAAATGAATTAATAATTTGCTTTTGTTCTTAATATATCTTTTAATAATATTCAAACATTCCAATTCTTATAGACATATTTCAATTCTGAACTGATTTTCTTTATTTCAGCTTTTTCGTAATTCTCAGATTTTAATAGATATCGAATATGTGTATACATAAATCTTGATATATATTAAGAGCTATAAACAATATTTATCTAGACACATATCTAGGGCAAAACAAAGTCAATATTTTTTAGAGATATATGCAAATAGCTCTAGATATACATATCTCTCCATATATATTAAACACATTCGCAAATGTTCGCTTGCTTTCAATATAAACTAGAATAATAACTAATTTAATAGATTGCGAATTTCCTACTCAATTAGGCATCCAGCAGTCAACAGAACCATATAATTTAGAGTATTTAAACTATAGTTCAACCCATCGCATTAACAACAATTTCTTATAGACTATTATTAAGAATAATAATATCAATTTCATTAATAATAATTCAAAAGCAAACTAGATTGTACAAGTTCTGTGCTAAAATGCAATTCATGCATATCATTTAGCGAGGCTCACTGAGTCGCAGGAGGCGTTGAGACGAAATCAAGGCGTGGCAGCCGGCATTAACTATGCCAGAGTGTGTCTGGGGTTCGCTGCGTGTTCTAAATGCTTCATTTGCCAGGCTCATGAATTATGAAACAGACAAGCGGCATTCAACACTCGAGCTGGCAGCCTATATGAGGCGGCAGAGAGAGAGAGAGAGGGGATTGACTCGCATTTTGGACAGCTGTTAAAAATTATCGATAAATGTTTAATAGCTCAACACGCACATAACGCGATAGAGAACCGAGCCGAGCTGAGCCAAGCTGAGCCGAACTGAGCTCAGCTGAAGCGCGCATAAATAAATAAACATAAATAAATAAATAGTTATGGCTCTGGCTGGCAAGGCGGTGTGGAGGTGTGTGGGCTGCAAAGTAAAGTAAAAAGTAAACCAAACAAAAACAAAACAAAATAAAAACTCAAGACCCCAAAAGACGACGTCGACGTAGTCGTATTTAATATGAGCAAACATGCGACGAGCGTGTAAATATTTACTAATGAACAATATTTACTTTGTTATTAAAGTAGTCGACGCGCCCGTCGACTGGGACTGAGAATATATATTATATGTATGTAGTTATGTTTGATATGCATGTATATATATATATATTTATCGACTGGGACAGCTGCAAGGGGAGATGTTTCTACACTTTGCGTGCTTGTGCCTTGGCCTGCCCCGGTCTGGCTTGGCTTGGCGTGTTAATGGCTGTGAGAGAGCTTCAAGTTACCAGTTTTTTTTTTCTTCTTTTCGAGCTCGAGGCAGTCGTGATTGCAGTAAAATATATATATATATATATATATATATATATGTATGTACATATATAAGAGGGAAGCCAAAGTGTAGCCTATATGAGAGACCGCAAAAGCGACCACAGTGCGCTGCAGATAGAGGCTCACCAAGTCTCGGCAGCTCAAACGTTTGCCCTGTCATAAACAACTTGATTGCAAGGCTTTTGAAGTGAGTGAAGGAGTAGAAGATGAAGTGAGACAAGAGACGACAGGGAGGAGGGACCGACTGAAGAAGAAACACAGCTGAGAAGAGGCTAAAGCAAGAAGAGAGGGTAAAGACCGGCAGTGGCAGGAGACGGGTAGGGCAGAAGCGGCGATAGGAGCCATGGGTAAAGCCAAGGGAGAGAGGCTAAAGTACGGAGTAGAAGACTGGGTAGGGAGTAGGGGAGAGAGGTAGAAGTAGAAAGCCGGGTGTAGGGGCATTGCGTGAAGCAAAGGCATGAGAGAGCCGCAAGGGCAGAAGACGGTGCCCATGGTAGAAGGAGTAGGAGTAAAGGCTGAAGATATGAGTAAAGACGGGAGCTACAAGCAAGGGGAAGGAGCGGAAAAGATTGGCATTAAATGCGGGTCGAGGCAGAAGGAGTTGGAAAAGGGAGAGGGAACTTAAGTAAAGAAGTTAAGAGAAGCTTAGGAATGGTGCAAGGGATGAGCAGAGGGAACATGGGTAAGAGCGGAAGACATAAGCAAAGGCAGGGGCAGCGAAGAGAGGCCCAAGCTAGAGGCGAAGCCAGAGAGAGGTAAAGGGGGCAAGGGCAGCAGACGATGGCCAGGGAATATAGCCAAAGGCACAGAGCAGGGGACTGAGGCCAAGATTGAAGCAGAAGCATGGGAAGGGCGCAAAGACAGGGAGCAGGGGACTGAGAAAGAAGCAAGGGATGGAGCAAAGGCAAGAGAGGTGGAGGGCAGGGGCAGAGAGCGATCAGAGAACCAAGGCACAACGGGCAGCGTGTTTGGCAGGCGATAATTGCCCTGCAGCTCAATACACACGAGCACGCACTCACACTCACACGCACACGCACACACACAGTCGCAGAGTGACAAAGTGGCATTACTTTTCAATTTTACAAGTGCGTCTGTCTCTTGATATTTCCCTATTTGGCTACAACATAATCAAAGCGCGGCAATCGTTTAAATTTATTTTAATTATCAACGACTGCATGTCACCCTAGAATACGAACGAGCGTAAAAGAGGGCGTACATTGAGTCCCCTTTTTTTTTTGGTTTTCTTTTTTTGGCTGGTAAACAGGGGCAAGCCAGCATGAATCATGGCCACAGCTCAAAAGTGTTGAGGCAACAACAAGCAGAGCAGAGCAGAGCAGAGCGAAGTAGGGTAGAGCTAAGCAGCGCAGAGCTGAGCTCAGCTCAGTTCTCTGGGTTGCATGCATTCAAGACCTGTTTCATTATAATTATGACCCTCATCAAAATTATTTGACTCAAGCGGTTTGTCGGCACAGCGTAAAACGTGCCCAAATGCATATGCCCTTTGCTTACCCTCGTTGGCAACGCTCGGGCGACCCTTTTCCTCCATCATAATTTCATTTGAAGGATAATTTGAAAATGTGCTCTGGACCCCAGCGCAGAAAAAAATACACAGAGAGAGAGAGAGAGAGAGAGAGAGATTCATATACGGAGGGTTTTTCGACAGCAAAAAGTGCCAAAATAACGATTAACGGTGAGCCCGAAAAGAAAATGTATCTTAGGGGTTGCTTGACAGCTCCGGCTAAGGGTTGTTTCGCGCCCTCTCTGCATAAGTAATGAATGTAAAATGCGTAGATGGAATGCGAATTGTTTTTGGGCTTTGACTTTGTCCCCTGGGCCGGAACGAGCAGCACGCTTCTCTGATTGAGCGAACCGTGGGGCGGCAGAGAGCAGGGCGAGGCAGCTGTTTGCATGAAGTCGAACCCTTCTTGAAGTTTTTATTTTTATTTATTTTTTTTCACTTTTGGGTTCTCGGTTTTGTGGTTGGCATATCGCAACAACAGATTTGTAGCATTTCCACACAACACAACCCGGCAATGGCAACAATAACAAGAGGATTGTAAACTAATGCCAATGCCGGCGCGCGTGGCATTCGTCCTTATACAAATAAACGACGCCAATGGGCATATTGTGGTGTGGTCAGTGACCAGGGCATTAAGTAGTTCCGACAACTCCCAGCCGCTTTCAATTAATGCCCGACCATTTCACCCAGCCTCACACCCTCCCAGAAGCAATCTCTTCTGCTGCAAATTACCAGCAATGCAGCAGTCGCAGTCGCAGTCGCCTCCTGCTTCTTCTACTACTCCTCCTGCTCACCGTCTCGTCTCCTTCTCCTTGCATTGCAGGTAGCTGCCAATTGCACCGACAACCAGACTAAGCCAATCAGCCGCAAAACGAGCCAGCAACCAGCACTGCCCAAGCCCTCGGCCTCTCTCTCTGTCGGTCTGTCGGTCTGTCTGCTATTGTAGTTCAAGTGAACCGATTGCAAACACCTACTGATACCCTGCAAATATCAAAACGCTTGTGTGGGTACTTTGAACGACAAGTACAGCAGAATCGTTTATATTAATTATATTTTCTTTTTATTCATTTCATTATTTAGCATTCATAAACGTTTTACTGGCTGCTTGAATTCAAAATTCTATTTATCTTTCTCGTTTATGAACGTTTTACTGGCTTTACGCCAAAGCTCAATTTGACTAAGTTTCATGTGTCTTTTCAGCTTCGCTTTCTGAAACGTTTTACTGGTTTTACATCTAAGTTCCATTTGACTTTAAGTTTCATGTTTCTTTTCAGCTTCGCTTTCTTAAACGTTTTACTGGCGTTTTCGTACGAAATTCTTTGTGTTTGTTAAGTTTCTTTAGACTTTAAGGCTTCTGCCTCGTTTGCTTATCATTCATAAACGTTTCACTGACTGCTTGACTATAAAATTGTTTGTACCAAGTTAATTTACCCAATACATTTGCTTTCATTAACATCTCAGCTCACATTACAGTTTTATGGTCTCAAAGCACTACCATACGAAATTGCACCACCTTGTCGCATTCATAAACGTTTTACTGGTTGCAGTAATCCAAAAAATTTCTTTTATCTCTGCATTTTTCTGGCTGTATATAATTTGCTTAACGCCCAAACCCACATGTGACATCAAATTTTATGCTCTGCGCATGTGTCCAATACAATTTTATCACGGTGTCGCATCCATAAATGTTTTACTGGCTGTATTTGATATAAAATTTATGTTTTAGACAACTTTTACTCAAATTATATAGATGGCTTTACTTGTGATGAGAATTTAAATGAAATTTTGCTCGAATGCTTTAACTTTTGTTTAAGAAACGTTTTACTGGCTGCATAGCGAAGATTGGTTTGCATATATTTATCCTGATTAAAAATTTTTGGTGATTTCACCTTTGCATATTTCATTTGCGATTAACTAAAGAGTTTATAAACGTTTTACTGACTGCTTTAATTTATTAGATATTTGTAAGGAATAGTTTAAAATGCCTGAAATCCATGTGATATATATAACAGATACGCCTTTCTCTCCTGGCTTATAGGGCACAAAATGCTGCACATGCGAGAGGCCAGCAAAGAGACGCTAGCTAGGCTCGCTGGCAGCCTCAACTGGCTGCTCCCTGCTGTTGCCTGCCGCTGCTCCTGCCGCTGCTCCTGCTGCTGCTGCTGCCGTTTGCATCGCTTCACGTTCCCCACACAATAAAACTCGACATGTGAACAACAATATTATCAACGTCATGGGTCCCGGCTGGACAGACAGCCGGAGGGACAGAGACATGAGGGCGGGGAGAGCGACAGAGGCAGAGGCAGAGGCAGTAGCAGTAGCAGAGGCAAAGTCTGCCTGCTTGTGCCCTTATAGGCAAAAACGGCCACAGCGACGAGGAGGTTCCCTTATGCCAGAGCATGCATATATATACATACATACGTTATTGTTTCTAAACACATATGCGCGCATGAATGGGTGTGTGCGTGTGAGTGTGTGTATGTGTAACCCCTGGGGATTTCGAGCGTGTAATGTATGCTCTTCATGTTTTTGTTAGCCATTGTGTTTGGCTAAGTTTTTCCTATGCTTTTTTGCGCTTCTTCATTTTATTTGGCTAGCAACGCCATCTAGCGGCGCGGTAACTCACTAACTCACTCGTTGGCTGGCTGGCTGACGACATGTCCTACAAACAGTTTTAAATTCAAATGCAGAGCGCGATATATATATGTAGGTATTTATATATATATATATATATATATATATATATACAATACAGTCAAGTTTTGCTGCGAGTTTTGTTAATTTATTTCAACTCTTTTTTCTCTGCGACTTTTTTTCCATATTTTTCTGCCCACTGCAAAAGGCAGAGCTCGTTGATTGCGCTGCCTACAGACACACACACACACACACACACACACACACACACACACACACACACACACACACACACAGACTGAGTGCCATTCCTGGACTTGGAGACCGGGCAATCGGGCGTTAGCTTGTTGTTGTGCGTTTCCCCCCGCCCTTTAGCTGCCGCTGCCACTGACACTCCTCGGGCCTCCTCTGGCCTCCTGTGGCCCCTCTACCTCACTCTTTTTTGCGGCGCTTTTGTAATTGCAACGAGCGTGTGTTTCCTTGTGTGTGCAGCAGATACAGGAGGCTGTCGCTTTTTTGCGGCCCTTTTTTAAGTCACTTTTGCAGTGGTTTGCTATAATACCATGTAGAGATTATATATACATAAAACATATACACACACGGATATACACCTACATATACATACGTACTCCTCTTATATTGCCCTATGGGCAGTAAGCCTATTAAATTCTTTAGCATTTTGATAGTTTGTTTGTTTAAATTGTATTTTATTTTTGTGTATAAAAGCTTTATTTATAATGCCGTTTTAATTGAAATTTTTGCTATTGTTCAAATTTTGTCCCAAAGCCCTTAAACAGTCTGCTTTAAGCTCAATGAAACAAAATTGCTATAATAGACAATTTCAATAATGTGTTAAGGCTGATGTTGAACTCAACCTAAATCAGTTTAAATGCTTTAAGTTGATTGAAGCATATTAAAACGTTTTCACTTTGACTAAATATATAAAGATTAAGCTGCATTATATATAAGATGTACATGTCAGCATATGCAACATTACTGAAAGCTCCCGTAAAGCACATTAAAGCTTATTGCAGTAACTTTTTCTATAAAGATCCCAGAAATGAATAAAATGGAACCGAATTACTAAAGATTAAACAAAGTTAAGCTGAATAAAGCAAAGGTTTGAATGATTAATCCAAGTCTTGAGTGACTAATTCAGCAGTCATTCCAACTATGAAAGATTAATCCAAGCTATGCCTGATTAATCCATATTGCAAAGCATTAGTTCCAGTGATTAAAGATCAATCAAAGTTATGCAAGATTAATCCATTGAGTGAAAGATTGTTGCAAATCACGTCAGATTTGCCTGGAGATTAATCCAAGTGAGGGTAGTTGAAAATTAATCAAATAATCATTTGCTCTTTACAAGAATAGCCAATGTATTGTAAGTATCTTTCAACCTGTTCTCTATCACACAGCAGGACTGCCATTTGCAATTAGCTCGAAGGCAGGAAAAGAATGAGTATTTCAGCATTATAATATGTTGGACTTAATTAGCTGAGTGCGACGCGATGTTGGCCCGCCTCCTCGGTCGCCTTTAATGGCAAGTAGCAACATGGACAAAAGCCACTTCAAGTAATCAACTTGTGTTGAGGTGAAAATGTTGATTAATGTCTGTGGGATTAATTACAGTTAATTGTTATAAATATTGGCGACAAGGTAAAGCGACAAAGGACGTCGCTGGAATTTGTAACAAACTAATCCCAGGTTCTATGTGCGCAGCTGCGTGGTGTTAAGGCAAGGCCGGAACAGGGCGGCCCGGGGGGAATGTGTAGTGTAACAAATATGCTTAATAAATAAATGCGGAGAGGCAATGGCAGCAAGAGCATAAAATGCGGGGTATGAGTCGGATGTGGCACGTATAATTACGTAGCCGACACCTTTGCCACTTTTGGGGGTTGCAAGCAGCGCAAAGGGGTGGCAAAGAGGCAGACGTTGCTACAAAATTATTTGCTGAACAAACAGGAAACCCTAAATGGGATGAGCACAAAACGGAACTGGAGGGAAAAAGAAAAACAAAAACTAAATACGGAAATGCCAAGGGTTCGAGTCAAGCACAACACAAGGCAATCCAAATGAGGGTAGAGCGATTTCGCACCCCTCGGCGTCTGCTGATAACCCAAAAAATAATACCCGAGGGATAGACGGACGCTGTTGCAGCTCAGCATATTAAATGCTAATTTTCATTTGATTGAGTGAGTTTGGCAGGCTGAAAAGGACTAAGGACACAGGAACACAGGACGCAGACCGTTGGACGCCGTGGCCCGGCATAGCTCTGATTTATTGTCCGGCGCAACGAAGCGTAGAAACAAGCAAAACAATGCGAGAGCGAAAAACTAAGTTAAGTGGCATGAAAACTAATTGATTTGCGGATTAATTTTTGGACAATGTGTGAAAAGCAAAGGAAAAAAAAATTCCAATAAAAAAATCTCGCACAGCTGTCGACGAAGTCAAAAGTCGTCGCTGTGTAGAGAGTGTGAGGGGCAAGAAGTGGAAAGTAAAGCAATTGTACGCTCAATTCAGCCTCAAGTGGCATTAAACTGCCAGAATCCGGGGCTACAGAGATACTTGAGTCACATATGCATATTTTCGTATATATGTATAGATATATATTGAACGAGACTCGCAACATGAATAAATAAAATGGCAAACAGTTAGCGGGGAAGGGCAAAGGCAGTTCAAATACGTATATATCCTTGCAGCAAATGAAAATTCAGACCCACACAAATTGAGGCAAACGATTGCATAGCATGAGAAATGCGATTTGTACGTGGGCACAGTGGTACAAAACATGCGCTAAGTCTGTACAAAATGCTAACTGTTAGGGCAAAAGAGAGTGGTTTAGTGTTAAACAAAATGTAATGTAATGCTGTAAACGTCAAATGTTAATATTAAACTCTTTAACATAATGCTGTAAACAGAGTTAACTGTTTACTGTTAAAAAAATGCTACGATGTTCATATGTTAATAACAGCGCCACTCACTGGCCATAATTAGTTGCGCTTCAGCGCAAAGCAGAAGTAATCAAAATATCCCAATGCCATCTCTCTCTCTCTCCATATTAAATTCCCCTCCTATTGCCCACTCAAATTCATATTGAAGTTTACTTAAGCTTCAGGTTTACTCGCAAGCACTTTTTAATTGCAGTTTGCTTATCTGATGAAGTTCTCCGTGTACCACTGTGTTTTCGTATGTTCTGTAGTTGGGTGTGTGTGCTTCGATATTTTATATGCTGTTTGGCATGCAAATTGTGTGCTGCCTCTGCAACTGCCACTGCCACTGCCCCGGCGTCTGTCCCTGTCTCTATCTCTGTTCCCCTTCCTTTCCATATTATACTGAAGCTTTGGGCTCTGCCCGTTTCCAGTTCAATGCACAAATACACAAGCTGGCAAAAGGCAGTCTAAAGAAACATTCAGAGACAATGATGAAGAAGAAGAAGCAGAAGACGACGAGACCAAGCGGCAGCAGGAGAAGCAATTCAATGAACGGCCGGGGCAGGAGAACAGAACAGCAAAAAGGGGTGACGACGACGACGTCTTGAGTTACAAGCGAAGCGAAAGAGTGAGAGAGAAAGAGAGACAGAATGAGAGAGGCAACTTTTGCTGATGCATATCTAAAAGCATATTAAGAGTCTACAACAACAACCACAACGACGTATGGCTGGTAAGTGTGTAAAATGATCAGCAATGCAAGTTGCAAAACGCAGAAGAGAGATAGAGCGAGTCAAAGGGAGAGAGAGAGAGAAGGGAGTGACAACAGAGACAGAATGGCAGGCAGTCAGTCAGTTGTGTGGTTTGCACAAAGCGCCGGCAACAGCTTAAGCAAAGAGATACACACACGCTCATACATACATATATGTATGTGTGCTGGACAGACAAAAGCTGGTGTGGAGTAGGGCAACGTGCCAGGCAAGACAACAACGGCATTAAGCATGCACAGCCAGAGAACAGAAGAGAACGTGAAGGAGACGGCGAAGGAGCAGTGAAAGGAGCGCTAACAACAGGGGACTACACACACACGTAAACACAAGGAGAACAGGGCGCGTCCATGTCGCACATAAAACTGATTGCGGTGAACTATGCGAATGTTTTAAGTGTACGCTCAAGCACACACACACGTATACTCACTCACTAAACTGGGAGTGTGTGCGTGAAACTTTTGTGTTTTTGCTGTAGCAGCAAAAATCATAGTAAAGAACAAGCAGGATGTGCCATGTAAAACAAAATCAAAGCAGCAGGCAATTTAATTGCAAATTTTTAAGAGAAAATTGTCTAATGAGAAAGGTATTTTTTATTTCTTACGGGTTTTATCCCATAATATAGGAATTTCAAGTAGATACAAATTCTGAAATCTGAAATCTCACAATTTATGCTCTCAAATTGATCAGTTGTAAGCCGCGCGGCACCCACGCTAAGAAGATGTTGCCCGAGGCAAACCCAAGCAACAACAGCGCACAATAATAAAACAATTCCATTCCATACACACGCAAAAGCCATTCCCCATCTCGGATTGGGCTATGCGCCGTGCCAGAAATAAAATCTATTGTCTGCCAAAAAGTTAACGCACTTTATTGCTATTGTGCTCGGGCATGATGAAGAGCTTGAGAGGAGGGGAGTGTAGTAGAGAGAGGGGCGAGTTGGGACAGGGCCACTAAACAGCTATTGCTTTAATGTTGTAAGTGTGCGAGCATGTGTTCGCGTCTGTGTGTGTGTGTGTGTGTGCGTAGAGTTGCTTCAAGTAGCTCTAAAGCTCATTTGTCAAGTGAGCTTCGCAACTTTGCGGCAAATGCGAAACAGAGCAGCAAAAAAGAAGCACTGACAGTAGAGCAAGAGTTATGACTAAGAAATACCCTGTATTTTAAATAAATGTAAAGAGTATTAACTTTCTAATTTAAATTTGGATTATAGTTTTTGCACATATTACATTATTATATATTACATTAATTTTCCCAAAACCTATATACCCTTCCTAGCTCAATATAGGGTATTACAACGAAGACCAGGCCAGGCCAAGCCAGGCCATGCCAAGCCAGGCCATGCCAAGCCAAGCAGCACAAAAATGTTGGCAATACAATATTTTGCCATTATGTCGAACAATAACAAGTCGACATAAGTAGATGCCGTCGCAGCAGCAGAAGGAAAATAAGAAGTAGAAAGCAAAAGACGACGTAAGGCAAAGAGAGACAGAGGGAAACAAGCTGAAGTAGCAGCAGGCCAGCAGAGACCCAGACCCAAGACCCAAGACCCAACCAATAACAGCAACAACAACAATAAAGAGCAGGCAAAGAGCCAAGCGAATGCGAATAGCTGCCAATTTCAGGCTTAAGTGTTCTTTTGACCCAAACCCCCCTCCAGCCCAGCGCTGCCCCCCACCCCGCGCACGTACGAAGATAATGATGGGCACAGACATTGGCACATAAGGGAGAGCGCACAAGCAGCGAAGCAGCGCAGCAGCAGAGCAAAGAGTAACGACGCATATGAAATTTAATACCACTTCACCTTTTTTTTTTTCCTTTGCGTTCTTTATTTTTTGTGCATCCGGCGCTCTCACACACACACACACACACGCACACACACACAGTGTCGTCCCGCTCTTCAGCTTACATTCAAACAGATTGAGCGCTTTATTAAGCGCATTTAAAAATTATAAAGACGCATAATAAAATGCGCGCTTATGTGCATGTGTGTGTGTAAGAGAAGAGTTATGCAATGTAAAAGCTGTGAAAAGTTAACGGCTGAAAAATGCGGCCATTTCCCAGCAAGCACACAAAAAAAAGGAAACAAAATGCGCTTGAAATTGAGCCAGGAATTAATGAAAAAAGAGAAAAGGCAACAGCAACAACAGCAGAAAAATATTTGTATGTATTTCGCATGAGCAAGCACAAACAATTTTCAAAACGACATGATTTTTCAGTGAGCAGCAGATGAGGGCGAGTGCAGAGAGCGGGAGAGTGATAGGAAGAGGGGCAACAGCAAGGGGAGTTGAATTGAAAAAGAAACTCGAACTCAACAGCGTGCAAAACAAGCGAGCAGGAAGAAGCAGACAAAGAACAAGAACGAAGTAAAGAATTTTTTTTGTTTGTGTTGCTCTTCCATGGCAAGAGAACGTGGCATGAATAGCACCAACTGCAACAACAACAAAAACAGCAGCAGCAGCAGCAGCAGCAGCAGAAAAAAGCAAGAGAGAAAAATTAATATTAAACAAAAAAAAGTATATTGCTTGCCAGCAATAGAGAAGAGGGGCAGACGAGGGTCGAAGAGAATGCCAGACAACGGCAAACTTTTGTACGAACAGCAAGCCAAGCAAAAGGAGTGCAAGCACTTCATGAGAGCAAAAGGGGCGCCGGGCAGCATGCAGCGACAGATTGCAGGCACAGTGAGTGCAGTTGTTATTATTGTTTGAGATACAGCAGCAGCAGCAGCAGCAACAGCAGAACGATTAGGGCGCCCTTGACTGCGGCGCTCAACGACGAAACAACTGTCGACCTGTCGACTTGTATCTTTTGTACTTCGCTCCCTGTCGCATCAGCACAACCCCCCCGCTTCCGAGCCAACGGAGAGTTGCTTAACTCCGGTGGCTGGTTTTACGGTCTCTGGTAAGCTGCGGCTTAGCGCAAAATAAAGCGCAACAAAAACAAAATGCAAGTGAGCAAATTTTTAAAATGCCCTAAAAAGGCATTAAAGCAGATAGCAAAGACTGGTAGAGCGACAGAGCTGGCGAGTTGACGAAGCTTATTACGTATACACATATAAAAGAGAAATATACCCGCAATATAATTTATGCCACACTTCAAACGCCTACCTGACAGTCAGCTCCACCTCTTTTCTTACCTCTCTCGTCTCTCTCTCTCCCTCTCGCATACTCTGCCTAGATAAGCTGTTTGTTTTAATTAAGCCGGCGAGTAAAGCCGTAAAGCAAATCGAAGCGGAAACATTTTCAGCACCATTAAAAATGCATTATAAATACCATGAATAAGAGAGACTGGCAGAGGGAGGGGTTTTAATTTTGTTTTCATGTGTTTTTTTTTTTTTTTTTGGGTAAACGACGTGTAAATGTGCATAAAATGTGTGCCGTATATACATATATGTATGTAGATGTGTGTGTGATTAATTGCATGACAGCACATGCATACGCAAAGCAAAGGGGTGGGTTGAACAAATTGCAACAACTTGAGATTCGTTGCGTGGAACAAAATTAAAGTAAAATTAACATAAAATTGGCAAGACAAACGGCAGCCACAAAACAGATGTTGGCGTATAAAGAGAAAATAGCCCGTGTAATTGATTTAAGGAAGTTGCGGTGTTTGATCCTCATTCAAATTACACTGCGGTAAAGGATATTTTTTATTGGTAAGGAATTATCTTTAAAAGAGTAAAAGTACATTTTTTATTTGAAAGAGTAAAAGTACATTTTTTATTTGAAAGGATATATATTTTAATGGACATTTCACTCTCTTTGTCTTTCTTTTTTTAATGAACTACAGTTAGCAACAAGTCGCAAGAGCATCTGCATGCACGCGATGATCGCTAATTTTAAACGCTGCACGCTGCCGTCTGCTAAGTGGCCGCGGTCCATAAACTAGACTGCATAATGATGTTGCGGCCGTCGACAGCTGCAACAACAACAACTGGTGGCAGGCACATGCACATAATTCACTCAGTGCAATGCCAAAGCGAAGTTGCCAAGGCATTTGAAAAATTGCAATTGAAACTAATTCGGTTAAGTGCAAAATGGAAGAAGAAGCGCAAGATGAGAAAGCAGATGAAGAGAGCAGGCGGTGAAGTAGACACTCTCTTAGAGTCAACTGGTTCATAATTCATGAGAGGAGTTCCCGCTGTGAAACAAGTTGCAGCAGCAAATTTTCTCAGCAGCGAAAAAGAAGAGAGGAGTGAAGAGAGAGGAAAGTGAAGTGAAGTGTTTTGCGTGCGTGCGAGTATGTGTGTGTGTGTGTGTAAAATTAACACCGTGACTTGCAATCAGCTCAGTTGTCATTATTTTTATTAATTTAAATCTCCATTTACAGGCAACTCAACCAGTTAAGCATTTGCGTGTGCTGCGCTGCCTCTCTCCCCCCTCTTAACGACACTCTGCCGCTACCACAATTCCCGTTTCGGACTGCGAGTTTTTCCGCTTGGCTAAATTTATTAGCGCGACATTTTTATTGATTTTTTTTCATTTTTCATTTTTTACTTGCCATATTTTGTTGTTATTGTTGAACCGCGACAAATTTGTTATAGCAAATAATTGCAGTAAAAATTTGCCGACTGTTTTACAGTAATTTACTAACCACTCTGTTATTTGCTTTTGCCATTTTTGTTTTTTTTTTGTTTTTTTTTTTTTTTTTTTTTGTATTTAACTGCTTATCTAATGAAGCTTACATGTGCGGGTATTTAATAAACAAAAACAAGAAACCTAGTCTAATTACACATGCAATCAATCTGAACAACTATTAGCATAGTTATTAAGTTAAATTAGCGAATAAAGATCAAAGCAATCGAATTTCGTCAGAAAATTTAACTCTTTTGTAACTGTCATACACAAGATTCATGCTCTCCTTGTTGCTCACTCTCTCAGTTTCTATTTACACATGCACAAGCTAAACTAAGTGCTCAATGTAAATTTGCATGCTTGAACTTTCGGCATTTGCCTTTGGCAGCAGTTGCGTAAGCGCTCTCTTGAACTTTGAATAGCTAAAGTAAATTAGCATTCGCTCATTGATCTACAAGCAGAGTATATTTCCCATTGCTAATCTGTCAATCAACACTCTTTTAAAATCTTGCACCTCTTCAGACACTCTGTCTGCCTGTGTCTGTGTGTGTGTGTATTCAGCGTTTAATTGTTTGCTCTGGGTAAATCTTGTACTCATACAAATAAAAGGAATAAAAAAGAGTAAGCGCAAAATATAATCACAAAATATTTACACAACTTATTTGTGTGGCTGGTATTATTTTTATATTTTTATACTTTTTATTTTCGTATTTCTTAGCCGCAATGCGCTGTGTAAATACAATAAATACTTGACTTTAAAACAAGAAAAAAATTTAAAAACAAAACAAGGCAGCGCGCTGCAATTGGCAAACAAAAACTGCAGGCAATAACAAAGCAGGCAAAGAAAAAAAAAACGAGCAACAGCAGAAAAACAACAAAAACAACAAAGGAGCACGAGGTGTCTGTTTTCACAGCCTTTTTGGCATTGTGTGTGTGAGTTTACGTGTGTGCTTAAGTATGCGTGTGCTTTGCCATTTCTGCCTCCTGCATTCAGCTGCTGCTTTTTCTTCTTCATCATCTACTTGTTTGTCCAGCCAAGTGATGCGGGCGTCGCTTTGTTGCCTTTTGGTTCTCACTCTCTTTAAAGCTTAGCTAATTTGCTTGGCGCGCCTATTGAGACCGGCGGACGGCGGACCGGCTGCACAAAGCGCAACAAGCAACAACAACCCAAAGACGAACAACAACAACAAGAAAAAACGCCGTTTCGCAATTTTCAATTGTGCACGTCAAAGTGTTAAAACGGCACGCGATTTATTGCACATGCCGTTGTGTGTATAAATACATACATACAAACATCTATATGCAAGTGTTTATATGGGTGTGTGCGAATGCGCTTCTGAGTGGTTTTTCAGTAGCCGACGCTGCCGCCGCAAGTGCTGCCACTGCTTCTGCGTCTTAGATGCGCTTAATTAGACAGTGACGCTCACGTCAGCGGCGACGTCGACGTCAACTGCGTCGGCAACGCCAACGCTTTGGCTTTATTGATTTACGGCCAGCAATCAAGTGTGAAATTGACTTTTACCAACATCGCTGCCAACCCTCAACCCCCCTCCGCAAACAACAGCAGCGAGGCGTGTAAATATTTGTTGCGCTTCAAATATGCAACGGTTAATGTGTGTGTCTGTATCTCTCTCGGTCTCTGTCTTTGTGTTCCATACTGGCAGACACGCCTGCATTTCATTTACGCCTCATTCGAATTTTCTTTTAACAACTTTGTCATGATTTATAAGCGGCTCATTAATCTCGCTCGTTGTCTAACTCAAACGCGTTTTTATCACTCGCAGTGAGTGTGCGAATGAGATAGCTATAAAATCAACATGCGTTGCCAATAGACTCTACTCCGAGCTATGGAATTTCAAGCCAGTTTAAGAGAGTAGATCAAAAAGTTTAGCTAAGTGTCAGCAACTATTATTAATTCAAAGTCTAGTGACTTTCTACAACACTAATTAACTTCACTCAAGTCATCAACTCAACTCTTAACTCATTTCTCTTAAGCTGCACAGCTTATTGGCTTATGTCATTATTACATACTCTAAAAAATATCAAATTACCGCGCACTCACACACATGCTCTTAATCGTTTGTGAGCTTATGGTTTAGCCCTCGCTTAAGACTTGTCGCAGCCGCAAGAGAGCGACACTTGGAGAGTCGTGTGTCAGTTATGCGGCTTCCCACCCCTCTTTAGCCCCTCTCGAACAGCTGACCAAAGCCAAAGAGAGCAAAACTTTAAATGCAATTAATTTGTGTGAATGACTGTGTCTGTGTGTGTGCCTGTGTAGCCCCCACACTTGAAATTGTTGTTGCTCGTTTTCAAATTGGGTCTCATAAATTACGGCAATTATGTTAATGCACCCAGTCGCCGTTTGCTCTGTGAGAAACCACAGAATCGAGTTGAATGTCCATATTAAGCAATTTGTAAAAAAAAAAAATAAATAAATAAAGAGAAAAATACCCTGAGGTCTTTTTTCTAAGCTTTCAATTGTATGTATTTCTATAATCGATTCGTGTACACCACGTCTCCAACGCAAATGTCCAGAGTTATAATAATAATAGTTATAGTAATGATGTTGATAATCATATAAGCTAATGATTATTATGATAATCAGGCAAGTAATTGCAAACAATTGGCAATTGAAGTAAATTGCACAATGCCTCAAATGCATTCAAATTAAATAATTTTACAAAAAGCCAAGACCTCATCTGCCTCTCTCTTATTGCTTAAAAAAAAAATTAATAAAAAACGAACACGCAGCTAATCATAAATCGCAGCAGCAGCGAATTCATTAAACATAAAACGTGGCTACATAAAAAATTCATAAGAAAATACATAAATTAAGGCAAAATATAAAATAATATGCCATAATCTTTTTATGACCATAAAGCTTAAGCCGAATTGATATGTAGGAGAGGAGAGAGCGTGATGGAGGGTGAAGAAGAATGATGAGGGCTGAGCCCAGTTGCATGGCTTAAGAGGGTAGATTAACTTATACAAGTTGAACTTAACAGAAATATATTGCATGTGCTTCAGAGATAAATATTTACAGTTAGTTTGAGATAAAGATTATTTGCCTACATTCTTTAATGTATTTTTCCAAGAGTGGTCTAACTATATACTGCTATAACTGCTTTATAGGGCATGTCAAAGTCGAAACACATTCAAGACAATAAGTCTGTCCACTCCCTCGCTATCTCTCCCTCTCTCTCACTCTGCCAGCCGCTGCTTTATTTACATTCAGCCTCGTCTCAAGCAGCGCTGTCGGCGGCCGCATAAAATCAACAAAACTGGCGAGTTTTATTTGCGTGGCGGGGTAGCTAAGCCGCCAAATAAAGTACCATAAAAGATATCAAAATAAATATGCGAGAAGAACTGCTGCAGCAGCAGTGCCAGTGCCAGTGGCAGCGCCGCAGTTAGCGCCGCAGTCAGCGCCGTATTCAGCGCTCGGCCATAAAAGCTTTTCTCAGTAGCAGCGCGGCACAGCGGGCGCTCTCGTTGCTGTTGTTGTTGAGCAGTAAACAGCAGCAAAAAAAAAAAGGTGCTTAGCTCGGTATTTAAGCGAAGCCGCAGCCAAAGGAGACAACGTAAAAAAAAGTCGACGTCAGTCAAAGACGCAAAGAGAGCGGACAGACAAACAGTTAGGCAGAGCTGGATGTTGATGAAGAGAGTCATGACAAGAGAAGCATGGTAAGAGGGACATGAGAAGAGAGGCTGTAAGCAGATGCTTTTTGCTGCTTGATTTGAAAAGCACGCTTCGCTTGATGAACTATGCTGAGCGCGCCCCTCACGTACCCCTTACCAACATACTCATTACTTTAATGCCACGCCCAGACGCAACAAAAGAATAAAGCTGAAGATGAAGAGGAAAAACCGACAGCGCCGTTTGACGATGCAACAACAACAAGACAGACGACATACAACAAAATAAATATGCAATAACAAAAGAGCGAAAGAGCCACAAGCGGCAGAAGAAGAAAACCAAAATAAATAAAAGGCCGCTGGCAAAATAAACAAACAGCGTGAATTTTATGAGATACACGAAAAGCCCAGCCATATAAAGAGAGAGAGGGAGGGAGAGAGGGAGACACAGATACATCTGTATCTATTGGATACATGTTTATGAGTCTTGTTCATTTTGTTTACATACAAAAAAAAAAAAGAAAAAAAATGGTAGATATATGTAGACATCATTGTAAAATCAATCTTGCTGGCATATTGCCCAAAATCGTGTGGCCTAAAGACTAATAATTTGCTATTCGGCCAAGGCGCCAGGTGAACGGCGTTAGGCATAGAACCAACTATGTAAATCCAACAAATTATTCTCTATAAAGCGCCTGTTGTTAATAAAGCCAATTTAATAGCCTCTTTGAAGTGTTTACATTAATATGCTTGATACACAACGTTTAGCTGGCGAATAACAAATGAGAAGGCTTTTGAGCTTTGTTTATACATAAAAGACATAATGGCATATAATATAGTTTTTATGCATTAATACAAACAAAGTGCACTTCTAATATATTTTTAGAATTTCTATATTAATATTAACAGTATTATCATAGTGTAAAGTTTGTTCATTAATATTGCCTCATTAAATATGCGTATACTAAATATTGTTTCTGTATTTATGCTAATAAGCTTTACTTAAGATTAAAATAAAAATTCCTCAAACCATTAACGTAGTTGCATTTAGCTAGTCTAAAATTTCATTAAGAAAATTCCATTTATGTTAAAAATTTTTTTTTGAATGCTCAACACATTTTGTGTTTTTAATATAAAATGTCGTATGCTTAACATAGCTGTTAAAGGCTTAACATTATAATAACATGCAAACCAAATGCATTTAATGCATATTTATGCTATCTTTAACATGACTATTCCAGCAATCATGCTCAAATACATTTACATTAACATTTAACACAATGTTAGGCAGATTCAAACCTAACATAGCTATGTTAAGCCTATTACCATTAGGATGCTCGTTAACATAGGCTTAACATAGTCTTAACCAGAGCGTCTCAGCTTCGCTGTAGCTTTACCTTTCATATTTTCATGTTGTTTTCATTGTCTCTTGCTTTTGATTACGCGGCTAAATTAAATTTAGCGCATGGCGTTTGCGTGTTGCTATTTCTGGCCTCAAATGACGGCGCGTGTAGCGATCGCAATTTAGATACAGATATGTATACCGATACAAAGAAGAGAAAGATATAACAGACATACACACACACAGAGACACGCATGCATACATACATACATACATATATGAATGTTAACAACGCACATTTTGGCATTTATCCAGAAATGCGATTAGAGGCGTATAAAGATCTCATGTGAATGATCGCCATTTGAAAGCATCCGTCAATTAGCAATGAAATATAATGTTAAAGAGAATTCCAACAAAATGAACGAAAAAAGGCTGAAAAGATCTTTAAATTGTTCTCACAATGTTTACGCATTCATATTTAAATTTTCTAGCGAACGTATAAGGCGCCAATGGCAACAGATATCATAAAAAAAAAAAACAATTATGAATATATATTTATATTCATATATGCATATATAGAAAGAAATATATATGAGATTATTTTTTAGTATATCAGCTCTTTAAATAACTCAGGGCTGACACCATAATGAGGCTACTAGAGAGCCCCTTCCATACATTTCCCTATCGAACAGTTAGATCCAGAAAACTCCTTCTACTCATGTTAAGCTTCTTTATAATTAGTTTAAAAAAAATGTGAATATTTTTATGTACAATTATGAGCTGTCTGTCCGACAGCCTTGTGTAAATATTGCCTGATTAAATTATTTAAATAAGTCCAGACAAAAAATGGCCTGAAAATTCTGTGGAAAACTTGTGTAAATCCAACTCTCGCCCGGCCACATTTTGTGCCCTCTGTCACTTCGGCTCTGACAAATTGCATGATTTAATTATGTGCATAGAGCCGTAAAGAATTTATTGCAATCTATTTATTTGTAATTATGAAATATTTGCATTTCACATGCCAAACTGAATAATTACGATTTTCCACATAGTTTTCCCCACAGCTCTTTTCATTTTCTTTTTATTGATTGCATGTTATCGGGCATAGTTTGCATTTCATTTGGAATTTGTTGCTGTCAGAGATATGTGAAAATAAATATTAATTACATTTATCGTTTTTTTATGTATTACGATTTTTTATTTATTTTTTGCTTTACATATTGTTTTTATTTTTTATTTATTTATTGTTGTTGCTTGTTTATTGTGATATTTGCAATATTTACGTATTATAATTAATTGTTTTTATTTATGCACATTTTATGCCGCCAACAATAAATTAGCGGCTATCAAATGTTGATTCACCCCTCTCCCCCTACCGCTGCCACACACCCTCTGCCATTGAGAGTTAAATTGAGTTATCTGTGCTTCGACTTGTCGCATTAAATACAACTTGTTTAAATTGTTTTATTTTATTTGTTTTTTCTTTTCTGCGTGTGTGTGTGTGTGTGTTTTTTTTTTGAATATATTTTTTATTCCGCTTTCATTTGAGTTGAGCATTAACATGAAGATTTGATTAAGTGGATGTGACTCTAGCTGAATATATTAATGCATATTTTTATTTGTATCTGTATCCGTATTAATGAAATCTATCTCATTCTGCATCAATAGCTGTTGCCGTATCTGTAGATCTATCTGTATCTGTAGGTGTATTTTTATTTGTATTAATATCTGTAATAATAAATGTATTTATATCTTTAGATCCGTATCAATAGCTATAGTTGTAGTTGTTGTCTATATCTATGTCTATAGATGTAGTTGTATCTAACAAGGAATGGGATTTTTATATGTGTCCATGTGTTTATCTCCATCTACATCTATTGCTTTATCTTTATTCATATTTAGATATTTATCTGTATCTGTATTTATAATAAAAGCTGAAAATGTATCTGTATATCGTTACATATAAAGTTCTAACTGTATAAATAGCTATAGTATCTGTATCTGCATCCATAGCGTTAACTGTATCTGCATCTATATCTAGAACTTAAAATGTATATGTAACTATATTATTATTTAGATATATGTATAATATATATATATATCTCGCTGTAGCTGTAGCTCGCAATGTATCTGTATCTGAGCAGCATTAATTAATTATCAAAGCAGTCAATTTACATCTCTAACTTGTGCGCCTGGCATGGGCTGTGCGGCGTGTGTATCTAAAAAGAAACTCGCCACAAACTTCAACTCAATTTTCGCATTGACTTTTAAATATGCGAGAAAAAACGCAAGTCGCTGTGATGTCTTCGAATAACTAGATCATAGATACCCAGTACAAAAGAGTTGCATGTTTTTTATGTGAGCTACCTCAAATGTTATACTGTTTAGATTATTCTAATAATTCTAATTACAATATTTTCAGTGTGGACTCAGTTTTGCTGTTTCTGTTTCATATACCCAGTTTACTTTACTGATTTCTCATATGTACAGGGTATTCAACAACAAAAACTGAGAAAAAACCTCATCACAATCAATTTGCCAGCCGTTGCGCCTCGTCGCTTCTCTTGTCAATGAAAATTGAGTTTTTGCAGCTTTATTGTAGTTGTCTCTTTTGTTGCTTTAGTTGTTGTTGCCATTGTTGCTGTTGTTGCTATTGTTACTACTACTGTTGTTGTTGTTGCTGTGGCTATTGTTGTTGCTTGGCCCACATTATCTAGTGAACGTTGAACGCTTTCGTGCCTCTGGTTATTTTTTTCTTGGCTATTTTTTGTTTTTTTTTTTTCTACATGTGTTTAGCGTGTTCAGAAATTTGCTTTTTTAATGACGCTCTTGTTGATTGCGGCTTGTTTGTTTTTACTAAAAACCAGCCATATCATGTTCCCTTGCCCCTACCGCGCTCACTTCCTCCCTGTCGCCCTCCTGCCTCCCTCTCTCGCTCACTCTTTAAACGTTCAGTTCGGCCTTTAACATTCGATTATTATTATGAAATGTTGTACAAATTCGCAAATAAAAATACGAATTTTTCTGTTTTTATTTTTGTTTATTTATTTATTTTTTTTTTTATGTTCAATTTTATTATTGTCTGAAAGTCTAAGATTCGTTTAAAGCGGAAAGCAAAAACAACAACAATCATTTATATGAGCTCCTGTCATCAAGCTGAATAGCATTTGAAATTGTTATTGATTAAACGCAATTAGAATGAATGCTATAAAATGTATTTATATGCTGAGGTCAAAGTAGAGCACAAAATCAAATTCCAATTAATTGAATATCCACTTTTGAGTAGAGTATATTAATTGAATAAACTCTATTCGATATGTAACTATAAATAGCAATTCTATTTAGAGTATTCTAATTATACTTTACATTCAATTTCATTATAAATTTATATAAATCTTGAATTTTAATTAGAATTTCGTTTTCATCTACATCTGAACTGAATTTAATAGGATTTTCCACCTATTATGATTTCATTTAGTACTTAACATCACTATTATTGTATATATTTTTTAAATTAACAGTTTATTTACATTTATTTAACATTCAATAGTATTCTCCTCTAGTGTATATTTATTCTATTGTCGTTCAGTTTTGCACAATTGAAATTCGCTACAAGCTTAAAACTTGACTGTTAATTTGCATGGGCGTATTGAAACGAGCAGAAAGCAACAACAAAAATAGTAAAAAAAAAAAAAAAAACCACAAACAAATAAAAAAAATGGAAAAAAACGTTTGTCACTGTCAGACATTTATGAGAATTGAACAAATCAATTTGCTTTAATCGTGTCGACGAGGCGGGGCCCTGACAAATGGCCCAACTTAAGCGACTGAGCCGTATCTGTATAGATGTATATACATACATACATACATACATACATACATACATATCTCTGTTTGTCTCAGACTGATTTATATTATGTGGCGAATACAGGGAGCAGAATACTAGTGGCGCTTGATATAATTTTTAAGTCAGCTCAATTTCCATTTCTGAGCATAATCCATTTAATCATTTCTAAATTGTCACGTAATCCATGTGTGCAATTGTATAATAAATTGAATGGTGCGATATATAAGAGAATGTTTCGATACGAAAGGTCATAGACTTTCATTTGTTTAATACTTAACATTGCATGAAATATCTTAACATTGCATTAACATTTAACATTTGACCTGTTTGAGCGACAGTTAGCATAAATCTAACCTAACAGTAACATAACTGAAGCTCAAAATAAGTTAACATAATGTTGAGTTCTCTCTGTCTATATGAATTGAAAGAAATTTCAACAATTTATCACTAATTAAAGTAAGTAAGTACCTTAACAGCGAGCTAATGCCATGCAAATGATATTTACCTATTACATCACTACTCCCAATAGCATTCAGTTAACATTGGTTCTGCTAGGCTAATATTAATGATAATGTTAACTAGCTTTTAACAGCATACAATAACATTTTTGCCTATTCTAATGAACAGCATCACAACAACCATTAAATAACTCTTGCCATATGTGATTATATGACAATTTGAATGCTAACATAATTTTAACAGCATTAAATTAACATTTCGTGTTGATTCGCATGTTAATTAGGCGCCGAAAACAAATGGCAATGCTCAGCAAAGCAAAGATTAGGCGCAGGCAAACCAAGTCTTTAACTAAGTATAATTATATTTACGTACAAGCACGTATGGGTGTGCTTATGTGTGTGTGTGTGTGTCTGTGTGTGTGCACGGAATGTTTTGTCAGGCAATTGACACATTTGTAGCGTTCAAATTGTTATCGTCTCGAGGCGCAGAACGGTGGCAAATGCCAAACAACCAACAACAACAGCAGCAGCAACAACAACAACAACAACAACAGCAGTAACAACAACATCAACAAAGCCAATTACACTTTGCAGAAAAAGGCAAAAGCTCCCAATGCGCCAACTAAAAGTCAGTTAGTGTATGTGTGACTTTATGTGTATATATATATATATATATATATATATATATATATATACATGTGTATGTGTGTGTGTGTGTGTGTGTGTGTATATGTGTAGTTGTGCATGTATCTTGTACAAGTCTTGACTGCCTCTGCTGCTGCTGCTGCTGTTGTTGTTGTTGCTGTTATAGCTGGGAGCAACTTTTACCAGCGTTTGCCAGCGACTCCGACAGTGTGACAAATTATTATGTATGCCTGTGTGCGTGCCTGTCCCTGTATGTGTGCGTGTGTGTGTGTGTGTAATACATGCATATAGAGCATAGGCAGGCAGCTTTGGCCTGTCGCTGCCGGCGCTGCTGGTGCTAATGACCGTAACTAAGTTGGCGTCACGATTGTGCGCGCCACCAAGCAACCCCTCCTCTGCCTATGACTGCCCCCCTCTCTACTCCCACTTCAACCCCAACCGGCACTTGTGTTGCTTTTGTTTTTTTTTTTTTTGTGTGACTTTGTATTTAGCTAGCTTTTGCGGTTGCTCAGCTGGCTAACTGACTAGCAGGGGCTAGCTGCCTTATTGCTGCGGCCTACTCGCTGTTGCCCATTTGTGTAAAGCATTTTTAATGTTATGACCGAGAGAGCGCGTCTAATAGATGCTTAATTGTGCGGTGGCTGCTACTGCTGCTGCTGCTGCTGCTGCTGTTGCTCCTGCTCTGTATCTGTCTATCTATTGCTTGTATCTCTAGCCGTATCTGTAGCGCCATCTACAGTCGATGACTAGCTGATGTTGCGGCTGCTGTTCTGTTTCGTTATGTTTGTTTATAGAGCGTTTAGCGCAGTTCGTTTGTTTAATTATCTGACAGCACAAAAATAAAATACAACAAATTCGATACATACAGCAAAATAGTAGAGCTAAAAGGAACTAATTAGCAATAAACTCAATATTTTGAATACATTTTAATACGAATATTAAAATTAATAAATATTATATGCCATGTAAATGCCTTTCGACAGCGGATCAATTTTATGCTGAGCACAATTCAAATTAAAGCATTTTCTCTCTGCCTTATATAACAAACACGAAATCTACAAATCATATTCAATTTTCTTGTTTATCAACTTTGAAATTTATTTATTTGACTCTTTATACTATTACAGCCCCCTTAAAAGCACGCTACTAAAAACTCATTAAAAATCAATCCTTTAAAAGTTGAAAAAAAAAAACTTTCAATTATTCTTTATCTTTATCCGCATGGCAAACGTATGCGAATTGCACAGTCATAAGTCATTAAGAAAATAAATGTCTTTATCATAAACACGAACACCACTTGCTGTACTCATACACACACATACATATACACACTCACACTTACTCACTGTTGAAATTTCATAATTTCAACTAAATGCAAAACACGCCCAGGCCAGAACTTATCAAAGCAAAAACAAAAACACGCAACACAGCAGAAGCCAATTCTCTGTGCGCTAGAAAAGGCCGAAGAAGCAGAGTGATTGAGTGCAAGAGCGAGCGAGAGGGAGAGAGAGAGAGAGAAAGCGACATACACGGCGCCCAAAAGGGAGCTGAGTGGGCTACGTGCGCTTGGGCCTCCAATTCCTCCCCCTCCATTGCTTCTCTCTCATACTGCGCACACGGTTTGTTTATCGCTCGTCTTTCGGCCGGTTCGTCGTTTGGTTCTTTCGTCGTTTAGTCACTTCGTACTCCCCAACATGGCCGACCTGACTGCGTTGCGCGCCGCAGGCTTCATTAGGCAGCGTGATTCCTTTTTCATTTGTATTTATGCATGTATTTGCTCTGTTCGTCCCTTTTGTTTGTCGACGTCGCCCCTTTTATGGGAATTTTCTCTTAACGAGTGTGAGTGCGTGTGTGTGACAGTCCGTGTGTGTGTGTGTGTTCGTGCACTTTAAATTCGTAATAATAAAAACTCAATGAGCCGTCATTTGCTTGTCACCGCCGCGTCACAATGCACACACATATGTACATATATACACACACATAGAAAATAGCAGCGGGGGAAATATTTAATTCCCTAAGTACTTTAAGAGCAAACTTCCCACATTTAATGAGCGCGACAAAAAAAAGTAACAAAACGCAACAATTTAAATCGTCAGCCATAAATCTGAAAATTGCTATTTTTTGACATGTTTTTAGCATGTTTATACATATTTATGGGCAAATTGCTGCGCAGCCGCCTGACGATTTCTAATCGCTTGAGCAAGCAGCCCGGGTGTGCCGGGAGGTCAGATCAAACAAAAAAACCCATTTAATTACAAATCGGCTTAAATTGAAACACCTTAATTGGCATTAACTTGAGGCAAGAGAGAAAAAATCAAAAACGATAAAAAAAAAGAAACATGCGCCCCGCAGCAACGGCAACAGCAGCAGCAGCAGCAAGCGGCAATTAATCAAACTGGAAATCAATTTACTCTCCCGCCCGCTCTCGCTCTGCCGCACGCAGCCAACTATCTCGCTTCCACGCACAACAGCGAAACGTGAAGCGGCGGGGGGCCGTCTTTTGGGATTTATTGCATGCCACATTAAACAAATATACACATGTACACACACATACACACAGAGAGACGTTCACTCATATATTCATACATACTCACACACATGCATACATATGAGAAGTGTTTGGTTAGGTTTGCTTACTTGCCTTTTTATAAATCCAAAATAATCGCAATTTCTGCTGTTGATATGCTCGTTCCTGCTTCATAGACGACAGCATGCAGCCGCTGTTGTTGTTGCTGTTCTTGTTGTTTTCAGTTGTTGGCGGTGACGGCAGTGGGCGACGTTAGGGAAGAGACACAGAATGGTGAGTAGTAGTGGATGGGTCAGAGTGGAGTATGAGAGAGAATGGTGGGGAGCAAGGTGCGAACGAGGATTTTCGTTGCCTGCTGGCTCTGGCTTGCTCGCGCAGCGACCCTTGCACTCGCGTGCGACAGAGAGCGACTGAGTGAGAGAGTGCGGCCCGCAAAGTGAGCAGCGGTTTTTAGGTAGTAATAATCCACAAAAGAAACGCCGACGAAGGCGATGTTGTTGGTGCTGCTGCTGCTGCTGCAGACAGGAAATGTAAATCCACAAATTTTCGTTGTTGTAGGCAGAGCTTTCCTTTTTCACGGCGTTGTTGTTGTTGTTGTTGTAGCCAATCTCAAGAATTATTTGCCATTTATATAAGAGCAAGAGCGAGAAGGGTACAGATTGCGCACACTCTTTTACTTTTCTTTTTTCTTTTGCTGTTATTACTTTTTTATTTGACAAATATGCTTCTGGCAAATTTTCTTGTTTTTTTTTTTTACTGCATGAACTTTTTTATGAGGTTAGTTGTTTTCTTTTTTTATTTCTTCTTCTACAAATACAAAAACGGCACTTTGTGTGAGAGCGAGAGCGCGCGAACGGCGAAGCTGTGTGTGCGAGTGTGTGAATATGTTTGGAGCGCACATGCACACACACACAGGCATACACAATTGAAGTAAAAAATACACGGGGGAGTTAGTTGTACAACGAAATGACCGACCAAACGACCAACCGACGGACAGAACGACAGACAGACGAAGCGACCGACCGACCGACTTGACGCACGCGCGTAGACGTCACAATTAGTGAGAGCGACTAAGCGACCAGCGACGAACGTTTGTCGGCATTCTTTTACCGCAATGTTTGTGCGAAACATAAAAAACTCGCACATTCATACACACACAGCCATACAAAATGTACGCATACATGTGTATGCATCTCATTTACCAACACACAAACATTTGCCTTAACACCAACAACTTCGCTGCGCGATGCTGCCCAACATTGTTGCTATAGTCGAAGAAAAAATAAAAAACTGTCGCTCACTGCAGCCATAGTACAAGCAAGAGCGACAGAGAGCAGCAGCTGAGAGCAAGAGCAAGAGCGAGAGCGAGAGTAATGCACACATACATATGCACAGCTCATGTGAGAGAAGACGACGACGACGACAAGCGCGCTGTATAGAAATTTTATTCCGGTATTATACGGCTGCTGTGGTTGTTGTTTTTTTTGTTGGTGGCAACATATTGCCACTGCCTTTTTGGCCGTTTTACTACTATTGCGGCGAGTGCTTACTACTTTTTTGTTTGCATCAGTTCGTGTATAGTAGTTTATGTGTATGTATATATATATATATACGTATATATATATATATATATATATATATATATATATATATATATATATATGTGTGTGTGTAGTTGTAGCTTTGCTTGTGTCAGTCAGCGACTGCTGATGATGATTACGCTGCTCTTTTCACACATATACAAATATATACACACACATACGCACGCACGCATAACAGTCAAGCCCAAGTGGGTAATTTGTTTTATGAGTAGCGGCGGCAAAAAGCACTTGTGTATTGTTGTTGTTGTTGGTTTTGCTGTTTCTTGTGAATGACAGACAGCCAACGAGTAATAATTTTTAATGCGTTTTTGGCATTTCTACACTGCTGCTGGTTAATTGCTTAAAACACTCATGCACACAACAGACAAACATACACACACACAAACGAATACACCGAGAAACACACAAGATGCGCCGCGGCGAGCACGAAGAGAAGGTGGCATAGACGCAAAACAATTTTTTTTAACACTTTTTGCTATTGTGTTGTTTGAATAAATTAATGCACGAACACACGCACATACACATACACATGAGCACTGTATTATTTGCATAGATATTGTGAGGCATGAAATATGATTTACTACCTTTGCCTATTTGCTCATGGAAATCTTATGGTTTAGCACACAATTTATGCTAAAAATGTTGGTTTGTTTTTTTTTTTAATATATTTTTTTTTGTTATTTCTCATAGAACTTTTCGCCTAGTTTGCGTCGACAGTGTTTCATCCGTACTGTCCGCCACGAAGGAGCAACGCGTACAAAAAGCGCATAAATTGAGCGGCTCTCGCTGGCAACACAGCGGCGCGCAAGCCAGGGTTGCCAGCCAAACTCTTCAAGTAAACAAAACAAGAAATTGACAACCAAAATAACAAATCTTGAAATAGCAATAATCTACATTTTTCTTATATATTATAAATATCACCGTATTGTATAAAATTTAATGTATTAATAAACTTGACTGATTATTTGGTTTTATTGTTCGTGAGTCGACAACTCTGCGGCATTTGACACGCATGTCGCACACTAAAGCATTCCCATACATATACACTCCGAACTCTCTGAGAGGAATTTCTTTAATGGCGGCGTTTTTGCTGTGCGCTCGCTCTCTGGGCGCTCTCGTTCTCGCTCGCGCTCAACGCCACTGCCGCTGACTGCTGCTGACGCCATGTTGCGCAGTGCCGCTCTATGTTTATCTCTTTTCATTTTGTTTACTGTGACGTCGTGTGGTCTCACTTGCCAGCATTGCTGCTGCTCCTTTTGTAGAGTTTCTTATTGGCAACATTAAGAGGGCACAGCCAGACCAATACAACTCCAATAAGAATATGAAATAATAAATTGAATACATTTATATCAAATTGTTTATTTTTGTATTGCATTATTTTAACCAAACATACAACTTTAGCTTCAAACACATAGCTAAACGTTCTTTTAGTACATACAAAACTAGTTGCTCTTCTGAAAATACAGGGCATTTTGTATTTCATACAATTGCAATAACTCATATCTGCCTTAGCAAATTGTTTTTGCTTTAAGAGAAAAGCGCGCGGCAGAGCAGGCGACGTCCTCGTTGTCAATGTGCGTGCGGATTGATTACTGATTGGCATGTCGTTTGGCTGTTGCCGTTTCAACGACGACGACGCTGGCATCGCAGTTGGCGGCTACTATTTATTTTTTGTTCTGCTCTTTGGGTTACCTCTGCTGTTTCTTGTTATGGTTGTTGTTGTTGCTCGAGCATATAATGACATAATGAGATTTATTAGGCGCAAAATAAAGCCATAATGTTCCGTTTGACCTTTGTGTAACTTTGACTGCCTTAATATTGTCTTCCTTTTGCAGGACACGTGCTCTAGCTTATTACATATCGGATGACACATTCTAAAGCTTTGCTGAATTTGACACGAATCACTCATCAATGTTGTCGTTGCCGCTGTTCTTGTTATTGTTGTTGTTGATTTTATTTCTCATTTTAAATTCGCCTTTGCTGCCATTGAGGCAAAAAGGCAAATAAACGTTGTCTTTCGTTGCCTTCGTCCTTTCTCTGCGATTCTTTTTCTTTTCTTTTCGTTTTCCTTTTTTTTTTTTCTTTTATGTCCCATTTGTGTGCCGAAAAAACTTGTTTGTGCTTCAACCTAATATACTGAGCCGCCTCTGCTTCCCCTCTTTTGCTGTTTGTTTACTATTGGCATTCGTGCACGCTCTTTCAATTTTATTGCTGTGATTCTGATTCTAGTTGGATTTGACTACGCATACACACACATACACAAGCACACATGTTGGCACATGCATTTGTGTATTTTTGTATGCTTCTGGGAATTGATATCCTTGTGCGCTTTTTGCTAAAGTTCAAATATTTTTCATTTTATTGCTTGCCATCTCATTCAACTCTCCCTCTCTGTCTCTATCTCTCTCATGCTTTCGAAAGCACACGGCAATATTTCAAATCCCGGCCAGCTCATAGGCAAAATGTTTGCTGTCACTTTGAACTCCTCCCCCTGGCCGTACACTTAACGGCTCAGTGCGTTGCCCAGCAAGGGGACCTCAATTTGGCCAAAAAGGGCTTTGTGCGTCTGTACAGTTTTGCGGAAAACTGTATATAATTCATGCTATAAAGCGGCTTTGTTGCCACAAAATGTTGCACATCGTTTTCGATTTGGCCTTCCCTCTTGGCCACCCTGTGACTCCTCTTCTGATTATGTAATTATGAGAAATTTGTGCGAATGCTAATGAAGCCATTAATATTTTATGCGCCATTTAAACAGAGCGCAGCGTCAGCCACAAGGTCCTTGTAATGGTGTAAAGGAGCACACAGCATGAATAATAAACAAGATACACTCACACACACACACAGTCGCAAAAACTGGCAAAAGGCGCAACAACAACAACAGCAACAGCAGCCACTGAAGTACGAGTTGCCATTTGCAAATACAACAATTGGACAGTCAGACAGAAGGAGAGCGGGAGAGATGAAGAGATAAAGAGAGATACGGTTAGTCAGTCATACATCTTTGGCTGCCTACTTGGTGGCAGAGCTATGCGAGCTGGCTTAATGTGATTTTCAAGTAGTCACACACACACATAGAACCGTAAGCATGTATAGTCAAGCCTACATAGTGAATTTAATTAAGAGCACAAGCTGTACTATGCATAGAGCGAAAAAAGAGTGAGAGAGGAAGTGAGAGTACGTTAGTGTTTGAAGTTTTATAAGAAATATAATTTTTAAATTTGTTTTAAATTTATATTTTGTATCTTCTGTTTTTAAGTGTTTAATAAAAAAATAGCATTGCTGTATAATAAAAATAATTTGATATAAGAGTATATATGTATATATTTTAATATTAAAAAAATATTTTTTTACAAAAACAAATTATGTTTTATACATTTAAAACATTTTTTTATGAAATATTTCTATATGTTTTTATAACAATGTTGCATTTACTTTATTTATATATGATATTAATTTTTATTGAACTTTAATTTGTATATTTAATTTATATACAATATTAATTCAATCATACTTCTAATTTAAGTGCAGTTGTACACTTCAATGAAATCCCACTGTGCACATAAGCCAAAGTCATGCATACGCACACAAACACCCACACACAGTAGCTTGAGAGCTTTGCATATTTGTGCTTTGGCTTGTCGGCTGCGTCTGTGTTTGTGTCGGCGCTGCAAGCGTATAAATATTTATGCCAACATATTCTAGTCGCATGGCTATCCAAACAACACCCGCAGCAGTCACACAGACACACACTCACATACACACCCATACCCCCATAAATATACCTGCCACACGATGATTTGGCTGTCCAGCTAATGCTAATAGAAATGGAATTGCCAGCTGCCAAAGCTACGTAAATACACACTCAAATACACTCAAACATACACTCAAATGCACACGCACACACACACACACACACACACACACACACACACACACACACACACACACAAAGTCGAGCAAATGAAAAGCATTTTCAAGTTGTCAGCTTCCATGGGCCAAAACTGAATTTTGTACATTTTGTTGCAAAATATGATTTCATTGTGCTTAAATTGAATTAAATTTTTGTTGTATTTTTTCTTCATCTTTTTGGTATTTTTGGAGTGTTGCGCTTGTCAGTCGCACGTTCTGGCGTTTTTATGCTCTGTCTCACTCGCACGCTCTCCGTTCAGCCAAAAAAGCAGACTACAGCGAACTACAGCTAAAGTCGCAGCTGCGCTGCGCCTTGCCTTCTTGTGTGTGTGTGTGTGTGTGCTCTCCTTCTCGCTCGCACTCACGCTAGCAAAGATTTTGTCTCTTCTTTTTTGTATTTTTGTGCCTTCGGTAGCGGAAGCGGATATTTTCAACGCGCCATTGTTATTTTTTGAGTGCGGGAAATTGCTGGGCGCCTCGGTCTCATCTCTTGCCTGACGCTCAACAAAGCACACGGCGCCCTTTTTGCAGGCGCTTCAAGTTTTATTGGAGAGTGGGAGTATGAGTGTAAGAGGGAGACGGGGAAAGGTATGGGCGCACGTGTACGTGTAACAGAATGTCTGCCTGTGTGTGAGTGCGTGTTTGAGTGTGAGTGTGTAGGGGTCTCTCATCCGCTTCATGCTTATCATTGTATTCAGCTTCGCTCTTGTCGTCGCAGTCGCTGCTGGCGTTGCTGCTGTTGCTGCTGTTGCTGCTGCTGCTGCCTTGTCGACAGCTTTGTTTGTGTTGTAAATATAATTTTACGAGTCTGCCTGTCCCACTACTTCGCTTGGGTTGGCCTGGCCTGGCTTGGCTTGGCTTGGCAGTCAGTCCGTCTGTCTATATATCTGACAGTTGGGCGTTCTGTTTGTCTGTCTATTTGTCGTTTCTCTCGGCAAGTCCTTTTGCCTCACATTCACGCACAGTCGACTTCACAGTGGCGCTGCCGCTTTTTGTCTGCCGCCCTTTTTCTCCCCCACTTAACATTTTATTAAGCGAAAATGCTTGTGCCGTAAAATGCGCGCTTACATGTTCAGCTCAGTTCGTCCTGCTCTGCACTGCTCTCGCCCCCTTGCTGCTGACACACCCATTCCCCCGTGTCTTTCTGCCCCTCGGGCTGAACAGTTACAGTCATCTGCAGGCCGAACCCTTGAGGGTGGGAGGCGCCAGCTTTTTGGGTGCTGCGTGTGCGAATGGGCAGCAACAGAGCGAAGAGTGGCTGAGAGAGAGAGAGAGAGAGTAATAATGAGAGAGAGAGAGAGAGAGAGAGAGAGTGACGAGTGGGAGAGTGTAAAGGCAACGGAGTCATCGTCATTTTCATTTCCTGTGGTCGTATTTATGCTTTTATTTGAATTGATTTTATTTCGTTGCGTTTTATCTGCCCAGCTGCTGGATGAGGATATGGCGTGAGCTTGTTATGACTATAAATGTGTCTGTGTGCGTGTGCGTGCGTGTGTGTGTGTGTGTGTGGCTGCTGTCTGCCATGTAGTTAATACGTTGATTTCATTTTTATGATCCCTTTTGCCTTGCCACTTTAATGTTATTTTTATTATGATGTTCGCCGCTTTCTGTTCTGTTGCTGTTTGCCTGTGTGTGTGTGTGTGTGTGTGTGTGTGTGTGTGCAAAAAGGACCGTTCATTACATAATGAGTTCACTTGTGTTATTGCCCAGCTTGTAATTATTCAACAAATTAATTTCATTATTTGTGTAGGGTCAAATTTCGTTCACTTGCTTTTTTTTTTTTTTAATTTGATCGCAAATTCCAATATGGCATTAATTGGATTAATTAAGTGTCTAAAGTGGTTGATGACAGTTATTCGCATTGATATCTAATTATTTTTGGAGTAGTTCATGAGTGAAGGGATGAAAGAGAGAGGAGGAGTGAGGAAGCGTGAGAGCAATTGAGCTATTACAGGTTTGCCAGGCAATTAAACTATAAATTACATAATGTAAAAAATATATAAAATAAAATTAATTTTATTGAATATTTTTTTTTACAAATTTAATAACAATCAACAAAATATTAATAAAATGCATATATGCACATCTTTTTTATTAAACTGTAACTAAAGTAAAATTAAAAAAATTAAATTGTCGAGCTCTACTATAATCGGAAAATAATATATATATATAATATTAAATAAATTTTCTAAATGGAGTAACTGACACATATTAGTTTATTTCCCTACACTAAATGCTCAAAATATGATCACCAATATTTTTACCATGCATGTCAAAGTACATTGTAAACTTGAACCTCATGATTTTAATAGCCAGTGCTGCTTAGACACTCGTTGTTTGCCTAGATACTAGTTTCCTTATCATTTCAGATTTTACAATGCATGTCAAAGTGCCTGGTAAGTCTGCATAGTTAGCGATGATTAGCTACAACATACCACAGACTTAGCACTTGCAGCAGACTTGGCCTGGAAAATAATTAGTCAACAGTTAATGCGTGTTTTAAGAGCTCTGCTTTAGCCTGCAGCTAAATTGCCTGGCAACTTAATGCGATGCCCTAGCTGCAAGTTCTCGTTGCATTGGCAGTTTGATCCTAAGCGATTTCAATTGCTTGCACCACTTGACATTGACATTAATTAGTGAATGCTGAACAAGTAGGTTGCAACTGGATGTTGTTGCTGTTGCCGTTGCCGTTGCCGTTTGTGGTACAGGTTTGACTTAATTGCTGGCTGTGTCTTCTTGGTGCTGCATGTCCACTTGGCGCATTTCACGCTGACAACGGTAGCCAGAATGTTGCAAAGACTTAATGGCATTGCCTGTACGCATAAAATCAACAATTACGCAGCAGAAACCGCAGTATGAGGAACAGGAACAGAACTTGCCACATCATGTTGCAACAGACAGACGGGCAGCGCTAAGTGAGCGCAACCTACGCAGACGAGCCACTTAATATACGATACGATGCCACAGCCGGCTGCTTGCGGCAAGTTGTTTGGCCTGCACTGATTCTGATTGCTGGCAAATAACTTGCCAACTTTAAAGGCCGCAACAAAAACTGCAGCAGCAGCAGCAGCAGTAGCAGCAGTGGAGCAGTTGAGCTGTTGAGCTGTTGAGCTGTTGAGCTGCCCGCCAGCAGCCAACTAGTTAACGTCACTTGACGCTAGAAACTTTTGTTTTGCCAGTTTACTGTTTATGTTGCACGTCATTGTTTTATGTGACTCGACTCGCCTACAGTTGAGCATGCAGCGCATTTTGATGCGGCCACCTGATAGCAGCTCAAAGAGCTTTAAATAAAATTTGTTGACTTGCTGAAGAACAGCTTTTTGACAGCTTATTGAGCTAAAAGCACAAATGATTCTTATATATTTGACTGAAAGCTTTCATATATATGAACTTTATATAAATAAATCTACTTGAGGGGCTTTACGCCTTTGTTTGCTCTTCAACTAACAATGGAAGCAATGAACTTTGAGCTTTCGTTTACAGATCTCAAACAGAGACAATTAATGCTTCTGAGAGCTTCTCTGTGACTTCTTTGTGGTACATTTTATTTATTTATTTGTTTTATTATTAATTTCAAGTGGAGCATCTGTATATCTATTGTACATTTTTTTGAGCTTAATGGGAACTTAAAATATATTATATCATGTTATATGTATATACCATATCTTATAGACACATCCATGCAAGGTAGTTGAGCTTTGAACAAGAGTATATATCCTATGATGATTAATTACGTTTAGTTTTAGACTAGGTTAGGCAAGCATTACGGACATCAATTAGATAGATAGGTTCCATGGGCTTTTTGTGATAGTTTGTAGTAGGTCTCTTAACTTTCTTAGTCTTAAAATCAGCAGGATTACACATTATGCTTAATATTTATAAATGACTATTATTATTAAAACTTGTACCACTAAAAGTTCATTTGAAGGCTAGCAAATATAAGGTAAACCACGAAGGAAACATTACCTTCTTTATTGTAAGATTTTTTTTTTTATTAAGTGTAGAACCTGTATATAAGATTTAGTTAAACTTTTATCGATTAAATGCAGCTTTTAATGTGCTTTCATGAGTTTCATAGTGCCAACTACGTGAAAGCTACTAGTCGAATAGCCTGCAAGCTTGCAAGTCTTTAGTCTTTTAAAACTTTCCGAAAAGCTCTATCAACAAATAAAACTTGTTAAATGCACTTGAGCCAAACTTTAAATGGGCGCATTGTTAGGCTCCAAGCGCGATAACAGACTGAATAAGTGAAGGCGAAAGGTTAACCAGCCACTGACCATAAACTCATTCTCACTCACACACACAAACACAAACACACACGCACACATACCTTTTGTGCACTACTCTGGCCCCACTAATCCAGTGCAAATTATCTGGCTAGGAATGTTTTTGGGCAACTTTTCTGGCCATTTCGTTGCCTACTTGAAGGCGCTCGCCCGAGACGAAAAAGGAAAATCAACTTTTGTGCTGCTGTTAAAGTTGATGCGATTATGATTTTCAATTTTCAGCAGTCGGCAGCAAGACAGAAATATGCGAACCGCATCAGGAGCCAAAACCCACAGAGAAAAAAAAAGAAAATAAAATAAAAAAAGCAAACAACCACAAGGCGAAAGGCAAAACCAAAAGCTATAGAAAATTGCTGAACAGAGTAAAGTGGGTAAGAGGCAGGGGGCTGGTCAGCGAGTCCCCGGCAGGGGGTGGATGGGCGGCTGGCAGTAGTCAAGGCAGCTACGGCCAGTGGCCCTGCGGCGCTTAACAATAAATTGAGTTTTGCTAGCTTGGTCAGGCAGCAATGGCAGCTGTTGCAGAGCAGCCAACAGGAGCAGCCAACAGGAGCTGAAGCTCAAACAAATCCCCCAGCACAAAAGTTTTATACATATCAAAATATACATTGAGTATATATATATACACATATATATATATATATATATATATATATATATATATATATATATATATATATACAGACAGCGTAAGTAGCAGCTATATCTGTATGTATGTACAGCAAGCATATGTAATTTGTAAGTGTGCTGCGGGCGCTTCACAGTGGGCACAGTTATTGCCCCAATAATTTGGCTAATGTACATTGTAAGTAGGCGAAATATCTATTAGGCAACTATTAATCTAGTGTCAATTGAGGAGACATATGTATGTGATATGAATCTGAACTAATCATAGAGTTTGTATGTACTGTAAACAGTTTTAACTACATAATTATGTTTTAAATTGTGCCACATTAATTAGTCTTGTATAAACATCTTTATAACTCCACTTTATATTATATATATAACCTTATATAACCTTAACAATTCTTTAAAAACTTACCAAAAATATATTTATACAAGTCCCAACTTCTATCTGGATGATATACCCATATATATATATATATATATATATATATATATATATATATATCCATATTCACACACTATTTGACTTGGGTTCATATTCAGATTCATCTTTTCCCTGTTTTTAGACTAAAAATAATTTTGTCAAATTTTTCTTGCCCCTCCATGTCTACTGCACGCTACATCCATTTATATAAAATATTCATGGCTGAACATTGTTTATATTTTCGCATTTTCCAACCACTGTTCCAAGTATATTCCATGACATCTACCAAAAAATGTGAAGAGAAATTGTAATAAAAGCTGATTTGTGCTCTCACGACAACTGCGAAAACATTTTGTTCACATATTTGATTTGATTTATACAAAAGTTGCACATTTATATAAAATATTTGATATGCCCGCAGGACGAAACGTGCAGCATGTGAAATAAAAAAGCACACACACACAGACACACACACACACATGCACACTGTGATGTAATATAAGCTGCAGCTGCGGAGGATCCGCCCAGTTTTGCCGCGTTTACTTTTCATTCCTGTTCAAATTATATTGTTGACCATCAACAACAACAGTGTTCGGCCTCTGCCCACACGCAAGCACACACACACACACACACAGACTCTGTGTGTTGCTCTACCCCTCTTTGTCCCTTCCCCCTGTCAGCGCTGGCTTTTTGTTTCCCATTTGCCTCGTTGATTTTTGCACAGTTTTGTTTGACTGACAGCGACACCAGCGAGATATATATATATAAATATATATATATGGTTACATATATATATATATATATATATATATATATATATATATATATATATATATATATATATATATACCCAACCAGATCTATAGCGCCGCACACATCCTCTCCCCCGCCCTCTCCGTTGCCTTTTTGCGACCCTTTTTTTGCTGCTTGCCCCGCGGCGGCATCAACATTAACGCGCTTCGTTGCTGTTGCTCGCCCCATAATCCTTTCAATTTTTAAATCATTTTTTATTTCTGCCTTTTGGCTGCAAAGCGAACCCTAACAGGAACAGAGAAGACAACAGCAACAACAACAAAAACTTTGCCGGCCTTTTGTGTAGTCGTGCGACCCTTGCCGCAAATATTTATAAATGAAAACGTGTGCATTTCGTGCTTATTTGATTGATGCGCACTGTCCAGTCGACCAAATTCTTAGCCCTTCTTCTTCAGCTGCCACGCCCTCTAATGACAATGACATGTTTATCCCTGCACTGGGACTGTCGGTATTTTTGGGGCCAAAGCCCGGCATTTACACTTTTAAAGCGACGCGTTCGCAGCGCAATTTCATCAATTACAACATTTAATCAACTCGTTAAGCCGCAGCCACGACACCTGCAGACACCTGCAGCTGACCAATAACAGGCAGAGCCACATCCAGAGCCACATCCAGAGCCACGTCCAGAGCCACATCCAGAGCCACGTCCAGAGCCAGAGGCAGAGGTTGCAGTCGCGTGAGGTAATTACGAAAATGAAATCAGTCCCGAGTCAAGTTGTAGGTGAACATTCGATATTGCACAGGTATGCGCGCGTGTGTGTGTGTATGTATGGCCATGCCATTCAAGCTAGATTACTGATTGTCACATGCTCGTATGCTCCCCCTCCCCCACCCCTGCGGCCCGTGCAACTTGTCAGCTCCATTACATGTAGAAGAATTACGTTTGCACTCGAGTTGAGCTTAATTGAAAATGGGCAGCATAAACAATGGACGAAATGCTGTAGGAGATAAGCTTTTTAAAGCGCCTGGGTGCTTTAAGAAACTCAATTTTGAAATATTCTATGAATATATGCTGATTTAGATTGTATCCGTACTAGTTCCAGTATTACAGTTACTTTATATATCGATAAACTTTCAAGCCGCATTCCGATTGTTAGCAAAAGGAAATTGATTGGAATGAGCATAAAACTGAATATAGTATGCTATATATAGGGTTTTCAAAAACTCTGTCAAGCCAGACATTAAGCTTAAAAGCTCCTGAAAGCTTTTACTTCATCTATATTACTTTAAACTAACAAATAATAGCTAGCGAGGGAATCTAAGCTACTTTTGCTGCTTAAGCAGCTTTAAAAGTTGATTAAAGCTATTAGTTATTTAACTCAATGGCTAATATACTTCTAGGAAACTATTAAAAGCTACCCCTTGTCAAAAGCCTTTCATATTAAGCAGCTTAACGAATGCATAACAGCTCCTGAAAACTTTCTCGTAAATGCAAATGAATTAAAAATAATTAATAAGCTCACAAAGGGGTTACTGAAATACCACGTAAGGCTTAAAAAAAAAATTAATTAATGATTATACATTGAGTCAATGTATATTTGCACAGTCATTCACATTTATTGAACCTGCTCCAAATTATAATAATAACAATGGTAAAAATATATATATATATATATATATATATATATATATATATATATATATATATATATATAATATTTCTTAAATTTAAAATCCAAACACACAATATACAATTAATAAACAAGATAATCAGGATGAAATGAAATATGCTGTAAAACTGAATTTAATAAAATAATTTAAATAAATATCAAAACATTCGCGATAAAAAAATCAAATAAAGCGAAATTTGAGCTGACAAATTGCTCCTAAAAGTATGCAATTAAATAATTACAAATTCGCAATGGAATTTTTCCAGAGGTAAACATTTAATATGAATTTAAATTCCGGCAAAAGTAATTGTTTATTAAATATTTAAGGCAGCTAAAATATATTAAATCAGCTTAAAAGTCAATTTGAAAATTTGACTAATAAATTTATGAATTGATTTAATCGCAAATTTTAACAGCTTTAACATTTTCTTTTACATTTAATAAACATTTTCAGCTGTGTCTTTCTCTCTCTCTCTCTATCTCCCCCTCTCTCAATTATTCACTAATTTATATCATACGCTTTGCAACGACATCCTGCCACTTCCTGTGAGATGTGCAACAGAAAATGCCACTTAAATGCACAACAACAACGACAACAACAGCAACAAGGACCTCGCTGAAATGGGGTTGAAATTCATTGCAATTGAGAGGGTGAAGTTAAAGAATAAAAAAAAGGAACGTTAAATAAATTGCGGCTCACTTTCACTGCGAAAGAATCTCATGCAACGGGCCAAAATAAATATATACATAAATATGCGTACACTTGTATAAAAATATATATGTCTGTACGTATGTATATCTGTAGCTAAGATATTTATAGTCGCACAATGTTGCGTATGCGCAATGTCTGTGTAAAAAAAATTAAATTAATTATGAGCGCGTTTACGCTGAACATTGAATTGAATTGTTCGCTCGAGTGCGCTCTTTAAAAATCCAATAAATCATTTTGGCCCCTGCCAACCGAGCCACACCTTCTCTGGCGTATTTCAAATTAATAAAGTTTCGAATGCCGCGTCAATAGCCATTGTGTATATTTCAGCAGTGAATGGGACTGCGCGAAACTTCAAGCTTTTTTTGTATTGCAAATACAAAAACAAACTCAAAATCATAGGAAACAACAAAGCCGATGCATTGCTGAAGAAGAACGACAAGAGCTGCACGTTTTTCATCCTCTTTAATCATCGACAGGCTTGTCTTTGAAGAGCGTCAGAGCAACTAATATGCAAAATATAAAGAGAGAGAGAGAGAGAGAGAGAGGCCAGGGAATGAGAGCGCTCATTGCAAATGTCTGATTGAGCGTAAAGAGCAGGCATGATTTTGTGACTATGCAAAACGTAGACATAGCAAAGCCAACAACAACAATCAAAAGTGCGAGCAATGCTTTGTCTGCTGCCACTGCGTATGGATGAGAGAGCAGCTTAAGACTGTAGGCTTAGGCTAAAAATATGAGGAGAGAGAGGATTTGCTTTCGTTTACAGTTTTCTTTAAGGCGAGTCAGTTCTTTTCATTATTTGCTTGTGTTAAGACTGGTAAAAAGACATACGTACACCTATGTATGTATATATATTTATGTATAGGATATGATTGTGTAGAAGACTGTACGTACATATGTATTGCAAGTAGAGTAGTAGAGTAGTACAGTAGTAGAGATGTATGTATAATAATATGCATATTACAATAATATTTACTTACATATAAATTAAAGTAAATTAAATTTGTACGCACCATTGATTTACCTCCCTGGGTAATGCATTTTGCTCCTACCTCACTACGCTTCACTTTATTTCTTCATTAAATATTTATGTATGTCAATTAATTACAGCACATAAACGGAGCAAGAATATGAGTGCAGACACACACAAGCAAACATATGCAACTGAGAGAGAAGGAGAGAAAAGAAGGAACATTAATAAACTCAGGCACTCTCGCAAAGAGAACTAACGTTTTGTTTTATTTATTTTTTTGCCAGTAGCGCAGCGCATGGCGAAGTGAAAATTGAAGTAAATTAAAAATTCAAGAGCGCATTGACATCTCTTTAATCGATTTACTCATTGTGGGTAAAGAGCAATATGCCAAAGCAATGATTAACGCTACCGAATGTTAAGTAAAAATCGAGACAGAAAGTAAACGTTGTGAAGTGTTTTCCCTCCAATGGGCGTGTCGCTGCGATTATAGCCGTTGCCCCCAAGACATAATGCCTGATTTCAATTTTTCGGGATGCGCACCCTAAAGAGAAAAGAAAGCCAGACATAGAGCCGTTTTCCAAGTCAATTTCCGGCGTTGGGAGCAATAACAGCAGGGTACTATCAATTAGTGTTTAGCAGTCGCCGAATTTATACCCTGTACAAAGTAAAATGGGGGTAAGTGCAAATGGAAAATGATGTTTAGATAAGAAATATTTAATAAGCGCAGGAAAATAATGGAAAGATGTTAATATAGAAAAATAGTAGAATTAATTAACTTAATTATAATGGAATTAGTAATATTATATTCATTTAGATATCTCTTCTGTCAATGTATTGATGTATATATGGCATGTATATTTATCTAAACATTGCAATGTAAAGATAAATAATCTAATATATATAATTTGACTTGTTTGACTCTGAAGCGAAACTACCCTTTGCCAAATATAGGAAATAATGGGTAAAAACTAGAGGGTTCAAAACGCTCGACCATAAAAATCGTTGTCGGCTGCGACTGTGAGGCAAATAAAAATCAAATTTAAAAATAAAAACGAAATAATGTTAAGAAAGTCGCCGCGGTGCCGAAAAGCAGGCAACACACAAAAAGACAAACGACCGGAAGTGCGGGTAGATGGTTACTCGACTGAGTGAATGAGGAATGGGCTCGAGTGGTGTTTGCTTAGTCGCCTTGTAGATGTAGCTGTAGTTGTAGCTGTAGCTGGCGGGGCGGTTTTCGCTCTAAATGTCGCAATTTTACGAGTCAATATAAAGGTGCCCGGGGAGTCATTTACAGGCGCACAGCGGTTTGGCTTCGTGCTTTGGCAATAAAAAGCGAGCAACCTGAATGTCGAACCAGGACATGCTCAAAGCAAAAAAAAAAAAAAGAAGAAGGAGAATCCGAGGATGAGACAGAAAAGCAACTGAAAACAGAGTGCTCAAGGAAACGTCAGGTTTTATAGCGAAGGCCACATAAAAATTTGTAGACAAGAAACACGTGTAATGTCATTTGGCCCAAAAAAAACAACAAGAAAGGGTTGCACCACCAACGGCAACAGCCATCGCACCATCAAATACCCAAATGAAGGCAATTTTTAGCACCATTAAATATATTTTCTTGGCCTAAAGCTGTGAGTGGCAAAGCTGCTTGAGCTGATTTACGACTTGCTTAGAATAAGTCGGAAAATATTTTGGGCATTTTCTTAAAATTAATTAATTAATATAATGAAAGGGGGCAGAGTCTGAAAATAAATTGTAGATTTAAGGGCTCTGAGTCTGAGTTTGGGTAAATTTTACATTTACAAAATGGAACATTCTAGAAACTAAGGAATCTAGAACGGAGACTTTATGAAAATATAAATTATAAATTTGATTTCGTTTCAAAAGAGTTTCGTTAGATTTGAAAACTTTTGTGAATTAATAAAAGTTGATAAATTTTTAATTATTATTTTTTATAAGGTAAGATCTTTCCTCATCGCATTATCCTATCTTTTTGTTTATTATACATTGTAGTGTCAACTTTATTTATTTTGGGTACTATTATAGCAGGAGACTTGTTGGTGTAGAGCTACTTCTAATAGGGGGCTGCCGCATCGAGAAAAATCATTATTTTCCTTAGTTTTATGGCTGAAAAGGGGAAAATGTTTCACAAATAACGTAGTTCTAATGCAGTAAAATGCAGAATATACGGTTATGCATATATACATACTTTGTTCGAGCCCCTTCAAAATATAATCTTTCAGATGCATGACTGGAATCATTAAATTTTTGTCAACTATATTGACCTTTTCTACTGATAATAGATCATATGTATAATTACATATTATTTGTATATATTGTATATTATATTTTATATAATATAATATACAAATTAAGAAATATAGAGATATACATATATACTGTTATTTTAATTAACTATATTATGACACACTTTTGACTGTTAATTATAAAATAAATATTAAGACTATATATATAAATACACACTTTTGTCTAGACAGCAGCTTTGGAATTCCAATTATGAATACTTAAGCAATTATGCTAACTGCTTAAGCTCAGTTTATGGCCCTTCACCATTTACGTGACCATTGCTTGGTCCTGGTGCTGGTCACCTGGGCGGTGTCTTTGGTGGCGCGAATGTTGCAATTGTGGCAATCGCCATTCCACTTGATATTGCCATTGCGCACATGAACTTTCGTTGTGGAGGAGGTGCGCACACGTATCTGACCTGAATATGAATATATATGTTAATTAAATATATATATATTGCTATATTCTATATATATATAACACTCTTACCCGAAGGCGCCGCAGCTATCAGACCCAGCAAGGCCAGCATTAAGACGCACAGAGGGAACCACTTCATGATGTTTAGTTGAGGCACTGAATAAGATTTGTTAAGAACTGAGCCTCTTATATAGAGACACTCATCAGTTGTCATCGCTTTATCATTGTAAACAGATTTATTTTCAAAATAATTCCCCCTGAGCAAATGCAAAGCAAAGGCAAAGTCGAATGCCAACGACTTCTGTCGCTGGGAAATGCAGCTGGAATTGAGCTGGGGCTTGCCCAAGAATCGAGTGTAAGTCCCCTACGACCCCATATAATAATATTATTCACATAAATGATGGGTACTACTAATATTATGTGCAATTCCGGTCAGTATGTGGCATAGCCGACTGTTAGATGCCCTGTAAAGTTCTTAAAAGGAAACGTGAATATATGAAATGATTAAAGTTCATATATATAATATTTATTATATGATATATGTTATATTATAGAGAAAAAATATCATTATAATTATTATTGTTATTATATTAGATCTACATATGAAATGACTAAAATTCATATATGTATATATATACATATATAAAATATATGTTATAGAATTTCCAAAATTTATAGAACTTTAAATAACAACATTTTTCAGACTAAAATTCTAATAATAATAATAATTATATTGAAAATTGAAAATAATTTATAATACAAAATTCATTGTAAGCTTCGCTAATATAATTTACAGGGTATTTTCAAACCTTTTCATTTTTATAAAACAGAATAAATATGAGGACAGTCTGAAAAATTTGTGAGCTTTAAGCAGATGTAAATATTAAATAAAGAAGCAATATTAAAAAATCTTTGAAAGTGTGAAAGTGAAGTGAAAAAAAAAAAGTGTTTAAGGATTTTAAGCAAATATGAACAGTATTAAACAAAATATGAATATAAAATTTAAAAAACTGTGTAATTTTATAATCTTTTTAATTTTAAAGAAAATACAAATAAAATATAATTTAAGAAAAAATAATTTAAAATTATTTTTATATATTTTTGTCTTAAAATTTAAAATTATTTTTATATATTTTTGACTTAAAATAATTTTTCTTCTTGTCTTAAAATATTAAAAAAAAATTTTAATTAATTTTTCTTTTTGTCTTAAAATATATAAAAATAATTTTAAATCAATTTTTGTCTTAAAATATATAAAAATAATTTCAAATTAATTTCTCTTGAACAATATTTTATTTTTATCTTTGTAAAAGTCATGCCAGCTTCTTATTAGCTTCATTCATTAACATGACCTCATCCCATTTCAGCTAGACAAACATATATACCCTAGAAGTATACCAGCTCATCCTCCCCTTCTGCATACCCATCAAAAGCACAACTTGACATACCCTATATAGATGTAGAAAGCCCAGCTTTATTTCAGTTCATGCAAATACAGTGAAACCTAGCCGCGAATGTCGCAGCCATTGCAGTCGGAATTGTGGACATAGGAGCCGCCTGGCACACGTCCGCTATAGCCCTCGGGCACCACATAAGGTCCGGCACCAGCTGCAGGGGCTGCATTGCCACTGCCACGCCCACTCTGTTGCCCATTGATATAGACAGTGCCGTGTCCCGGGCGACCCTTGTACACTCGATCGCCCACGACTAAAGTCTCAGCATCGGGCGGCGAGCAGTCCCGACAGACGCCATTGATGACAACAGCAGCTGGAGTGAGCAGAGCAGAGAGTGAGAGATGATAGAGAAGTAAAGGATAAGCTGCTGCTGCTAGCGTTGATGTTTACCTGTTGCCATGGCCAGCAAAGCAGCGAAGAGTAGAGCACAAGCAAATAAGCGCATTGCAAATGTGAATTTCATCTGTTCAGCAATGAGGCGAACCGAACGGCTTTATATGGAACTTGGCCGGCTTTGATTTGCTTATCACACACAGGTCGGTAGGTGCTGGAAATACCCGTAGGCAAAGCGACAACCGGTTAGATCTGACAAGGTCAACAACTAGTAGTGCATTAGCTGGAACTGGAGAGTATTTTTTATTGGATTTATAATCGAAAACCCCTCCCTTACATGCCCCGTTAGCCATTTATGTTGCAGCCGACGCAGTCGTCGTTGTGCACATAGGTGCCGGGACGTCCACGTGTATTGATTGTGGTCACACGCCCACCTGACCAGTCCCGTCCACTGTCCAGACCCGGGTCAGTGATAATTTGCTGGCGATATAACTGCCTCTTGTGGCGACCGCCTCGCGAGATGCTCTGCGCTCCATAGCCGCCCTGGCCCTGGCTCAGCATCCAGCCATCAAGATCGTCTTCATTCGAGTTCTTTTTGCTCTTCGGCTGGGACCTGGGCTTGGGTGTGGTCGGACGACCTCGCGCTGGACTGGTTCGGTGTGTTGTTGTGCCATCTCTATGGCAATCCACACAGGCCCCATTGATGGTCACCTTGCCTGCTGGAAAAACAATTTCCATTCGTCATCCCTTATCGTATACCTGTGGCAATTGACTCACCTCTGGCACAGGTGGCGAACAGCGCAACAATCAAGAGAGCGACCAGCGTCAGGCACCTCATTTTTTTCCGTTTAATTCTGTACGCTGCAATGGATCTTTTATACTAACTTCGAGGGGGCTAAATTGGCTAGAATCGTGCGCGATTCGGAATCGAGATAGAGACTCAGCTGGAGCTATCGATAGATTGCCCTCTACTCAACGTAGACTCAATGCTGTGCATGCCAGGAATACTAAATACAAAGTGTATATGTTACATAAGCTGTATATGCTAGACTATAAATCTGTATGTATATTTCAATATTATTTAGGTATATCATGTGGAATTGCCCGGATTATCAAAACCTCGACAGCTTTTGACAGTTGTTGAACAAAGCTGAACTCGCGACACGTTTCACGCTTTGATTGGGAGATTGCACTACGAATGTGTATTATGATATGTTATGAGTTTATATATGTATGTATATATGTATATATAGTATATATAGTATATATAGTTAAATGCGTACATATAGTAATAGATATGATTATTTATAAGCTTTGTTAAACGTAAAATTGAAGCACGATGGATAGAAGTTGATAGAAGGTAGAAGAATAGGACAGGTAGAATAGAGTTTAAGCTCTGCTGAGAGGGGGTGGGAGGGAGAGAAAGCAAGAAAGAGAGATAGAAATGGAGAGATAAAGCGAGAGAGAGAGATAGATAGAATGGTAGAAAGGGAAGAGAGGGGAAGAGGGACGGAGGGAGAGAGAGAGAGAGAGAGAGCAAGAGAGGGATAGGGATAGAGATAGAAAGTGAGAGAGAGAGAGAGATAGATAGAGTTGCAGAGAGTAAGGAGAGGCAGAGAGAGAGACAGCGAGAGACAGAGAATGCGAGAGAGACAGGTAGATAAGGTGGTAGAAAGAGAGATAGATAGGTAGAAGAAGAAAGAGAGGCAGCTGCTGAGACAGAAAGAAAGACGTATAGTTAGAAGGAAAGGGAAAACGCGAGAAAAAAGAAGCAGAAGAAAATAAGAAGTGAGAAATAGGTGGGAAAGTAGAGAGAAAGAGAGAGAGAGTAAGAGCAGAAGAGAGAGCAACAAATAGAAATATAGAGATATATAGGGATAGCGAGAGAGAGAGAGAAAATGAGGCAGAGAGGAAAGGAGAAAGCAAAGTCAATACCCGATGCTCACTCTTCTATTAAATATTTTTATAATATCTGTCCTCCAGTTCCAAATAACAAATGCTACTCAGAAGCGCAAATAAACTGTATATACAGATTTAGTGCTTAACACTTAAATATCCCGAGCGACTCTGATAAGCAATGCACTTGCGCCGTTTACAGCTGGGAATTTCCGCAGCTGAGCTCTGTGAATTTCCCGATCTCACTGCAGCTTGGCCTAGCTTCAATATAAGATCGTAGCTGAGCGGTAAGCAGCATTAGTTCAACTCAAGCGTTTGTCGAACCAACAATCAACAACAGCGAATCATCATGAAATTCTTCTCAGTTGTCGCCGTCTTTGTGCTCGGTCTCTTGGCGCTGGCCAATGGTGAGTAGCAAATGCCCAATCAGAATGGGAAATATGTATTAACCATATATATTTATCTCTCTTTCCCTCTCGTCCTCTCCCACTTTAGCTGTTCCATTGTCGCCCGATCCTGGCAATGTGGTCATCAATGGCGATTGCAAATACTGCAATGTCCATGGCGGCAAATAGACGTACCCAAGCCTTCCTCTGCTGTTCAGCCTCTCCTAGCTTACCTCAATCTGCTTGGCACAATATATTTATGTACTCACTGCGTTTCAAAATCAACTTAGCAATATAAATAAAATATATAATATATATACAATGAAAAAATAAAAATCAACATAGACTTTTCATTAATTAATTAAATTTCAAATATTATATGAGAAGAAGTGTTTCCAGCTAGGAAACTTGATATCATTAATGTGTGTATATAAGTGTGGCTATATATATATATAATATAAATTAATAATAAATTAATAAAACACATATATACTAATATATATTACGATTTTCATATTTATATTTGAAGAAACTTGAATATACCCATTTGCTAATGCCTAAATATATTTACAATATATATGTAAATATACATATAAAAATATATAAATATATAATACTTTTCATTTGATTCGTAAACAGTTCTAAGGTATTTAGATTTAAAAACTTGAACGATTCAATTTGATTATATTTATTTATCGCATTGAAACAAACAAGCAATAAAAATAATCTAATATTTAGTTACATTTCTATTTGTTTTTTTATTATTTTTATATATTAGCAATACTCGACTAATATATACCCTGCCTTGTGCGTAGAGAAAATATTTTATTGTAATATAAATCATATATTCTATATAAATCATATTTGTTCTATAAGGTTATATATAGCAGTATATGAATGTGCATCTATATATTGTTAGCAGAACTAGAAGATACTCTATAATATAATACAAATATTTCTAAGCCTAAAAATACCGAATGTCATAAATGTATTATTTGTCATAGCTCAGCGTAATACCTGCTATACCCCATAGCAATAACTACTTACAGGGTAGTGCAATAATGAGGAAACAGTTAGCTGAATGCTGTAAATACTTTATAGACATTATACATAGACTCGTTATCAATACTATTAGAAATGCACATTATAGGCTACGTCATCTGTGATCATAGTTCTCTACATACCCTATAAAGTAGGCGAAAACGCTAGCAAAAATCATAGCTTCAGCTGCTTTTTGTATAAATGTTACAATCAGTTTTATAGAACTGCATTTGCACTGCATTTTTCTTGGAATTTATGCATGCTTCGATTAACTGATTCCCACTTGTTTTCCCATCAAAACAACAGCAGCAGCGTTTGGATATAAAACACGTTTTAGCGCTTTGTATAAGAAATTCAGCTAATTAACATATAGAACTGTGGGGCGCCACGCTGCGAACGTCGCAATTGATTGATATTGAATACTGGATTGTGAACAGAGGGAAGTGTGGCAATAAAGCAAGACATTCGATGGCTGAAGCATGAGGGCGACCCTGTAAAGTGAAGTAAACTTAAAGAAGGTGTTATAAATATGATTAAATGACATAGAGACAGGCAGGGGGGAGCGAGGAGGGAGAGAGAGAGAGAGGGAGAGAGAGAGAGATGTGGAAAGAAAGAGAGATATGGAGAGAGAGCAGGAGAGGGGAGATAGAGATAGAGAAAGAGAGGTAGATAGAGAGAGAGGAAATAAGTTTTTAAGATTTTGCCTCACACAGAGTGAGAGAGAACATAAGAAGGTGCGAACTATTAAAATTTTGGGAGAGGCAGATGCAGAGAGATGGAAAGTGGAAGACAAAAGTGAAAGAGGCACAGAGTTAAAGAAGAACGTGAAGAAAGAGATTGATAGAGCTGAAGCTAATGAAAAAGAAGCAGAGAAAGAGAGGAATACAGAGAGAGAATTAAAAAAAAAAAAAAAAAAATATATATATATATATATACATATATATATATATATATATATGCTACATATATATATATATATATATATATATATATAGCTATATATATATATATATATAGCAGTAGCATCCGAGCCTATGTGGCAACGCAATTCGGATTTTTTTCTACTTGAGCCCGAAACTGGGCAATTCCAATTCAGCCGAGCTCAAAGCCCAAGCCAGCCCCAGCTGCAGCCCCAGTGTCAGTTGATAACGCGGCGCAAAAACACATTCAGCTCGGCTGCTATAAAAGGCTAGCTGGCGAAGTCGTTTGGCATCAGTGCAATCGCAAGTACCCCAGAGTCTTCACAGCAGTCGTGCAAAGCCGAAAACAAAACCAAATCAATATGAAATTCCTGTCGCTCGCCTTTCTGCTCGGCCTCCTCGCTCTGGCCAGTGGTAAGTCGAACTATTCAAGAGATTTGCCAATTCAAGATTTGACTACATTTCAATCCTCAACACAGCTAACCCACTCAGTCCTGGCAATGTTATCATCAATGGCGACTGCAAAGTCTGCAATGTGCGTGCCTAAAGGCTCGACCTCAAGTCCTTGCCGCAGGACCAGCAGAATGAACAACAGCAGCAGCAGGAGCCGCAGTCTTGGCCACAAAAGCAATAAACAAATAATTTAGTTTCAAATATGTTCAATTTTATGCATTTAAGTACAACAACAACAGGAATAGCACCAAATGTTATAAATATATATATAGGCTTAATGCCTTTTTTGGCAAAAAAAAAAAAAAAATAAAAATAAATAAATAAATAAAATAAAAACATAATGTAAACACCTTAAGCAAAACGTTTTTCAATTTTCAGTTTGTTGTTTACATTTCTTTATTTTTAGCTTTTAATTATAAAAAATAAAAAACGCTCAATAAATTCTGCATAAAATCGTTAAATATATAAGCTTAGGCAGGGTATGTTGTTTCCGGTATTATTCACCTGATATAATTTAGCCTGTTTAACCCAATGCAATGTGCTATATGTGTTAAACAACAACATTTAGTGATAAGCACTATATTTTGATAGCAATTTGAAACGAATATTATATACATTATATACATATATTATGGGAAGTTTATTGATATTCGACAGCTCTGACTTATGATAGGCATAGAAGCGAATGCTATATATACAAGCATTCCCATGTGCCTTGAAGCAGAAGAGCTAGGAAGAGGAAGAGGAAGAGGAAGAGTGTGTGAAAGAAAGAGAGAGAGAGAGAGAGAGATAGAGAGAGAGCTGTTTCTAATTCACATGTTCCAGATTTCTTTCTGTCTATCTCTCTTTATATAAATCTCTCTATAAATCTCTCTTTCTATAAATCTCTCTCTATCTCTATCTTTCTCTCTCACACATACATTTGATCAACTTGTCACTCTTTATTTCCTTCTTTATCTCTTTCCCTCTCTCTCTCTCTCTCTCTCTCTTTATCTATCTCTCTCCCTCTCTCTCTCTCTCTCTCTCTCTATCTCCCTCTCTCTCTCTATCTATCTCTCTCTCTATCTATCTCTCTCTCTGTCTATCTCTCTCTCTCTCTGTCTAGCCATTTCTCCTTCTCTCCCAGTCTCTCTCTTCTGCTCTCCCAGTCTGTACATTAAATTTTCCTAAATCATAAGGAGTATCTCTCAGTCGAGTCATTGCTTTTATAATTTACACTCATTAACTAACCCATTTCATGTGAAAATCATCTAAAAATATATGTTTTATTTCCTTTCATTATCTTTTTGTATTTTTGTTTTTCACATTATTTACTTTTCACTCATCTAATTGACAGAGTTCATAGAGATCAAATTGTTTGTGCTGCTCTAGGCTGGGAAATACCTAGACAATACTATCTCTGCTGTGATGAGAGCATGCCAAGTTGACTTTAGTCTCAATCAAATCAGAATCTGTGAATTGTTCACTCTATAAATGTGCATGATATAGACGACTACGATTCAGATCGCTTGGAATCGTTGCAGTGAATATGAAATCAATTGCATTGCAGCTGCTGCTTTTGGGCTGCCTTTTGGCTGCTGTTTGCGGTAATTGAAATGTTCACTGAAAGCTAATAGCCTCTATTATATGTTGTTTATCATATATACTTGTCAACAGCCACGCCTGGCAAGGTGATTATCAATGGGAAGTGTATCGATTGCAATCGACCCGAAGATGACGATTCCGTCGTTGTTCCAATCTCTGCCTCTGGCAGTCAGGCCTTGACATCAGGCGCAGTGGGCTTTGGACTTCTCTATTATTTTATAAGCAACTTTGTTCATTAATAGTCATTTATAAATGCAATTTGCAAAATAAACAATTGTTCAATATATGCTACAAAATATTTAAAATGTTTCTTTTTTATATATGTATATAGTTTTATTTCAATTACAGGGTATATTAATTTATTACGTCTGCATCTCTCTCTATCTCTCTTTCGCTGTCTCTCCCTCTCTCTCTCTCTCTCTCTCTTATTCCCTATCTTTCTGTCCGTCTTTCTCTCACTGTCTCTGTCTCTCCCCCACTGTCTGTCTCTATGTTTCGCTTTCCCTTTCTCTTTGTCTCTATATATTCTCAATTTCTCTGTCTCTTTTTTGCTCTCTCTGTCGCTATCTGCTTCTTTTTAATATACACCTTCTACAATCTATCTGTCTCGCGCTATCTACATTTCACTCTCTTTGAACTCTTTATTTTATTGTCCTTTCCTCTCCCTTTCTCGTAATATTCTTCAAGAATAATGAATGAATTAATGGGATTAATCTAAAAGTCAACAATATATATAATATATATTTTTGGTATATATTTGTCTAATTATCCAAATAAAAATCCCAAATAAATAAATGAAATTAAGTATTTCTTCAAGTGCGCTCCGTATAAAATACCTAACATTTTGCATATATTGAATTGTGCGGATTTTCCCAAACAATCTCTTCATTGACCTGTGATCAAGTTTATAGTATACATATAGACATATACAAATATGTTTCTACGAGCAGCACTGTTGTCTAATGAGCTATATAAGGCGGAGAGGTGATTGCAGTTGCTTCAGTTGCGTTTGCGAGGTTGACTCTGAATAAGATGAAAATTCTATCGATTGCATTTCTGCTGGGTCTCTTGGCACTGGCCAGTGGTAAGTAGAGAGTGAATGGGTTCTATTAACTATTCCCTAATCTCTCTCTCTCTCTCTCAATCTGTCTCTTTTTAGCAACCCCTCTGAGACCTGGTGATGTAGTCATCAATGGACATTGCATCAACTGCAATGTGCACGGAGGTTGAAGCAGCTACAATTTGAATTTAATACTTAGATTGCCACAAAAAGAGGAAAAATGCTGAAATAGAAAATATTTTCCTACCACTCTGTACACTCTTTGTTTTTAAAATACAAAAACATATATTTTATATTTTGATTTTGATTTTGATTTTTATTCATTTATTAATCGCCTCGAATATTGCAAACTTTGCAATCGCCATTGATGATCACATTGCCTGGATGCAGCGGATTAGCTGTGAATAAATCCATATTGAAATGAGCTATAATTGGGGTATTCGTTTGGGGTATGCCCGACTAGCACTTACCATTCGCCAGAGCCAGCAGCGACAGCACTACAGCCAATGACAGAGACAGCACCAAAGTCATCGATAATCCCTTCATGTTTCCTCTTGTTGCGAATTCTCAAACGAAACTGTTCGTGTGAGCTGCTCGACGAGTTGCTTTTATAGCGATGCCGATCTGGTGATTACTCAACTACTATAATTATATAGTTTTTTTTTTTATTGATAAACTTGTATTGGAAATGCGCACTTGCTTAATCTATGTCTATGCTGAGATAGACTCACAGCTAGGCTAACTATTTGGAAGTCTAAAATCTGATTAGATCAAGGCAGGAATCGCATGGCTATGACTTTTCCTATATATAGCCTATATATAGACTAAATATTGATTTGTTAATATAAATACAACAGGCATTTTTATATTATAGAGCTGACTTTAATACTTCACAAAGTATTTGATTAGAACTTCAATATGTAATATATGGAGAAAATATGTAGACAGGCAAAGCTAGAGGCAAAGAGAGACAGAAAATAAAAGACAAGGGGAGCGATACATAGATTATTCATAGTAGCTCTCTCTAATCTCTTCTCTCTCTGCCATTATTTTTCCTTTCTTTACCCTTTCAGGGTATACAAAAGTCGAAAAGCAAATACACACTATCTTTAGTCGATTGAAAATGCAGTTCATTCATGCACAAGGCATTTACGTACTATCAGCTCAGCTTGTTATAGTTATTACATAGACAACTGACGGATACATATGTACATACATATGTTAATATATATAAATATTAAGTGCATATGGAGATAATAAGCGATTGCTCGTGGTTTTATAGCAACTATGTAGACGTTAATCAAATTAATTTTATTATTTTACCATACCAAGTTGGGTATGTAAGACTTTGAAATATTATGCACAAATTGAAGAACTAAATGTGTAAATTTATTTAGAATACTATAAACAACTTACACAAGTCAGCATAACAAATTTGGTGTTTGTAGAGTCTACAATAGCTGAGTTCGTTGAGATATATAAAGCAACAGCTAAGTTATTTAAGTTGGTAAAGAGTTTTAATGTATTAGAAATACACGTAGAAACTGTATGACAAATTTTGAGTCTGTAGAGCCTATAATAGGTGAGTTCAATGAGGTATACTAGGCAGCACGAGTGATGGAAATGAATTTGAATGTATTAGAAAAGGATAAAGATCCTATATGACAAGATTTATATTTCTAGAGTCTATATTTTTTTCGTGAGTTCAAGTTAAGTAAAATATATTAAGTTGGTATCGTAAATAGTATAGAGTATATAATAGATAGATCTAATTTATATAATAGATCTAATTTATTTTAATTACATATTTATTATAGCGAACAATCTTAAAGCCCAAGCTAAAAAACCTTTCAAGAGAATTGTTTAACAAAGTTTAAGCTGGGCCAACGAGCTGGGCTGGTAGAAAGGTATATGAACGTGTTTGTGGTTGAATTCAGTTGCGTTGGCTAAGAGTTGCGTGGCATGTGTATGTGAGTGTGTGTGTGCGTGCGTATGCGTGTGCATGTGTGTGGTTGGCAATTAAGCCAATGAAGCATTAAAAACACCAGCCAAGGGCGTAAGCCATGCAAAGTGAACTGAAGTCAGAGACTGGGATTGGGAGGCACACAAAAAGGATATGGGAATGAAGCATGCTATCTTACTCACTTTATCTGGTTCTCTTTCTCTCTCTCTCCCTCTCTCCCTCTCCCTCTCAGTCTCTGTGTATGTCACAGCTTGGCTTTGGGTGGATTAGCGTGGATGTTGCTGCTGCTGCTGCTGCTGCTGCTGTTGTTGCTGTTGCTGCTGCCACATTTGTCAATGTAAAAAGCATTACGCTTAAATGAACCCATGCACATGCATAAATACGCCAAAGCCAACGCGGCGCACAGACGACACGTGTGCGTTAACAATTTAATTACGCCAAATAAACCACCCACCCACACACACACACACACACACACATACAACCACCGCCCAGCCAACAGATGTTGCCCAAAAGTTAATCACCCAATCGACGGGCAGGTCAGCTGTATTAAAGACTTACAACCGGGAGAAACTTCACCAGCTCGCAAAGCCATTAGCCAACGCTTTGTTTTCACGTGTGTGAGGGGCGTGGGGGGTGGGGGTGGGTGGTGTCTCCGTAATAAGTGGGCGTGCTGGCAGCTATGCCTAAGAAAGCTAGGGCCTATTTACTTAAGCTGGTGTGAAAATATGCCATGAGTGTGTATATACAAATAGAGGTGGCACACGTGTGTGTGTAGGTGTGGAGCTGTGAGTGTGCGTGTGTGTGTGTGTGTGTGTGTGTGTGTGTGTATACAAATATGTCAATGGCAAAAGCTGTTACACAGACAGCTAGATACAGACAGAGTCGGGAATATACAAGTATGGCTGCCTCTGGGCCAAGACGAAGCTACAATGCGCTTTAAGCTGTGAGGGAATTGAGTTCATGAGATGAAACTGGGAATTATGGAAACTGAAGCATGCAAACTGAAATTGTTTTTTTTTTTATGCACCCAATATAACAACTAGAAATTGAATTTTAAGTATGGAAATATGGATAAAATACGGTATCTGCAGTGTGGAAATTAGAGCATAAAATCTTATTTATTTTTATTATTTATTATTTATTTTTATTATTTATTATTTATTTTTTATTATTTATTATTTATTATTTATTATTTATTTTTTATTATTTATTATTTATTATTTATTATTTATTATTTATTATTTATTATTTATTATTTATTATTTATTATTTATTATTTATTAATTATTATTTATTATTTATTTTTATTATTTATTATTTATTTTTTATTATTTATTATTTATGTTTTATTATTTATTGAATATGAACTATAGAATTTAGAGTATGAAATACGGAATAAGGAGTAATAAATAAGGAATAATTCGTTACCATAATAAGGAATAATTCAGTTACCATTTACCATATGTTTTATTTAATTTTTAATATTTAAGTTACCATTTACCACATTTAATATTTAATATTTCATAATAGAAAAAATAATAAAATTTGAGTAAAGCTTTTCTACATGATTACATATAGATAAAATCATTTATTATATTATATAAATGGTTTTGAGTGGCTTACACAGGCTGACAAAAAGTCTGTTATACTTGCTGGATATAGTAGATTCCTTAACATCTGCAATTAACATACTGTTATCCATTTTCTGCCGTTGTTAGTTTACCATAACAGACTCTGCTAAACCCCTAGAACTTTTCACACACCGTTTATCCATCACAAAGTCCGCAATGCCCCATTTTATTACATAGATGCAGCTCAGGCTGTGCAGATATATATATTTCTATTTCTATATATCTCTTTGTATATACATGCATGTATGTATATATGTATGTATGTATTGTATATGCATAACAGTTGACTGCGGGAGTAGAACAAAAGATAGTCAGAGGCATTTCTTGGCAGCTGGGGCACTATTAGTTTATTATTACGACCAGAGTTTTATTGTCAACCTGTGGAGTGTGTCAGTGTGTGTGTGTGTGTGTGTGTGTGTTTCCTATTGTGTATGGGCAATTGTGGGCGTGTCCATGAACATGTGTGCACTTTTGCTAGGGCGTCTGTGCATGGCCATATATGAAATATTCTGTTGATTTGCCACGCCCTGCGGTTGTTGTTGTTGTGCGTGTGTGTGTGTATGTGTGTGTGTAATCTTTTTTGTGGTTAGTTTTATGGCTTTTAGCATGTGTGTGTGTGTGGTTTTTATGCGTTGGCATTCTATAAAATTTATGTTTTTTTTTTTGACAAACGGAATCGGAAGTTTTTTGCTGCATCTTTTAGGCGCGCCGCACAGGGCGTATACGTATTTAGAGTTTATGCTCTAAGCCTCAGAACATAAAACATTTAAACGGCCTACAGTTAAAATGAAAACATTATGAAAAACAGCCCTGGATGGGGCGAGATTTTAAATGCCTTTTACGTTCGTGCCTTTGTGCCTTTGGCCCTGGGGACAAATCTATTAAAGACGAAAGGGTAAAGCTGAAGCTTAAGCAGGCAGGAGCTGAGCTGCAAGATTTGAGCCGAGGGAGGAGTCTGAGTTTGTAGTCGCTGCAAAGTAATTACGCAAAGGATTCGGTTAAACACTTCAGTGCTGGCACTCAAGCCACACAGCAACAAGCTGGCCAAAAGGAAGCCAAATTGATGAGAACTGAAAAAGGAAATAGGAAAATGTTTTGCAAAAAAAAGTTTTGCTATGAATATGTTATACATATATATACACACACACGAAAGAAAACATGCAAAATAAAATTATTTTTATAAAGGCCAAACAGTCAACAATTGCCACGCCCCTACCCAGCCCTAGTGACGCCCACTGAAGCCAACAAATAGCGCCACGTGAGCGAAATTGCTAATCAACTGGGCAAAAGCATTCGAGGGCCGACGTAAAAGCCTCTAAAGGACACTCAGCACGTTTTAAGTGCCAGTTGCTGTGCGAGTGTGTGTGTGTGAGTGTATGGGTGAGGGTGTGGGTGAGGGTATGTGTGAGTGTAGCTCATCATTTGCCATGTTGTATGTTAGACAGCGAATGCTTTAATGTATTTAAGCTGGGCACAAAACATTATTGTCAGCTGGGAATAGCGAGCAGAGGTAGCCTGGGGCCAGCCAGGGGAGTGTGCGGAAGCGGGATGGCACGGCATATTAAGGGGGTAGCATGTTGTTGGCTTTATGTGTAGGTGTGATGGCGTCAAAGTGACATGAGCCAGAGACAAGAGCCAAAGAGCGCCGCGGGCAAAAGCGACAGCAACTAATGACAGCTCTATATATAAGTAAGAGTATGTGTGTGTGTGTGTGTGTGTGTGTGTATATGTGAGCAAAGCCTACATCACTCAGAGCCACACAACCCCATTAGACATAACCCACTGAAATCCATTTCAATCTGCTCCTTGTCGAGTTGGGGATTTGCGTTTTTGGTGGTTGTCTAGCATTAGCCATAGATACACCTATAGCTACATGTATATATACATATATATATATATATATATATATATATATAAATAAATAAATGTGTATGTGTCTCTGTAAGGCCCAGCAATGCGTAAAGCCTTGATGTTTTAATCACACTTCCTAATTGAAATGCTGTTTAGCAGCTGTGCGCGCTAAAGAGGAAGCACTGTGAAAAGCCCAAATGCGACTAAGTGAAAAGTTGATGTGAGCTAATTGAATATTGAAACTGGTTAAGTTTTCTTTGATATGTGATATAGCTGAAAGGAGAGGAGTGTTTAGGAATATACATATACATATATGCATATACATATACATATATCCATCTATGTATGTATGACATGATTATAGTCTCCCTATCTTTTCAGTTTAGAAATTGTCAAAGACTACACTGAAAAGCGAAGTATTCTCAGTGAAATTCGCACTGAGTGATTGATAGGCTGATTGACAGCTTGATGAACTGACTATCTAATGCACTCAGTGAGGTGTATGACATGATTATAGTCTCCCTATCTTTTCAGTTTAGAAATTGTCAAAGACTACACTGAAAAGCGAAGTATTCTCAGTGAAATTCGCATTGAGTGATTGATAGGCTGATTGACAGCTTGATGAACTGACTATCTAATGCGCTCAGTGAGATGTGTGAGTTGATGTCAACAGAATGACTTATAGTAATTTAATGATTGACTGGGTGATTGACTAATAAAGTCCTGTTGATGAATCGATTGCTTGAAGCTTTCTGATTGATGGCCTTACTAATTAATTAACTAGCTTACTAACTGAATGATTGATTGGGTAATTGGCTGACTAAAACATTTATTAGCTCAGCGAGAATTCGCATGATTCGCCCAATGACTGATTGATTGATTGTCTCAGTAATCAATAAAACTGAATACTTATTAATTGAAGCCCTGATTGACCTACTGATTGACTGATTCACTGACTGATTGGCTTATTGATTGATTGACTGACTGATTAACTGACTGATTGATTGACTGATTGGCTGATCGATTGATTGACTGACTGATTGAATGATTAACTGATTGATGGACTTACTGATTCAAGTACTAATTGATTGATTGACTGATTTGCTGATTGATTGATTGACTGATTGATTGCTTAACTGAATGATTGTCTGAATGATTGACTTACTGATTGACTGATGGACTAACCGATTGACTGAAGCACTGATTGATTGACTGTCTTTTTGACTGATTGATTGATTGACTTATTGACTGACTGAATGATTCACTGAATTAGTTGATTCACTAGGGTGATTTACTTTTAAGATGAAGACTTTCTGACTGATTAACTTGAATATAGCCTTAGCAGACTAATGAACTTGATTGACTGCTGAGCTAATGTATTGACTGAGTGACTAACAAACTGACAAACCAACTTGCAGACTCATTTACCTAACTACCTGGTCTAAGTGATTGACTTATTAAGTGACTGAGTAATTGTTCGGTGTTGCATGGATAAATAGCTAAAATTGTTCAGTGTTTTGGAAAATTGTCTCTTCGAGCGTGAAAAATTGATGAAAAGCTATTATATATGTATATATATATATATCGCTTTACATGTAATTCAGTAAGCCTCACACTCATTCTGATTTATGACTAAACCCAATTAGTGCACATCTTTTAGTCGACAATAATCAAAGTAATGCTATCTCCCTTGCACGCCTTATCACTGAGCTGTTTTTGATTCAGTTTCAAGTCTTTTCTATTAATGCTATCAGCAGCAGTTCAGCTACAGCGGCTGAGCTTATACAACACAGTTCCAAAAATCAAGTCAAAGCAAGCACACATTGTTCTCCTCTCCACAGACACACACACATCCATATGTTGCCTAAAGCCTGGATATTCCTGGTAGCTGGTCTGTTCTGGCTGGATTGCTGTCCTCCAATCCAAGCAGATGTGGCCGACCTCGTTTGCTACTACGATGCGTCGAGCTTTGTGCGTGAAGGTAAGCAAAAGCTAATCTTTGTGTGCCAAATGGCAGGGTGAAATGGGGGTTATATATATATATATATACATATATATATATATATATATATATATATTTACTACACATACATACATACATGTTTTTGTTTTCCTCACAGGTCCCGCACAACTTTCTCTGCAGGAACTGGAGCCCGCTTTAGGCTTTTGCAACTACCTGATTTATGGGTATGCCGGCATCGATGCGGAGAGCTTTAAGATCAAGAGTTTGAATCCCGAGCTTAGCTATAATCGCCAGCATTATAGTCATATTACGGCATTGCGGCAGAAGCATCCACATTTGAGTATATTGCTCTCCGTGGGCGGTGGTCGTGATTTGAATGCCGAGGGCGTGGCGGATAGTGCTAAATATTTGAGCTTATTGGAGCAGCCGGAGCATCGCAATAGCTTTAAGGCCAGCGTGCGAGACGAGCTAACGAAGTATGGCTTCGATGGCTTGGACTTGGCCTGGCAGTTCCCCCTGCTAAAGCCCAAGCAGCAGCAGGGCACTTTAAAGCGTGCCTGGAACTCATTTAAGGGCTGGTTCAGAAGCAGCTCCATTGATCCCAAGGCCGAGGAGCACAAGGCGCAGTTCGCCTCCCTTGTCAGGGAACTGCGACTGGTGTTGCAGAGCACCGGCAAACTGTTAACACTCAGCATGTTACCACATGTGGATGCAGAGCGTAAGTACCAAATGGAATATCAACTAGAGGAATTCCTCAATTTCTGCTGCAGTCTTCATAAATATACCAGCGGTGCTCAGTTTTGTGGACTTTGTCAATTTGGGCACCTACGACTTCCAGACCCCGCAACGGGATCCCAAGCAAGCGGATCTGCCAGCTCCACTGTATGACATGTACGATCGCGATGCTAGGCACAATGTTAACCAGCAGGTACAGTATTGGCTCAATAACAGTGCAAATGCGCAGCAGCTGAACATCGGCATTACGACCTACGGACGTTCGTGGAAAATGACGCGCGATTCGGGCATCACAGGATTTCCGCCAATTGCCGATACGGACGGACCAGCTCCCGGTGGCAGGCAGACGAATCAGCCCGGCTTGCTGAGCTGGCCAGAGATTTGTGATCTGTTGCAGCGTCATCAAGGCCAGGGCAAGGACACGACTGCAGACCATCTGCGCAAGGTGGGCGATCCCACGAAGCGTTTCGGCATCTACGCCTATCGAGCGGCTGACGAAAATGGCGAAAATGGCATCTGGGTGGGCTATGAGGACCCCACAACGGCGGCGATAAAGGCTGGTTCTGTCCGAGCTCAGGGCTTGGGCGGTGTGGCCCTCCACGATCTGTCTCTAGACGATTTCCGAGGCCAATGTGCTGGCGAAAAGTTTCCCATACTCAGAAGCATCAAATATAAATTGTAACTGGCTCAGAAATAAAGGAGATTTCAAGTATAAAATAAAATATAAAATATAAAATATAAAACATAAAATATAAAATATAAAATATAAAATATAAAACATAAAATAAAATATAAAATATAAAATATAAAATATAAAATATAAAATATAAAATATAAATTATAAAATATAAATTATAAAATATAAAATATAAAATATAAAATATAAAATATAAAATATAAAATATAAAATATAAAATATAAAATATAAAATATAAAATATAAAATACTTTGTATATAAAATATAAAATATAGAATATAGAATATATATGTAATTCTATACGTTTTGTTAACTAAATCCAAATGTGGTTTACAACAACTAAGCGCCTTTTCGCCCATAAAAAATGTATTTATGGGAATAGTGTTCGCTTCTATCGAAGCTTTTACATTTAAGCCGATTTTCATGGAAAGTCCTGAACAACAAAAAATGCAAAAAAATGGTAAAAAAGGTGGAAAACCAATCCAATTCAAATAGAGAGAGCGAGAGAGAGAGAGAAAGATACATGGGAAGACAGAGGGTGAGATATTTCAAAGAGCGCCTAAAAGCATGCTACAATAAATTGATACAGCCAGCGAAGCAAAAAAGGAAAAAGTCGCAACAAAGTTCGTTCGTACAAGAGGAAATGCAAAGAAAAAAATGAACACGTCGCATTAAACGCAAACGAATCTGGCCAAGCAGAAAGCTTGACAACAAACCCAACATCCAGGTGGACGCTGTGGGCGGTGGGTGGAGGGCGGTGCTGGCAGCGAGACGAATGTCCAAAGTAAAAGTCGAAATTAAACCAATTAGTTTTCCTGCGTCAACCCGGTCTGGCCTCCCACTCCTGCTCCCGCTCAGCCTGCTTGCCAAGACGAAGGGACAACAGCAGATGGGCGTGGCAAGGCCAAGGCAGCGGCAGCAGTGCGCAGTCAGGCATTTAGGTAGGCAGGCAGCTCGGCCCGCACACCTGGCGCTGCCAGCCCAGCGCGCTGCAGCGTAGTCCTGCCCGAACTCCAAACTTCCGACACGCGACACCCGGCGTATCCCGGCGTGTCCTGGAGTTCCGAGTCCTAGCTGACGGCGTCATAAATTAATTATGATTTAACAACTTTAGCATGCACGACACGGCAAAAACTTTGCGCTTTTCAAGCGTCTCCTGCTTTTTATAATAAGAAAAAAATTCTTAACTCTTAATTTCTTTTTTTTTTTTTTTTTAATTTTAATGAGCGCAAAAAGTTAAGGAAAGTTTTTCAAAAAGCTGAATTAATAGGAGCGAAACAAGGATGAAATTTGATAAATATATTCAAATCCTTTTCTAAATTAAGCACAAAAAAATATCATAAGCTGCGGTGCGTTCACTTCAGTGGTTATTTACTTCAGTGGCTGCCTGCCCGCACCGCTCTTAATCTCCTCGAAGGCCTTGAGCCACAGTTTGTCGAACTGCTTGGGCAGCTTGGCGCGCACCATCTCAGCCATTTGGCGGGCGCCCCGCAGATTCGCCTCCTCGTAGTAGGGCAAATCGGAGATTCGAGTCAGCCACTCGCTCAACTTGGGATACTTGGAAGCTTCTACGGGCGCATAGCTCAGGTGCAAAGTGCTGAGAGTCGCGACGATGCTGAAGTCCGCTATGGTCAGCAGTTGTCCGGCCAAATAGTTGTGTCCGTCCAGAAACTGTTCGAGCAGATCGTAGGTCTTGTGTAGCTGCTCGATTAAGGCGCTTGGCAGCTCCGCCACCTCCTCCTGGAAGATCAAGTGCTGCAGCTGTTTGAAGAGCACAAACAAAATGCCCGAATCGAAATGCAAACGTTGATCCACCAAGGCACGCTTCAGCGGATCACGTGGATACAGGGCATCGGTGCATGCATATTTGCCAACCAGATAGCCCATGATGGCATGCGAGTCCCAGATGCACGCATCGTTATCCTGCAGTACCGGCACCGTGCGCTGCGGATTCTTGCGCACAAAATACGGCTCCAAGTGCTCGCCGGCTAACAGATCCAAGTGACAGAACTCGTGCTCCAGCTCCAAGGCGCGCAACGTGAGCAGCACAGCGCGCACACCCGGACTCAATTCAGTGCCAAACAGGACGAGAACCATGCTGCTGATTATGCGTATATATAGATAGCTATATCGACTAGACTATATCTAGTCTTACTGCCCAGCAGCTACTGCGCCGGCTGAGACAGCAGCCATCAGGCAGTGCATGATTTAAGTGAATACATTTCCAGATTAGATAAAATTAGATAATACCAACAACTAACTATTCGAAAGACGAACAAAAATAATCTAAAGACGTCATAATGCTGCAAGTTTAAGTCGTTTTATTTTTACATATTTGTTTTTTGTTTGTTTTTTTTTTTTAGTGTTTTTTAATGCTACGCTGTTAAGTGTCCGAAGTTCTTAGACCTTATCTCTTACCTCAATGTTTACTCATGTGTCAGTGGGCTAAAACTAAATTAATCTATTGTATTTAAGTATATATACTTATACATATACATATATGTTTTATATATACGACATGTATTCTATATAAATTTTATATATAATATATATTCACACGAAACCCCTAAGCAAATCACATAAATGATTCACATTGTGGGGAACAGTTTGCGTGTGGCTGAAATGCATAAATTATTTAAATTAATCGAAATGAAATAGCTGTAAAATCAATTTTAATAGCCACAGATACCCTGTAATTAAGCAGCAGCAGCTGCCGGTGCGTTTGGCTCTAAATTTTCTTAAACTGATTAGAGATTATTTCATAAAATAAATATGTATAAATAAATATTTAAAAAATAAAATAAATATGTATAAATAAATATTTAAAAAATTTTTACATATTATATTATTGAAGCATAAATTAAGTTATAAATAATATTAAAAATATTATTTTATAATAACTTTTCTTGGAAATAATGCTTTTATAACAATCGTTTATTTTGCCTTTGGAATATGTACATATATATTTTATGAATGTAAAATTATTAATAAAGCGTACACATATTTTATTTTTTTTTTTTTAGGTTGTTTACTATACTATAATATAATTAAATTATTTAAAATATTTATGAAAAAATTGTATTATTTTTCATCCTTTATTAAGTAGCATTTTAATCTGCTTAATTGTTAAAAATTAGAATAATTAGTATAGAAACAATAGAAGCATATTTATTTTATTTGATATACTATCTCAAAGTCTCCCCTAATATGAAGTATATGGGGAATGGGTGCATATATAACTATCGTTTGTTTTTCATCGTGTTGAGTTGGTTGACCGAATGGCTCTCTGCTCTCCCTCTTGCAGCTGGTTAAATACACCGCCCACCTACGTGGCCCTCAACACAGACCACATTTCCCAAGCTCCCCGTCACTATATAAGGTCCTGTCGACTAGGACCTGGCAGTTAGTCACTTTCTATCAATCAACGCTGAAGTATGGTTAAACTTTTAATCTATGGCTTGGAGGCAAGTCCGCCCACGCGCGCCTGCTTGCTGACACTCAAGGCTCTGGAGTTACCCTACGAACTGGTGCACGTTAATTTGCTCAATGGGGAGCACTTGACACCTGAGTTTCTGGAAAAGAACCCACAGCATACGGTGCCGATGCTGGAGGATGACGAAGGCTGCATTTGGGATTCGCATGCTATAATGACTTATCTAGTGGGTAAATATGGCAAGGACGATGCATTGTATCCACTCGATCACCATCAACGTGCCATTGTGGACCAGCGGCTGCATTTCGATTCGGGTCTCATGTTCACTGGCACCTTGCGTCCGATTACAAGAGGTATTCTAATGCTGGGAGAAACCGTCATCGAACAGTCTAGAATCGAAGCCGTTGCTGAAATCTACGATCTGGTGGAACTATTTTTGGGAGATAACGATTTTGTAGCTGGCAACGAGCTGACCTTAGCTGACTTTAGCTTTGTGTCGACAATAAGCTGTCTGTGGATCTACCTGCCTATAGATGCGGGTAAATATCCCAGAATCTCGGCCTGGCTGCAACGCATCAAAGAGCTGCCCTACTACGAAGAGGCCAACGGCATAGGCGCGGCCCAACTGGAAACAATACTTAAATCGAAAAATTTCACAATTGCAGCTTAGCTTGCATTTTATTTAAATGTAGTACTGAATTAACACACGTGTTATTTAGCTCGTACACAACTACTAAAACGTATTTGAATAGCACATTATAAATGCATTCCCTTCATTATTATATTTGTTTACCAAAAACTCATGGAAACTGCACTATCATGACAAGTCAGCGTATTGAAGAGAGCGCAATCACAGTTAGAATTCCAATTTCTAAACACAAAGAGCGCAACCAAACAATTAACCGGCATAGGCATATGTGAGAGAATGAGAGAGAGCGCTAGAACAGCTAACGAGCTTTTAGCAAACTGTGATTTCTAAAAATAACTAAGAGAGCATGGGCCAAACAAAGTTCCATTAGCAAACTTTTAAGCTCCTCCACACATGCAAGCTCTGCTTAAATTCTATGTATTTGTACGTTTGCATTAAAATAAAATACGCTGTCTTCTTTTTCCCCGCTCACCTCTTAATATATGTAATTAATTATAAATGCCTTAACATTTGTTTTTAATGGCGTTCGAAATCAATGCAAACATACTAAATTGCCTTGTGTATGTATGTGGGAGAGTTAAAAAGTTAAAGAGCGTGGGATGTACGTTCATTCCGAACACGTATGGGAATTTGGCGTTCGCCTCTCTTCAGAGTGCAGAGTCCCGCGCATATAAAAGCAACGACACTCACCCCTTGGCCGATCAGTTATCGTTCAGACGCCAAACGCAATACACAATATAAGTAATAAAAATGGTGAAGCCTATTCTCTATGGTATCGATGCCAGTCCGCCTGTGCGTGCCGTCAAATTGACGCTGGCTGCGCTGCAACTGCCCTACGACTACAAAATTGTCAATGTGCTGAATAAGGAGCAGCATTCGGAGGAATTTCTGAAGAAGAACCCACAGCATACGGTGCCACTGCTGGAGGATGGCGATGCGAACATTGCTGACTCGCATGCCATAATGGCGTACCTGGTGAGCAAATACGGCAAGGATGACTCGCTGTATCCCAAGGATCTTGTGAAGCGCGCTCTCGTCGATAATCGCATGTATTTCGAGTCGGGCGTCGTATTCGCCAATGCCCTGCGCAGCCTCACCAAAATGGTTCTCTTCCTCGGCAAGACGGAGGTACCGCAAGAGCGCATTGATGCGATTACCGAAGCATACGATTTTGTCGAAGCTTTCCTCAAGGATCAGACCTACGTAGCCGGCAATCAGCTGACCATAGCTGACTTCAGTCTCATTTCATCGATCAGCTCTCTGGTGGCCTATGTGCCAGTCGATGCCGACAAATATCCCAAGTTGAACGCTTGGATCAAGCGAATGGAGCAGTTGCCGTATTATGCAGAAAATAGCACAGGTGCACAGCAATTTGGCGCTGTTGTCAAAAGTAAACCCTTTACAATAGTTGCCTAAGTGATATCAGTTCTCTCATAAGCTCTTTTGTAATAAACATTTTGTTTTATCTAATCATCGATGATCTTTGCTATTTATGTTTTGTTAAAAAAGCCCACTGCGCTGAGAGCTAAGAGAGAGAGAGAGAGAGAGAGAGAGAGGGAAAGAGCGAGCCATGGGGCAAATCACGAGAGAGAGAAATGCAAATAGTCGCATTTCAAACGATAGAATAAAATTTCCAAGTTGTATAGGTTATTTATTGCTCACTCTCTGCATTTTGCTATTGTAATTTGGTATATTATTTAGAAGACATTTTCTCTTTTTGCTTGAATATTAAATCATAACAAAATATCTTAAGTAATTTTGCTTGTTTACTCTTTGGGCTTTTTATAGAAATTTATTGAAAGAGAGTCTTTTATTAATGAAATTAAAATAGTATATGTATATTTAGTTGTTGCATGCTTTGCTTTGTCACACGATTCGTCTCTCTTATTATTATGATTTTTGACAACATTGAGCAAAATTTCCTCTTAGTCTGCTAGTAATTGTTCAGCTTGCGAGCGGACAGCATGGTTAATCTGACGCTCTACGGGTTGGATCCCAGTCCGCCAACGCGTGCGGTTAAAATGACGCTGGCTGCACTACAATTAGCATATAAATATGTTAATGTTAATGTGCTAAAGGCAGAGCAGCATTCACCGGCTTATCTAAAGAAGAATCCACAGCACACGGTGCCCATGCTGGAGGATGGGCCAATTCGTTTCTGGGACTCGCACGCCATAATGGCTTATCTGGTGCGTAAATATGCCAAGGATGATTCATTGTATCCCAAGGATTTCTACAAGCGCGCATTGGTAGATCAACGACTGCACTTTGAGTCGGGCGTGGTGTTTGCTCATGCTCTGATAAGCATAACGCGGATGGTTCTCTTCCTGGGCCAGACAAAGGTGCCCAAAGAGCGCATTCAGGCAATTGTCGAAGCTTACGATTTTGTCGAAGCCTTTCTCAAGGATCAGGAATACATTGCCGGCGATCAGCTGACCATTGCAGACTTTAGTCTCATCTCTTCCATTAGCTCAATGGTTGCATATGTCCAAATCGATCCCGTTAAATATCCCAAATTAAGAGCTTGGATGCGTCGTATGGAACAGCTGCCAGTTTATGCAGAGAATTCGGAAGGAGCGCGTCTCTTTATAGCTTCAGTGAAGAAGGCAAAGTTCACAGTGGCCGAATGAGAGGAGAGCAGAGAGCAGAGAGCAGAGCGATAACTGTATGTGGCGTTTATTCAATGCGAAATAAACAAAAGGCATGTCCACTCAAAATAGCTCTCTTTATTGCAAAAAAAAACTGAAGTAAGCATGATTAGCACTTTTCTCTTATGATAGTTTTGGTCATTCGTTAGGTTTAGTGAATTATTCACTCAGCTTAAATTCTATATGTTTACATACATAGACATAGGATTAAGGGAGTTTATGGTAAATTTTAAGCTTTTGGTGATATGATGATAAGCCATAAATTATGTAAGTCTCATACACAGCCACATACATACATAGTTTTCCTTTAACTTTCTGGCCAAAACTCTTATACGTTTTTGAATATACTTACACATATACAATAATTAACTCTGATTAATATGTAAGTGATATACGAACCGTGACCTTTTCAGTTCAGCACGTGTCTCACTTACCTAGCACACGTAATGTTATCAGTTTATCGCACCTGCATATCTGTTGTTTGTACTGATAAGATTTCCAGGTGCCATAAAAAGGTCTTCCAAGAATCGTTGCAATATGTTTAATTTATTTTGAATTGTCTACTATATAAGTGACGATAATTGAAAATATTGTACAATATTTATAGAACTATAAGGCCTAAAGTCTAATAGAAAGAATTTTAGCTTGAAAGATTTTTATTTTTCTAGTGCAGTTAGTACTACCAACTTATATATGTATATAGATATGTCGAGCATTTAAGCTTTAATAAAGCAACTGGCTGTTAGTTTTAGCATAATTTTAGCTGTACACTAGTTTATATATAGCCATTTCTAGCTAGGCTTACATATTACTTTAGAATATTTAAATCTATTCATGCTTATTGGTCAAGCCCCTTTGATTAATGTATTGACAGTTGCTACGGTTGCTAAGCTCTGTTCGTATATACACTATATAGTATAGCTATATAATCAGTACAACCAAGTGGAATACATTTAGATAGTAATTAAAACGACAAGCGATTACAGCTCAAAGTGACAGACAGAGAGAAAGAGATAGAGAGAGAGAGACAGGTGGTGAGCTTCAACTGAACCATAGCAATAGTATTGAGAAAGATTTATTTAGTTGGACTATAGCATTCCACGCTTTTAGACGTCTCCAGCTTAAGTATAGAAATGGGCAAATTGGTATTGTACGGCTTGGAAGCAAGTCCTCCGGTGCGCGCTTGCAAGATGACCCTGCACGCTCTCGGTCTGCAATACGAGTATAAGCTGGTCAATCTCTTGGCTGGCGAGCAGCTCAGCAAGGAGTACACTCTGAAGAATCCACAGCATACGGTGCCCATGCTGGAGGACGATGGCAAATGCATTTGGGACTCGCATGCCATAATGGCTTATCTGGTGCGCAAATATGGCAAGGATGATTCACTGTATCCCAAGGATTACTATAAGCGTGCTGTGGTGGATCAACGGCTACATTTCGAGTCGGGCGTTGTCTTTCAAGGTTGCATAAGAAATATTGCTGCGCCGGTTTTCTATCGCAATGAGACTGAGGTGCCGTACCACATGATCGATGCCATTTTTGAGATGTACGATTTCCTCGAGGCTTTTCTGGCTAATCAGGACTATTTGTGCGGCTCAACCTTGACCTTGGCTGACTTCAGTTGCATCTCATCAGTGGCCAGCCTATTGGGCCTCGCACCCATCGAATCGAAACGTTATCCGAAACTTAGCGCATGGATAGCGCGCATGGAACAGCTGCCCGATTATCAGTCGAACAATGGCAATGGCGCACAAATGTTAATTGATCTGTTTGCCGCTAAGATCACAAAGATCGTTCAGAGAGAGATTTTAAATGACATATAAAAACCAATGACATAATTCAATCAAATGATAGAGAATCTGCTTATGTGCCACTTTATATAATACAAAAATAAATTTGTGTTAAAGGTTTCGAATATATAAAATATATATTAAAGATTTATAATTACTTAGTTTTCACATTCCTTTCAAATACATATGAAAGCAATTACATAACCGTACATCTTGTTTATTGTCATAATTTTTAGTAATTGGAAACAAATTCATTATCACATTTAACAAATTGAAGAGTATAGAACAAAGTTATTTTCTAAGACACCTATTCGAAGTATGTTTAAGTATATAAAAATATTTGACAATGCCCTTTTAATGCAAACAAAACATATTTTAACAAATATTGCACAAAAGTTAAGAATGCTCTATGCTAATTGCTGAGTTGCTTCTGGTTTTTTTTGTTGTGGAAAACAGCTTAATTAGTGACTTATACTAAGTGGATATGTTGTAGCCCTGGTTTTCTAACTGCCTAACTGGATGTCTTGCGTTTCTCGAGCGCCTTCCAAACGAGTTTCATGCGCTGCACACACTCACGATGCTGGGATTCCCACAGCAAGGTAGTGAGTCGTCCCACGGTGGCAACGCCATCATCAGAGCTGCGCAGCCACTGTAACAACAGTTGATAAATCACCTGCAAGACATAGATACATATTAACATATTAATAGCTTATATTGAATAAGTATAGGCATATGACTAACCTCCTTGATGTTGCCATGCATTTGATGATCAATTATCGCCTGCTCGATCTGACCCTCTGAGTGGCCTAGATCACGCATCACTTGCTTCCAGCCCTCGCCCAAGTGAGTGGCGACCGCGTCCAGCAATCGTTCGTCTGGCTCCTGCTGCGACTGCATCATTGCCACAATGCTAACGGTTTTCCTTGGCACCCCGTGTCGGACTTTGACATCGGATGGCAGCGCTCCAGCGACATCCTCCGTTGTGCTTGTGCTACCTTTGCGTGAACTGCAGCCAGTTAAATTTTGATTGAAATTGTATACTGAGCCAAAATGCAAATTGCTGGCATTCGAGAAGTTCATCACCACCTGTTGCTGTGCACTGTGCACGTTCATTGTGTTCATGGTGCTGGAGTTACCATTTCCTAGAGCACTTCCTGGTATTTGCGCCGATTGCACCACATCCATGGAATTGTAATTGGGATCGGAGAGTTCGCGCAGCACCGATTCGGTTAAATCAGCGGATGGTGTTGGCGTATTGGAGGTCAGCGATAATACGCCGTTATTGTCGTTATCTGCCTCGCTAACTGGCAGTGCATCTGTTTCCAAACGTCCAATCGCACTCATGTTTGTGTTATTACTGTTGCCGTTGTTTGCGTCTCTATTGCCGCCAAAGATATTGGGCAGTAAGCTCTTTAGTTTTGGCATATTTTGTGTCTGTATGCGTGTGGGTCTGTGCGTGCTTGATTGTGCTATAAATAAATTGTATTTCGGAAATGCCAAGAGAACGGGTATTTTCCAAGACACAAAAAAATATATATAACTCGCTCTCCTCTTTTCTTGTTTGTTTTGTTGTGTGAATGGCAACAAGTTGAACGGGCGTTGCCATATTTGTTATCGATAGTTGTGTATGGTAAAACACCCACAATAGCGGTCGACTGGCAGCACCAAATTTCTTTTACCCGCAGCGTAGCCACTGCGGAAAACGCCATGTGGCAACACGCCTGCATTTTGCCACGTTCGCTCAGTTGCTCATTCATTCACTTTACTTGGAGTTGATATCCGCTTCGTGTGCGTATTGGAGTTCTAAGTAGAAAGCTTTTAACTAAAATTAGTTTAACTGTTTTTAACAAATGCACTCAAGTGCCAACAACAAACTGTGCGCGCCTTATCGAGCAATTGCAATCCTACAAGTTAAACAAAAATGTGCTTAAATTTACGTTTTGTGTGGGTCGAAGGAAGGCGGCGGCGGCGGCGACGACTACTAGAGAGAAAATTTAGGCCGCGGCTGCCGCAACGTGGAAACTTCTTGCTTGCATTTTACTAAAATGAATTGAAGTCAAATGCCCACGATCGAGTGTACATGCGGAAATAGTTAAATAGACAAACGTTTCAAATCATGCATATTCAAATAAAAAACAACGTGTTTTCTAATAGTATTATCACAACCGTACGGGCCTGTCTCTCGCTGGCAGCGCCGCCGCTGCTGCTGCCGTCGTCGTCGTCGTCGTCACCGTCGTACATCGTACATGCACACACAGTTAAAGACACAAAAGTCAGAGCCATATTTCGTTGTCCGCTGCGGCGGTAGCGGTGGAGGCGGAGACTTCACGCATACACCAATAAAACTAAGCACACACATGTACATTGTTATGTATATGTGTGTGTAAGTGTGTCTATGTCCGATTGATGGCAGCGGGAGCAGCAGCAGCAACAGCAGACATAGTCGGCGGCATTTGTGCTTGTAGTAGTAGTGCGCGCGTGCCTCTGTATTTGCATGTGTGTGTGTCGGTGTGTGAGAGCATAAGCCATACGATTTTTGAACTTTTAGTATTTCGTCTTTCACATACATACATTACATCCAACTGAAATGACCAAACTTTGTGGTCGCTCTGCCACACGCTCAAACAAGTTGAAACCTTAACTGATGAGCAGACCTTTCACCCACTTCAAGTGGCAGCAGTCGCTCTCAGAGCAGAATATTTACTACTACTACGCACTAAGCGTGCTCCCTTGCTCTTTAGCTTCCGCCTACACACACAAACTAATAAGCATACGCACACATATTTTGTGCTCCACTTTTTATGCACTCAACTGCAGTAAGAAGAACAAAAGCAACAATAATAATTGTCCAATAAGTGGCCCGCATGTTTATGCATAAAGGTCGCCGTCAGCTTTTGCCATAGCGCAGCGTTCACTCTCTCTCTCTCTCTGTCTCTCCTCCTCCTACTTCCCGCTTTTCCTGTACACTCTCACCCGCTCTCTTGAATTTATGCACATTTGTGTTAATAAACACGGGGCAGAGGCTTGCCAACGTTGCCATATGCTCCACCAATTGCAATTGCATTGCATTGCAGAGCAGTGCATTTGGGGCGGCAGCACGAAAACATGGTTTTCCTTTTGTTTTGTTGTTGTTGTTGTTGTTGTTGTTTTTGTTTTTAGTTTGAAATTGATGCAACGTGCCATCTTTATTGGCTTCTGCTGTTTAACATGTTCTGATTCACATTAGATTAAATAATTAAAATTCTTCTACATGTTCATTGTGTATTTTACAGTGGAGACACGCCAAGTTGATCAAACTGGATTTTGTTAAAGGACAAATATAGGCCGGATTTTTTGGATTTTACAGTACAGTAAGTTGAACAACCTGCATAAAAATATTTTTACGATCATGAAATCCACAGTATATTTTTGTATACATTTGCATAATTAAGCATTTTACACAGAGCCCAGTGCTGGCAACTTTCGAGCTAGTTTTAGAGGTAATGGCAACATAAAAAAAAATATGCTAAATTGTATTCAAAAATGCAGCCAAGTCAAAATCTATCGGGAAAAGGCGAGTTTGACAACACTGCTTTGCCAGCTCAAAGAAGTAAATGTCTTCTTTTGAATACCTGCAGCCGACTTTCATGCAAAACTGGCTACGTCAAGGTTTTTTTTTTGTTTGTGTAGCTACTCTCTTACACATACACACGTACGTATGTATATCTGCTTCAGTTCATCTAACAAGAGGAGTACCGTTAAGGCAGATAACAGGCACAATTTGCTTAAGTAACAGCATTTAAATTATTATTGGTCTAAGCACCTTACCAAAAAAAAAAAACAAACAAAAAAAAACTGGAAAAAAATAAATAATTTCTATATGTAAATGTGCATAGAAAATGCTCAACCTGAACTTTGGTTGTCTTGTCGACGTCAACGTCAACGGCGCTGCAGCGCATGCATATGCATGGTAGCATTTACATATGTATGTGTGTTTCGCTGTAGATATGTATGCGCTTGCCTTTAATTTCTTGTTACCTGTGTTTCTTTTTGAGTTTGCCTCGAAAGGTGCCAAGCCACCAATACCAACACACCAACACAGCGACAAAATCAAGAAGTGCGCATGCAGCGCAGAGCCACAACACACATACAAATACAATTTCATTTACGTTCACATAAGTACACATACAGATGCACACTTGCCGATCATTTCATGTAGTTGCCGGCTATCATCCGGTTTTATGGCTCCCCCTCGCACAACTCCCTGCCACGCAGAGCACTTCGTCAAGCTTGACTCTCTCGCTCACTCGTTCGCATTTAGCGTGTCTCTTCTTTTGACACATTTTTATGCGCTCATGCGTGTGGAGCATCAATGACATTTTCGTGCAGCTTGTAACGCTTGCGCACGTAACATATAGATTATCTTGAAAATGTTTAGGAACAAAAATGAGACTCATTTAAAAATATAACAAATAATAATTTACAGATGCACAGATAATTTCAAAACTCATTCTGTCATATAAACTCTAGCGTTGGCTGTATGTGTGTGTGGTGTAATTTGTTGCAGAGTATTTTCTTATCGGCTTGGCACAGTTCGCTTTCCTTTTTTCGTTCATTCGTGTGTGTGTGTGTGTGTGTTTGTAAGCTATGTGTATGTGAAATCAATGGCGGTGATAGTGGCAACGTCTTGTGTTGTTCTTCTGGCTGCTGCTGCTACGATTGCTGCTGCTGCTGCTGCTAAAGCAGAAGAAAAATGTAGGCTAAAAAACTTGTTGGGCGCTGATTTAGAAAACCACACACACAGACAGACACACACACGCACACACACACAGTCAGCCAACCAGCTTTGAACAAGTGCATGTCTTTAACGGTATTCGGTTGAAATACTTTTGTACCAAAGAATGCTGCTACTCTCGATCTCTCTCTTAGCCGTTTCTTAACCTTTCACTGGTATAAACCGGAGTATGTTTTCCTTGTACGTGCATACTAATAACAGTATTTATTGAAGTATTTGTGGACTTGCAGTGCACATAAATGTGTTAGTGTGTGTGCGTGTGTGCTTATGTGTATTTATATCTCGCCTCTTATCAGCTTGATCGATAAGTATCAACTATTTGCTTTGAAAATTTTTGCCAGCGTGGCCGCTGATAGAGCAACAAAATTGTCCACTTATCACCCGATGCTCAAAATCGGACTTTCATATAAAGTCAACGAATGTCTATACAATGTATGTATATATGTATTTATATGCCCAATATTTTCGCATAGCCATTACGTGGCCATTTCTCGTTCTGTATAGTTAAAAAAAAAACTAATGTCTAACGCTGAAATAGAATTGGTTTATCAGCTGAGCGAGTCGAGACCCCAGTCCTATGCCCGGCTCTACTACCTATAGAAACAGCAAGCGTGTTATCGGAGCGTCAACGACATACGGGTCGCGCTGCCTTATCAAGACCCAAAGTTGATTTTCATGTGCCTAATGCCAGTGTTTCTGGTTTATCTAGGATTTATTTTCGTTCGCTGCCAAGCAAGCAAGAAAGCGAGCGAGCAGCGAAAGAAAAATAAGAGAATGTTGAATAGATGTATATGTATATAAATGTATATATGTATATACCAATAGATGTATAATAGCTCAGCTTTCAGAAAGTTCAGTTAATGCTAAGCGACAGTTGTTCAAGCAACAATTGTTTGTCATTGGAAACTGCAAATATTTCAACTAAAAATAATGCCCCGTAAACAAATATTATTTTTATATTTATTGGGTCAGTAGTATGTTCGGTCTATGATCTATGAGGGTGATCATAATAAAACAAATTTGGTGTTTATAAAGCTTTAACACTAAATACATTGGGAATTTAAATAGAAAAGTAAAGATTTCTTATTATTACTTGGACTTTGAGCTATACCTATGCCTTGATTATGTATATAAGATCTTCTTGAAATGGACAGATAAGGGATGCTAATGAAGAGAAGCATGGAAATTACTAGAAAAAGTTACAGATAACAAAATATGGTGGAAAATGGGAATTGCATTAGAAAACGAAATATACCAAATATACCATAAGCAATAGATCAATAAAATGTTCTCAGTATTACTATCAAATATGTTTCTATCTTTGATCTAATATTAATATTTCGTAAAGTGCAATAATTATATATACTTTCAAGATATTGCAAAATAAGCCCAGTATATGCATAAAATTTCTCGCTAATAACTAAATGGTCTACTATATTATTTTGAAATATCTCACCGATTCCCCGTATTTTCATTATTATTATATTATTTACCGTTATTTCACTTCTAGTGTTACTGTAACGACTTGGAACGAAAAAGGACTCTTCTCTTTTTTTAAGTAATGCAAGCAGCAGTGATGGAGGAATCTAACGGTAAATGTCATTAACCTAAATACCTAAACAGCTTTATACATCGATCTTTTATCGATCTTCCGTTTATCGATAGCAACTATTATTGAGCAACAACCAAACGCACTCAACAATGGCCAGGAGCTGGTGTCGTCCAACGATCAGCCATCGTCGCCCACTCCGGTAGCCACGCCCACCAGCAGCACCGGCACCGACAATGCCCAGCCCACATTTAGCTATGATGATCTGTTCCCGGCTTTGCCGACGAACTCGTCGTCAGGCGCACCCCTTGCAGCGCCCGCCATTGCGCGTGTAACCAGCTCGCAGAAAACTCAGGTGAGTGTTCTTACAGGTGTTTGACATACTCTTTGTAGAATGCCACTAAATCTAAAAACTGTTCTTTTCTGTTAGGTTCTGCACGTGCCTATGGAAGAGCGCAAATCGACAGAATCGGAGAAATTCGGCGAAGGCGAATCGAAGCGCATTTGCCAGCAGATAACGAAGGAGACAGGCGCTCAGATTGAGATTGTCAGTGGCAAGAATCAATCGCTAACTTTCCTTATCAAGGGCAAGCAAAGTGAGTTGCTCGATGCGCGTCGTAAGATTCTCATGAGCTTCTCGACTCAAGCCAGCCGTCAGGTGAACGTGCCTCGTGAGCATTATCGTGTCATCCTGGGCAAGCGTGGCGAACGCCTGCGTGAGCTGGAGCGTGTTACATCGACTCGTATCAATATCCCACATCAGGGTGATGAGAGCGATGTGATCACCATTGCCGGCACCAAGGAGGGCATTGAGCGGGCCGAGCAGGAGATACGGCAATTGTCTGCGGAGCAGTTTAAAAAGTCATCGGATCGGATAACGGTGCCGAAGATCTATCATCCGTTCATTGTTGGCCCCTATAATGAGAATCTGAACAAGCTGCAGGAGGAGACAGGCGCCAAGATTAATGTGCCGCCGCAGCAGGTGCAAAAAGAGGAGATCATTATTTCGGGCGAAAAGGATGCTGTTGCCGCAGCCAAGGCCAAGGTGGAGGCCATCTACAAGGAGATGGAAAAGAAATGCTCCACGGTTAGTGTTGAGGTGGCCAAGCCACAGCATCGCTATGTCATCGGACCCAAGGGCTCAACCATTGCTGAAATCCTCCAGTTGACGGGCGTTTCCGTTGAGATGCCACCCAATGACTCAATCTCGGAGACGATTACGTTGCGTGGTCCTCAAGTTGCTTTGGGTAATGCTCTCACTGTTGTCTACCAGAAGGCAAATTCGGTGAAATCAGTAGAGATCAATGCGCCGCATTGGATCCATAAGTATGTTATCGGACGCAAGGGTGCGAATATGAAGAGACTCGAAGAGGATTGCCCCAATGTCAATGTTAATTGCTTGGAGGACAAGATCAAGCTAGAGGGTGATCCCGAGAATGTGGATCGGGCTGTCGCATATTTGAATGACATCATACGCGACTATGAGCAGAATTTCACTTACGAGGTGATGACTGTCAATCCATCGTACTACAAGCATATTATTGGCAAAGCGGGCGCCAATGTGAATCGCCTCAAGGATGAGCTGAAGGTGAACATCAACATTGAGGAGCACGAAGGCCAGAATAACATACGCATCGAAGGCCCCAAGGCCGGTGTACGTCAAGCGCATCGGGAATTACAAGAAAAAATCGACAAACTGGAAAATGAAAAGTCAAAGGATGTCATCATCGATCGTCGGCTGCATCGGTCCATCATCGGTGCCAAGGGCGAGAAGATTCGTGAAGTCAAGGATCGTTATCGTCAGGTGACAATTACGATACCGACACCCCAGGAAAATACGGATATTGTTAAGCTGCGCGGTCCCAAGGAGGATGTGGACAAATGCCATAAGGATCTACTGAAGCTGGTCAAGGAAATCCAAGAGTCATCGCACATCATCGAAGTCCCAATATTCAAGCAATTCCATAAGTTTGTCATTGGCAAAGGCGGCGCCAACATCAAAAAGATTCGCGACGAGACCCAAACGAAAATTGATCTACCCGCCGAAGGCGATACCAACGAGGTGATTGTCATCACTGGCAAAAAGGAGAATGTTCTGGAGGCCAAGGAGCGCATTCAAAAGATTCAGAACGAACTCTCCGATATTGTTACTGAAGAGGTGCAAATATCACCCAAGTACTACAACTCCATCATTGGCACCGGTGGCAAGCTGATCTCCTCCATCATGGAGGAGTGTGGCGGTGTAACCATCAAGTTCCCCAACAGCGACTCCAAGAGCGATAAGGTAGGTCTATCTTTCGACATATATCAAAATGCAAACTCTAATGCTGTGGATTTTTAGGTCACGATTCGCGGTCCCAAGGATGATGTGGAGAAGGCCAAGGCCCAGCTGTTGGAGCTGGCCAATGAGCGGCAACAGGCCTCGTTCAGCGTGGAGGTGCGCGCCAAGCAGCAGCATCATAAATTCCTGATTGGCAAGAACGGTGCATCCATACGCAAGATTCGTGATGCGACGGGCGCACGCATCATCTTCCCTTCGAACGAGGATAGTGATAAGGAGGCCATCACTATCATTGGCAAGGAGGAGAGCGTGAACAAGGCCAAAGAGCAGCTAGAGGCGATCATCAAGGAGTGCGACGAGGTTACTGAGGGCGAGGTAATCGTTGATCCCAAACATCATAAGCACTTTGTGGCCAAACGCGGCACCATTCTGCATCGCATCTCGGAGGAGTGTGGCGGCGTTATGATTTCCTTCCCTCGTCCTGGCACCAACTCCGATAAGGTGACCATCAAAGGCGCCAAGGAGTGCATCGAGGCGGCTAAGCAACGCATCGAGGAGACCGTTGCCGATCTGGAGGCGCAGACTACCATTGAGGTGGTCATACCTCAGCGTCAGCATCGCACCATAATGGGCGCACGCGGCTTCAAGGTGCAGCAGGTCACCTCCGAGTTCGATGTGCAGATCAAGTTCCCCGATCGTGATGCCACCGAACCCGTCGAGCATCTGACCAATGGCGTCAATGGCGATGGTGAGGCCAGTGGCGAGGGTGAGCCAGCAGCGGAGCCGGTGCGTCAATGCGATGTCATTCGCATCACCGGACGCATCGAGAAGTGCAATGCTGCAAAGCAGGCGCTGCTCGATCTTATACCCGTCGAGGAAGAGCTGACAGTTCCTTTCGATCTGCACCGCACCATCATTGGACGGGGGGGCGCCAATGTGCGTCAGTTTATGTCCACGCACGATGTCCATGTGGAGCTACCCCCCAGTGATCTGAAATCGGACATCATCAAGGTCTCTGGTACGCCGGCTCGTGTGGCCGAGGCACGCGAAGCCCTTGAAAAGATGATTGAGGAGTATGAGGCAGATCGAGCTGATCGCGAACTGCGCTCATATGTGCTCCAGATTGAGGTCGATCCGGAATATCACTCGAAGCTCATCGGCCGCCAGGGTGCAGTCATCAATAAGCTGCGTGCCGATTATGATGTCAATATCTCGCTGCCTAAGCGCGACGATCCCAATCAGCGCATAATTTCCATAACCGGCTACCAGGCCAAGGCCGAGGCAGCTCGTGATGCCATCCTGGAGATTGTCGGTGAATTGCAGACGTTGCATCGTGAGGTCATCGAAATTGATACGCGCATCCATTCGCACATCATTGGACAGCGTGGACGTACCATCCGCAAGGTCATCGATGATTACAAGGTGAGATACCTGGGTGAATGGAATAACTGAAAGAATCTATCCATCATGCATTTGTTTATGTATTCAAATTTAGGTGGACATCAAATTCCCATCATCGGATGATGCTGAAGCCAATCCAAATGCTGTGACTATCATTGGCAAGGAGGAGGATGTCGAGAATGCCAAGGAGATGCTCTTGAGCATGGCTGAGGATTATGAGCGCGATTACTTGGAGAATTTGCCGCCATCGCCGCAACCGCAAACGGTGGGCGCCTTTCTCACTGGTGGCGCTGGCGCCAGTTCCGGTTCGGGCGGCAGCGGCGGCAGTGGTGGCAATAGCAATGAGAACGGTTTCATCATGAAGGATGCACCGTGGGAGAAGAAACAGCAGGCCAAGAATCTAATTGCGCCCAATACCCAATCGCAGGAGGATTTTCCGGTCTTTGCTGCCGGCGGTGCTTCTGTAGCGGCCACGCCCATTACCTCGGTGTGGGGCCCGAAGAACTAAGAGAGAGTAAATAGTCCAATCAGCGCCAGCTGCAGAAAGCGACGGGGATTCGGGGTAAACGAAATGAAACGGAACAGAACGGGCGGGCGGGCATTGAGCAGCAGGCGTGCTCGGTCGGAGTCCTTAGTCGAAAACTAGTGTCAAAAAAAAAAAAAATATATATATATATATATGGTACAGGTTGTCTCTCTCCCTCTCACTATCACCCTCTGCCTCTCACACTCTCTTCACTCACTCTCCCAGGAGCTTTTCTACAATGCAATTCAGAAGCAAACAAAAAACGACAAAATGTTCATAAGAAAAACTATTTTTATATAATTTGATACAGAGAAACTCTGACCCACACACACACACATATACATACTCAGACACTTGAAATTGCATTTATACAAAACAAAAAGAAAAACAAACAAAACACACTTTAATTTAGCGCCAATTTCTGCCCATTCTCAATTTTTTACTCCTTGTTCCTGTCCCATTTTCATGGTTTGCCCTCAGCCACCCAAAAAAAAAAAAAAAGAAAAAACACAAAAAAAAAACACGACTTAAATGCCAATTTCTTTTTATAACCATTATTCATTTCAATGCATAAATATTCTAATTAGTTCAAGCTATTTAAATTTAAGCAGAAAGTTCAAGAAATGTTTTGTTAAAAGTGGTTGCAACAAATTTAATCGATTGAAACAAACACAAAAAACAATATGATATTTTATGAAAACAAAAATTAAAAGAAAAACAATATAAATTTATATATAATTGTAAGCAAAAAATGTTAAATATTTACTATTTCGATTACTGCTCTATTTTACATTACAAATCAATATTGTTTATGCCCAACTTTTTTTTGCTGCGTTTTTCGCACACAAAAGCTGAACCGAACCCGAGTTATTAGTTTATTACATATTTTTTGGGAGAAACGTGCGTGTTCCAACGTTTGAAGTGAAATTGCAAATGAATTATATTAAAAAAATTTACTTTGAAATTATATATATATTCTTTATATATATATAAATATATATGATATGATATATAACGCACGCCTGCTTTTGCTCCAGTTTTATATCCCATTCACATTTCAAAATGAATATAAACATTTTAATTTTGTGCAATCATCTTGATTTATATTAAATTGTTTTCGACTTATATTTTCCACTTAACAACTTTCAATATATATTTATATATACACACGGCGCTCAGACCCTGTTTTAAAGTTGAAACACAAATAGTATGAAAAATTAAAACAAAAAATAAAAATATTACAATTTTTTACTTACCAACAAAAACAAACATTAAAAAAAAACGACAAAAACAAACAAAATAAAACAATTAAAAAACGTAAACAAATTATTTAGTTTGATTTCTATAATTTTTAATTTATCCTTTCGTTTTTCTTTTTATTTTTCTTTCGACTACAAAAACGAAAAAACGGAAAGAAAAAAAAAAAAAGAAACACCAAGAAAAACAGACCTGATATTGTAAATTTTTTAAAATATACATATTTACAACCAACTGCATTAGTAACTCTAAGAAAACGTAGTAAATACAATACAAAGTATATAAATGTATATATTTTCCTATATTAACGGACGTAAATCAAATGTAAGAGCGAAAAACGAATCGACGAAGTAAGCTAAAAAACAACAGCAAAAAATATGAAATTTTTTCACTTATGCCATTTTTTTCCAAAGCAGGTTATTCAAAAAAGAAAAACGATGTATTTTTATTTCTTTTGAAATACAAACAAAAAATATATATTTCAACATAAATATAGTTTTGAATTTGGTGCTGCATAATTTATTAAGCAGCTGGCAACGCTGCACACACGCCTATCGATAAGCCTGATTGCTTGACGGACCATCACTAATTTATCAGTAAGCACAGCCACTTTTTCCGTGCTTCTTCTTTCGTCAAAGTTCTTGTTAACAACAAAAAGTAAATTGTCAAAATTGTGCTGAAAACCAATTGAATTTGAAGCTGCAACATTAAGAAAAATACAATTACAGACCAGCAATGGAGGATCGTAAGTGTGCACTATATATAAAAATATGTAGATTGTCGGCTGTTGTCTTTGACACATCCATTTGCCGCATGCAATTGAGAAAGTGGTCGCGTGTTCACCGTGATCCCTGGTTCGCTTATTGGAATGTATTTTTTTCTCTCGAGACTAGCTAATTAGTTGGCGGCACTAACCAAAAAAGGCATTTCATTGTAAGTGGGAAGACATTTAGGCCGACAGCCCAACGGGTTGCCTGTTCACAATTTAGATGAGTCATGACCAAAAGTCTGATTGGATTGCCTGCTTGCGCCTGTCCCTCTGCTGCGGCTGCAATGCATTGAGCTCGTGAGATATATCTCGACAATTGCTACAAATACAAAATACATTTAAATATTTACATTAGCGGTGAAATTTCTGACAACGTGGCAAACAGCTTGTGAATCTGCTGCGGCCTTTGTGTACAATTTACACATTGTTGCATGAACAACAACAGCAAAAAGAACAGTAACAATAACAAGCCCTGGCAACGCCTCCCAATTCACCTAGTTTATTTTTAATTGAATATAGAAACAACAACAAATTAACTATGGCATATAACATTTTTATTACATTTTGTGACTTGTTTATGTGACGACGTCAATTGTGGACACAAATCATTTTCAATATAATTTTCCATATCTCTAAATTGATGGAGCGCACAAAGCGCGTGAGCGAGAGAGAGAGAGGAACGCCAAGTTTGAGCCAATCTTCCACTTGTTGATCATGCAATTCTCTAACATTGCCAATAAGAAAACCCTAGATAAACAGACTGGGGAGAGTGAGAGAGAGAGAGAGAGAACGAACACGGCTGCAAAGACAATCTTGCAGTTTGTTTCTCTTCTTGTAAAGTTAAGCTTTTGTACTCTCTCATCCTCTCGCTGTGTGCTTTGGTGTTGCCAACTTGTTGAGCTACAGTTACAGTTAGTTCGGCCAGCAGAGCTCTGCAAGCTTACCAATTGGAACTTGGGCTCAGTTCGAGTTTTGCTCTGTCAGCGCGTGGCACCGAGAGAACGCGCTTCAGTTATGTTTTGATAGTGGTAAATGGGGAAAACGCTTTTCAACCATGAATCTGTAGAAAGACTATGGGTAAAAGCAAAAGAACCGAAACGTCTTAACAAAGCCAACAAAATACAAAACAAATCTGTTCGAAGCGCTTGCTTTGAAATGTACGCCGCCACGTTCCAATTAGAAAGTGCTCGCTGTTTCTGCTGAACATGAGATAAACCACAGAGAGACTGAGTGAGAGAGAGAGAGCGAGAGAGAGCTACAGTATGGGCAGCGAATCGGAGCCTGTCAGCTTGGAGTACATCGAGGATTCTTATTTGCCCCGCATCGATGACATCACCACGACCCCCTCACTCGATGAACTGGAAATAGCAGCAGACACTGAAACTGATTGGTTCAATGAAACGGCCGAACATTATCTACGCAATCTGACACTCGACGAGATCTTCTATGATGTCGATTCAGATTATGCCAATACGCTTGAACTGCAAGCCGTCGAAACGGAATTCATGGCAGCCAAGCTGTCCAATCGGACGCCTTCGTCTTCGCTCGCGAAACGTTTCCGTCTAAAGTTCTTAACGAAGCGTACAATGCGCGATGTTAAGGTCACGTTCATAGACTTCTCGAAACCCTATCTGGCAAAAATATCAAACAGCGATAACTACAAACGGTTTTTGACTATAGGTCCTAGCTTTGCTAAAGGTAAAGCTAAACAGTTTTGGGATTGGGGTGGCTCCAATCAGACTAGAGTAATTTAAGGCCGAAAGATTTCGTAACTTAGAACTTGTTTTACTGTAATTTATTGTTTTAAACCGTTTAGCTTTATAGTACAGTGAAAGCGTACTAGAACAAATATGTATGCCTCTAGTGTAGTGAGGTTAATTTGTCAAATTACCGAACTTGTAACTTGATTTATTACATATTTTCTGTATACATTTTATATATATATTTGTCGCGAAATTCAAATTGGGAACACGACTAACACACTTTAATTGCTTCGTGACTAATCAGCTTTTCTTAATTCTCTCTATTTACCTCTTTGCTTACGCTATACAAAACAAAAATAAAAACAGTTTGTGAGTATTCAGTTTTTGTTACATACAACAAATTAAAAAAAAAATTTTTATGCATATTTTGATACAAATTTTTAATGAACCAACTGAAATGAAATTCGATATTACACAGCGCATGAAAAAGTCTTTGAGGAAGTTGTCTTCCATGGAGGTACATAAAAACCAAACCTCATTTCTTTTGGATTTATTATAAATATACAAAATTTAAATTCTCGCCAGCTTTTTTTAGTTTGCTCTAAAAGTAGTATTTCTTCATATATGTATGTAAATATATATATGTACTTTGTTTAACTATTTTCTATTTTAACTTTTGCTCAGATAATAGCACCCATATGTCGGAGCCCGTATCGCCAGCAGCATCTGTAGCATCTGCAGAGATTGCAGCTGAATTTGCTGCTCTCACCGTTGAGGAGAAGGAACAAAGACGCGCTGAATGGAGCCAGGTAAGTGCTTAATCATTCAGTAATTACGAGGGTTGTCCGAACGAATTGCGACTCGACGAAGAATTTCATTTACTAATTTTAATTGCTTTGTAATGATGAATCCTATTTTAATACTACATAAATATTATATATTGACTATATTTTCGTGGGAAGTCTGAGCTAAGAAAATATAGAAAATATTCAGATTGAATATTATTGAAATATTTCATACTGAATTAAATAATATATGATATATATGCATATATGAAGAAAAGTTAATTATATTAAAACCCAAACTCGCCACCTAAAATATTTGTTATACATTTCATATCTAATCTATATTCTAATTGCCTTTTTAGGAACTGGCACGTGTTGAGGAGGAGATCAATACGCTGCGCACGGTGCTGGCCTCCAAGACGCGTCATGCTTCAGACTTGAAGCGTAAACTGGGTATTACCGTTTGGAAGGAGCTGACAGATGATGTCAATCAGGGCGTTAAGAATCTGAAAGAAAGTCATGTGTAAGTCTTCCACGACAGTCAAGCGACAGAGACAACTAAATAGCTAGACCTTTAGATTCGATTTAGATTTTTGTTAATCTGGCTTTTTCTGTTTGTATTTGCTTTATTTTAAAATTTGTGAACATTTGATTTTGTATCGCATTCCATTTAGTTACCAATCAGTGGAACAGAGTGTGGGCAACATATCAAAAGCTGTGCATGAAGCACCACTGTAAGTAAAAGGATTGTCTGCTGTTCCATCTATTTACCCTCACATCCAAAATTTCTGCTTTTGTGTGCTGCTAACAAAAATTGCTTTTACATCTATTAATCTCTATCTCTCTATATGTACAAGTTGTTATATTTATATTTATTATGTTTATTAATGTCGTACAATGTTCGGCTTTTCAGTTTCCAACGCACGGAATCGGTTTTGAAGACAACGGGTGAGAAAACGGCATCGGTATTTGGCAGCATTACTAGCGGCATTACGTCGAAACTCTCACAAATGAAAAATTCTGAATCGATGCGTTCTATTGAAGCCTCTGTTGGCACTGCCTACGAGAACGTTAAAGTAAGCTATGAACAGAACAATTTTTTGTGCCAATCTAATGCGGTAACTACTATTTTTATTATAAATATATATACTCAATATATACCGTTCATACTAAATGGAGGTGCCTGGCTAGAAAATAACGAGACTATCTATTTGAGTTTGATTTCATTACAACATATTTACTTAATGTCACCTTGGAAATGCCTTATGTATTCGTTCGCTCATTCATGACAGCTTTAAAGGAAGTTAAATCTAATTGCTTCTTGTGTGGGAAACAGCTGACAATTTCGTGCTGGTAATAAGGTAGCCAATGTAATTTTCGCCAGCTGAATTGGGCTAGAAAGTTGATGACAGATTATATGACACAGTGCTTCAATTGTGAGAATGATAAGTCCATTCGGACTCTTCAGCAATTAACGCTTAATTTCCTCGTTAACTGTTACTCATATACCATTCGTAACTAACGGTTGTCTAGCCGTTATTCTTAACGAAAGTTGAAGGTAGTATAAGTGTATGTCTTATACAATTTTCAACGAGCGTTAAAAGCTCTCTCTCTCCCTGAGTAATATTCATTTTCAATTCTAAACGAAGTCGAATAACCATTCTAAGTGTTGTTCATACAATTTATTTTCATTTTTTTCTCTCTCTCTCTCTGTGATTTTCTTATACACCTCCAAATTAGTTCTGAGGCCTCACCGATTGAGTGATATTCGTATACAATCTATTACTTTACAAGTGTTAAAGCCCCTCATTCTCTCTCTGTCTCTGGGTTTTATTCTTCGAATATTTCCCCTCTCAGAAACATTCTGATATTTATCTATGATTTCACAATGACGACAAAATTTGTACCATGATTTAAACGATAAAGCTAAATTAGATTAGATTACCATCACCTTAGCTATATATGTTTGACATGAACAAGCAATCCAGCCATAACTCATGTCAATTTTCATGTGACATGGTACATTAAATATAAATATAGATAGAACAGAAATTCGCTGCTGTCAGAGAGAAATTAAAATTAGTCTCATTATTTAATAGCCACGCCTCTGCCTTGTTCTATACCTAATATTCAACATTAACTTACTTAACTAACAGAGAATTGCCACCACACACACACACACAAAAACGCACGCGCCTACTTTAGCTAACTGCCTTTAACACTCTCTGCAATACACTAGAATTCCGCGGGGCTTACTTTACTGTACAATTTTAGTTTAAACTATTTAATAATCGCATGCTAAATGCAAGCATTTTTTCGTGTCTTGTGTGTTTTGTCTAAACAAACTGTGTTTCGGTTCTCTTCTATTTCTATTTCTATTGTAGACGAAGGTGACATCGCGTTCGGGTTCGGTATCCAGTTTCCCAGATGCTTTAGATGAGAACAATTCATCATCTGGATTGAATTCACCTACAGACTCTCTAACAAAATAAAAAATATAATAAGCCAACACAACACGAGCTGCGTAAAATAATCAAAAATTAAAAAAGAAAGAAAAAAACAAACAAAATAAAATATATACAAGATTACACACACACACATACATACATACACAAACAAACATAAATAACACCTAAATACATTTACACACTTAACACGAAAAACGGAATTTAGTTATTTATAAATGAATACTGTGTGTTATTATTATTACTATACTATTATACTATTTAAATGTATGTTTCATAAATTTAACAAACTTTGTTGATAGCATACATACATACATACATATATAATAATATATATATATGCATGTGCGTGTGTGTTTTGCATTCGATTCAAAAATTGTTTTGGCTTTAATCAAATGGAAAAGTTCATAAAACATTTAGAACTCTTTATGCATATATTTATACATACATATAAATGTAACTAAGTGTCTGCTTTTCGCAAATATACATTATTAACATATTTAATACACAGCCGAACACAAACACACATAAAAAGTAAAAAAAAAAGCAAAGTTCATTCCTAACTTTTTTGCCGCTCGACTTAGCAGAAGAATATGTGTGTAATATATATCAATATATATATATATATTTTTTTATATTTTCATTTATTTTTTTCTATAGGCTTTGGGTCGTGTGGCTAAATGGCGTACATAAGAAATTTATTCCAAAATTTAATTTAAAGTTATTCTAAAAGAAATTGGAGCTTGCAAGCTTTTTAAAATAGATTGTTTAAGAAGAACGAGGAGAAAATGCCGTTGAATGTATACAAAATTTAAAGCACACACACACAAAACTAATTCGTTGCAACTATACTTGATTTAAGATTTGCTATATGTGTATGGGAACTTTAAATAAAAACGAACATTTTTGTGCCCCAATCGAATGAAGTATTTGATTTGTTTGATTCTATTTAATTTTAAATATAGCGCCAAGCAGTCTGCGGCCGTCCGGCAGCTCTCCCTCTCTGTCTCTTTTTCTGGGCTGAGCAGGGCTGCATTAAATGTAACAACAGCTGCTGCTAAGCGACAAAAAACCAGCTGGCAACGCTGCTCAGCAAAGTTTACAGAGACCGACAGAAAAGCCGTGAGAAAATTTATAGAAATGACAAACTCTGAATGAAATTAAGTACGCATCGGGATGCAGAGGAACACTTGACATATTTAAGTGGCTCTATATTGAAAGTGCAATTAAAATTAATAAATAGTCATAATTAGCGTAAGCGTATTGGCGTCTCACAATGAATTACACATACTTGTTTGTGCTCATTTGGTTCGCCTATTTGATATGCAGCGGTGTGCTGCTCTTTTCCCGAGGATTTCTGCTGGCGCGCGTCTCCAAGACGGAGACAAGCACCTGCCGCCGGCTATCCACAAATCCCGATGATGTAAGTGTAGAATTCTTACAGACTGATTGGGTAAGTAACTAAAACTTTGTTTCTTCTTCTTCTATGTAAATAGGAATATTTCCTGACACCGGAGGTAGTGCAGGAGATCTTCAAGGATGTCAACGCCTCGACTTCCTCCAATTTATGTCTTCCACAAAAATCGAAAGTTATTATTCTTGTCGTAGATGCATTGAAATATGAATTTGGTGTGTACAATGAGAATGCCACTGAACCGCCGTTGCCTTATGAAAACAAATTGGATGTGCTGCATCGGCTATTGCAACAGTCGCCGGAGCATGCGCGTCTGATGCGCTTTAAAGCAGATCCGCCCACGACTACCTTGCAACGCTTGAAGGGCCTCACCACAGGCAGTCTGCCCACCTTCATTGACATTGGCTCCAACTTTGCCTCGCCCGAGATAAATGAGGATAATATCATTGATCAGATGGTCAAGAGCCATTTGCCTTTAGTTTTTCTGGGCGATAGCACATGGACTGATCTGTACCCGCGTCGTTTCAAGCGTGCCTACTCCTATCCCAGCTTCGATATATTCGATTTGGATAGCGTGGACAGTCAGATAATGCAGCATCTGCCCAAGGAGCTGGCCAGCAATGATTGGCAGGTGCTCATAGCACATTTCCTGGGTGTCGATCATTGTGGCCACAAACATGGGCCCATTCACGATGAAATGGCGCGTAAATTGACCGAAATGAATGATATTATAAGGTAGATAATCTCCAAAATCAAAGACTCCACAATATGTATTCAATATATGTTTTATTTTGTAGCTCAGTCGTGGCTGGCATGGATAATGAGACCACGTTGCTGATAATGGGCGATCATGGTATGACGGCCAGTGGGGATCATGGCGGTGATACTGATGACGAAACGAATGCTCTGCTGTTTGCCTACACAAAGCAGCATAAGTTCTATACTAGCAACGATTCGGGATCTGATAGCGAATTGCTGCAGCAGGTAATGCCAGATAAGACAAGACACACACGACTTTATCTCGAGCACACACTGCATACTGATAAGAACTAACCAACTACTTATCTTACAGATTGATCTGGTGCCCACTTTATCGACCATACTCGGCGTGCCCATACCCTATTCGAATCTCGGCCTAATCAATTTTAATATTGTGCCCGCCATTGCAGTGCCACATTTGAGTAAATTTCAAACATTGCTACTGCACGCCTGGCAAAATGCCCATCAAATCTATCGCTACTTCTTCAACTACGCCATGGAGAACAAGCGCACGTTTAATGTCGAGGAAATGGATAAGTTGGAAACTGAATTTATACTACTCACACATCGTGTGCAAACAATCTACAATGAAGCGGCCTTCAAGTCGTTTGTACGCGATCTAAATATCAATTTACGTGACATCCTAAATGTCTGTCGTGAGATTTGGGTTAAGTTTGAGCCCACACAGATGTCGCAGGGCTTGCTATTTAGCTTTCTGCCCATCTTCTTTGCCTTTCTGCTCGTGAATAACTCGAATGCCGGCGATTATGCACAAATATTTAAGCCCAAAGAAGTATTCTACACGTTTCTGATTAACATTGCTGCGGGCGTCTTTGGCTATCGCTACTACAAGAACTTTTCATTCAAGACGGAGGAGCATGGCGTCATATTCTTCACCAGTTTGCTCAGCGCTGTACTGCTCGCTTTCTATACGCTTCGACATTGGAAAAGCATTGCCAACAATTGGGCAAATGTTAAGCGTTTCGCTCATATGCCAACGCGCCTGCTGCTCTTTGCCAGTGTCGCCGTCTTCTTCTCCAACAGCTTTGTCATACAGGAGGCCAAGATATTGTCCTATCTGCTAGTTGCCATCATTCTGTTGCTTGTCTACGAACTGCTGCAGTTGAGCGCACGCTTGGATTTTAAGAATAAGTTCAAATGGTCACAGCTCTTGCGCTCCACAGCCCTGCGATTGGTGTTGGCCAGCTTGTTGGCAATTTGCTGCATCCGGTTTGCCTACACGCTATTTCGCTGTCGCGAGGAGCAAGGCAATTGTGCAGATTTTGCAAGTGCCAGCACAGCGGGCTTCTCCGTGAAGAAACCGGCGATGGGCAAGACCTATATACTAGCTGTGGTCATAATTGTTTTGTACACAACATTGACTCGTTTGTATTTGCGCTCCTGTGGCAATTTAACTGGCAATTCAGCAAATGTCCTGCTGGCACGCTACGGACCGACTGTCGCCTCCATTTGTGCTGGCGGGCATATACTGCTAGCCAATAGCACTGTCAAGAATATACAGCGCACACACGTTGACACCATGGCTCTGGTCATCTATGGATTGTTGCTGTTGCAAATTCTTGTTGTCTCCTGGTCGCCACTGATGGTATTTGTGCTGCCGCCCAAAAATCCAAATACCATTACTGTCAATGGGCGGGATAGCATTGTGCCGGAAATCTTTCGGAAAATGAAGCGCATGTACGAAGGCGACGATGCTGAGCGTCGCTATGAGATACCCGTTGTCTACGGCCTGGCCACCGTCTACTCATCGATCATCATTTCCTTTGGCGTCTTCCTTGCCATGCTGATGATTGTGCTGCTCGAGCCGCGTGCGAGCATCGGTCTGATTGTCTGCATTGTCGTTGGAGCTATTTTACTGAGTGTGCATGGCATTCTACGCTATCGCACAGCCAACAGCTTTGGTATGTTTTAATTAATTGACTAACGTTTCCTTTTAATTAACGTTGAATTTGCATTCACAGAGAGCTGCGTGCAGCCCACATTTAGCGCCGTGGTCGGCTGGTTTTTGTTGGCGCACTTTTGCTTCTTTGCCACGTCTCATCAGACAACGTTGTCCCAGATCGATTGGCGCGCTGCCTTCGTGGGGCGCTCTAGCGCCTTGGGACAGTCTCATCTCATATCTGGCACGCTGGTCATACTCAACACGTTTTGTGGGCCCATATTCTTCTACTGCATGTATTCGCTGCTCAGCACAGAGACCTTCTCGCTGTTTGCTCTGTTTCCCAATCTCATCAAGAGCAGCAGCAGCTCCACAAGCAATACCAATAATCGCAGCAATGGCAAAGCTACAGCTTCAGCGGCTACAGCTTTGTCTGATTTGGCCAACGATGCTGTGGGCTTTGATATGACACGTGGCGAGCTGGCGTTGTATGAGTATGAGGATGTTTTCCTTGGTGCAGGCTTCAAGCTGGCCACGCAGTTCTTTATGCTGCAGGGCCTTAAGGTGTGTTAACTGTGCAAAATTGAAAAAAAACCAAAAATATATAAAACAAATCATTAACCTACTTCTTTGCAGATCTTCTGTGCCATGCTCGCCTGTACCATTCACTGTCGCCATTTGATGGTCTGGAAGATCTTTGCGCCGCGCTTCATCTATGAAGCCTTGGCCACCTTTGTCGGTCTGCCAGCTCTCATTGTGGGCTATTTGTTGCTATTGCGCATTAATCGCGCTGTCGATGGACTCATTAAGCGCATCAATAAGGATAAGTAAAACGGAATAACAGCAATGCGGCATTTGCTCTAGTCCCACTATCGCAACCAAAAGTGTGTATTTGAAATTTAAATATGCCGATCCCTATTTATTTAGCATTTACTAAATTATATAGACTAGAAAAATCGAGGTATTGCCAATGAAAGAAAAACAGTCAAACTCATAGGTAATTTATTTTATTTTTTTCCCCCAAAAAGGTTTACAAAGAACAGGATTTTAAGTGTTTTTGTTGTTGCATTAGCTTTAAATTTAGCGATCACTGCATAGACACACACACGAAATAGAACTAAAACAACAAATACACTTTTACATTACACATACAGCTTACATATGTATATATTTATTTATATTGTTATTGGGTTATGGCGGGCTAACCAAAACATAAAAATTAAGTACAATCAATGCACACATACAATCATATATATATAATTTGCATTAATTTGCTGTTTAATTACACTAGACTCTGCGCTTTGGTAGATTTTAAGTACACATACATAAATAGCGAATGAAAATTTAGCGCACGGTAGGGTAACAAAAGGGTCATAATGATAATCATAGTTAGTCATATAATAATTATTGATGGCCAAACGAAAGGTCTGAGGCCCAATTTACACATATTTATTTAGGTAGAATAGTTCTCTTATTAATTAGATTAAGTTAAAGTGGTCGCTTGTTAGCGTTGTGTGGGGTAAAAGGAGTGTGTGTGTGTGTGTATGTGTGTGTAATAAGTAGAGATTCTAGTTTGCCCTAATGCCCAATGACCACCGTTGGATTAGGTGCTCCGCCCTTTGTGTTGCCCTTATTAGGAGCTACAACAAAAAATTTAAAAAATATATTTATATAATTAGGCTAAAGAAAAGTTGTCATCAAGCCAAGTTGATTGGATGGTTGGGTCTTTGAAGAATTGTAGCGTATCGTATGTACAGCAAAATATGAATGAAAGGCAAACAACTAGCAGTTGACTACAAATTCTTTGGATTTTGTTTTGATGGCGACAGCAGAAGCATTTGAAGTATATGATCGCTGTCGTCGTAAATAGTACTAGTTGTAGTAGTTCTGGTAAGTAACTCTGCCTTAGTCACTGTTCTCGTCATACGGATGATATTCTTGCCTCTCCGGCGATGATTTTGGCGACTGGCGTTGTGGCTGTGGCTGTGGCTTCTTCTGCTTACCCTGCGCCGTCGAACGGCAGGTTTTCCAGTCCTTTCGTAATGATAGATTGAACATTGAGTAGTCTGGATCGCCGGTAACCTCCTTCTCAATATTCAAAAAGGTGGGCATACACTTCTGCAGCGCATCGCCGGACAACGAGGAGTAGGTCTCCAATAGTATCAAGTTTTTGCAGCTATTGAAAGTGAAGACTTTACTTAAATAGATCTCCCAAACTGGGTATTGTCTGCAAACCTACCGTGGATGACATGGCTCCTTGTAGATATCCAGTTGAAAATATTGATTGTTGATCAAAAAGCAGCGACGCGTCTTGTAGATGGGAAAGTGTGCATTATCCACCTGGGCCAGCAAATTCATGTAGTCACGATGCGTTAGTTGGGTCTTGACCTCGATGCGTTCCCGGTTATTCACATCGGGACGGCGCTGTGTATGTATATAGCTCCAGTGATTCTTCTGGCCGCGTTTGCGCAGACGCGCCTGTACTTTGGGTCCACCCGACAGCAGATAATGATGCTCTACGTCGAAGTCCTGGAATGCCGGGAATACACTAGCAGGCGGCAGACCCTTAACTGAAATAATAATAATAATTGCAATCAATATATGGGAGACAAATAGATAAATTCTTAGCGAAATACTGACCCAAGAATTTGAGTTTCCTTGAGGTGGCTTGCAAACGGTCGCGCGTATCGATGCCCAGCTTTTGGCACACGGATTCAATCATGCGATTCATTTTCGTCTCAAAATTGGTGGAATTGTCTATCACATCGAAATAGGGATGGCCCACCCAGGCGGCGGCCGACTTGTAGTCCAACTCTCGGGCCAGCTCAACGCTCTCAGAGCGACATGCGTGATCCTGTAAAAAGTAGTAGAGATTAGCCAAAGTCGATGGGCATTTGCTTAAAATTTAGTTTTAATATAGCTTTAAGACAAATCTTTAAACTACCTAGTTGTACGACATCAACAAGCACTAAAATCTCTAGCTAAATCCCTAGCTTACGCGAGCAAAGATCAATATTTAAGAAATTAGATAACACATTATAGCTTTAAGAGAACCGCAAACGACTTATGAACGATACAGAGTTACCATTAGGACTACATTTAACCCCATGAAAGTTCTTCAAGTGAGCTTTGGGTGATAAGCTCTGACCAAATTCCATATTAAATTTATACAACTTTAGCGGTTTCCCTTTCTTCAATAATATGAATATGAGTATCGCACTAGATGAAACTGTTAAACTCTGTAGAAACAGTGATTAGCTATGCTATAAAGGCTTTGAAAGCACATGAGCTTAGCTTAGCTGTGAGCTCTTCATTCCCTTTAAATAAGTGCTAAATTATAGCTTTCTATATCAATCTTAATTCAAAGCAATTTGCGAGCAGCTTTCAACAATTACTCAATGGGCTTTATCATTTTATACCTGGTAAATGCGCTTTCTTTTCTTTAATTTAAGAACAAACACACGTTTTTAATTGATAAAAGTTTGGCCAAAGGGAAAGAGTTCTAAATTATCAAATAGAGTGCAAGTTTGGGTCTCACCTCTGTGGAGTAGAAGTCCTCAGCGCCATTGGCAGCTGAGACCAGATGCAAGATTTGATTATAGCGATTGTCGCGCATCTCAACGGGATTCCATTTATTGCTTGCCATCATTTTCTCCCACTTATCCTTGGAGATATCTGAATGGAGCAAAAAGAAGCATGAGCTGAAATATATTTATATATATATATTTTGTTTGACTCTTGCCCACTTACATGCGCTGGCATCCATAACGCCACGATCGCAGATGATCAAACAGTTGCGCGTGTTCGAATTACCCAACTCAAAATAGGTATTCTCAATTTGCATCATAGTGCGGATCAAGTTCTCCTGAAACTTATAAGCTGTAATAGAGTGTGAAAGAAGAGTATGTTTTGAGTAAAGGCATTTCTTGTGGAAGGAATACATTTGCAAGCAAGTTCAGTTAAGAGAGGTAGTTAAAAGAAAAGGAGTTGGGTTGGGATTGGGAAGTAAGGAGTAAGTAAGGGTCTAACGATTCCAGTAACCAATTGAGTAAGAAAATAAATAAATTTCAAGCAACTGCAGCAGCAATAAATAACACAATGCTTTCAACTGTTTGAGGCTGAAACGATTCAATATATATATATATATATATATATAACAGTAATTGAATGTGTGTACGTGTGTGTGCGTGTGTTTGTGTACAGATATATGTGTCATAACATGGCAAAGTTCACTCCCCTCTAAGTAAACAGAGATCTAACTCAATGCCAAGGCCTTGTAGCTGTTACTAAACAACTGGGCCGTGCTTTATATTGAGTAAAATTGTGTGTGCTATGCGATCATCGTGGGATTATATAATATACGCTCATTGACATCATTCGACTACAGCTCAATTCTAATCAATATCAACAATGAGTAAGCCATGAAGATGCAGAAGTAATTATTGCATAGTGAGATCTCCTTATATGTAGTACTATTGTATTACACCCTATTTCATTATAGTTTATTGAACGAGTATATATATAGCTGATTCATTGAAAATTTGATAACCAAGATAAAATTGGACATAAAAACTAAAATCTACATTTTCTCTTCAGCAAGAATAAATTAGTCGACTGAAGAAACTATTATTTTCAAAAATATTTATTACATTTTATTAGCTAAAACTTATTTTAAAAACTTTTTCGAGAATACCTCTTAAGAAAGAGCAACAGATTTCACAATATATAGTGTGATATGTTAGATATAGATCTACAACATATATCTGTGTATATGTATGTCTCTGCATTTCCTATTTACAGTAAATAGTGAAAAAAAAAAACTAGAAATAAATAGCTATAGAGCGTAGTAAATAAAACAGCTCGACCTTGAAGAGAAATATATGAGACGGTAATAAAAATAAAACATGCACACTTTTGCAGCTTCTCACTCGGAATATATACCCTAACGGTAAGGTATATTTATATATATCCATATATACACTCATGCATTATGTCATGTGACTTCCCACACCCACAAATGAGTAATTTACAGCGAACCATGCGTAAGTCAGAGGGTATTAACCCATAGATAAAACAGAGAGAAAATCCCCGTGCCACGCCCCCTCTCAGTTGACAACAGTTGCACTCGTTCGTGAAGTGACATTGAAAAGTCTGATTCCTTTTGCATTGAACTTGAACTGGGAACGCGCGCACGCTGCATGCAAAATGCGGAGCGAATTAAGAAATCGATCGATAACAGTGATGGGAATGGAATGAAACAAAACAAACGGGAAATAGGGGGCGTCAGTGGGCGTTTGGTTTTTCGTGCAATTTCGCTTTTGTATTCAGCTAATTCAATTAGCGAACGATGATATAAGCAACTGATGCAAATAGCCAAATAGAAATGGTAATACTCATATATATATATATATATATATATATATATATATATATATATATATATACTCATTCTACTACGCCATAGCCTAAACTATTCCAAATTTCTTTAGAATTCTTTCTCTTTTTTGAAAACTAGTTTCTTTGGCGCTACATATATAATTATATAATTAGCTGGGTTACATTTGAATAACCAATAAGAGAGCAAAACATATGCAAAGTTGATGGCTAACATCCAAATAGAATTGAATTGATAAACAAATTCATTTGGCTATCAATTTAGTCAATAAAGAAAAGGAAAAGCAAAAATAAATAAACTAAATGCTGACTAGAACCAGAAGTATCTGAATCTGCGACTCTGATTTATAGTCAAGCTCAAAACTGAATAAACGCACTGATTAACGCCCAAATGTGAAGAGAGTGAGAGAGGGAGCGAAAGAAAGAGAGTAAGTGAGCGAGAGAGAAGTCTGCTATGGCATATACAAATCTAGTATAGTCTCTACTTTTCTCTTGGCACGTGATGCTGTTGTCTATGAATTCCATTTCGGTTAGAGATATGGCTCTGTGCAGGTGCTATACATATATGAGTCAGTATATTGGATAAATAATTGATTCCTAAATGAAAATAGCTGCGGAACTGGGAAATAAAGCAGGTGCCCTAGACCAAAACAAAGGCTAAGCTGACGTCTATTGTTTTTGCATACCCTGTAATATAATGCAACAGGCAGTAGGTTGTACGCGACCAGGCTAAGCCATATGGCTGTTCTCTGGTCTATCTATATGACTGCCTATCTGTATGGAAATATACCCATATGTCTATCCGTCCGTCCGCCCGTCTGTCCTCCCTACTTATCTATTCGTCTGATAGTCTATTTGTTTGTACATTCGCCCATCCACCTGCACGCTTATTCGTCTTTCCATTCCTCCATCAATCAGCTTATATATTCGTTTACTTCACTATCGCAAGTCTTTCCGCGCTTTTCCCTAGATATCACACATTTTTGTGCGATTGCATTTTTTTCAGCTATACCGTTTTTAGTTAAATAAAAGCCGTTACTTCGTATTATAAAAATATTTATGTAACATCTGAAATTAAAATTGTTTTGATTATTATTTTGTATTTATTCAGCTCAGCCACAGCTATTAAAATTATTTTATGAGCGCTTATTCAGAGGCACGTGCTAAAACTGGCCACAAAAGCAGCGTGATCTCTAGGTATATGTACATATTTACATATATATATATATGGATATATTTCATCTATCTAAGCAGAAATCTACGTACTAGATGTGCGTCTAAATATAAATGTCCCATTTAAAATTCGCACGAAAATGCTTAGAAAATGTTGGCTTTCAAAAACTGTAAAAGTGAAAAAGCTATATATACATGTATATACTATATATGATATATATCTGTATATATAAATGATATTAGAGACATTAGTCGACGGTCTTGTTAGAGAACAAACACAGCTCAAAGCGGTACAAATAAACATGGAAATGTATCATATCGTACTTTTATATATTTATATAACATTCTGATATGATATGTGATATATGTATGCATAGACGTCATGAGAATGTTTACATAAGCTCGATTTCTTAAAACAAAAATCAATAAACATTACAGGCGAATCAACAAGATCTGTTGGCAAAGCAAACGCAACTGAAGATATAGTTGATTGGATGAGACAGGTGACGTATATATATATATATATATATAGACATATATATATATATATATATATATATATATATATATATATATATATATATATATATATATATATGCATATATATATATATATATATATATATATATACAAAGACAACAAATCTGTTTAAGTTAGTGATGTTGTCTAGATAACACGCACACACGCACACAAAGGAGCACACACAAGCACTTGATATTGACAGAACAAAACAGTAAAGTTTTTAGCGAACAAAATATTTGAATTAATTATAAACTGTTTTTTCGTTTGTGGTTCTGTTTGTCTCTCACCTTCGTTGCCATAGGGTTTGGAGGCAGCCTTGGCCAGGCAACGCGGACAGGATGCAGTCAGATCGATCATGCTGTGCTCCGGAGCAGCAAAAGGCAGATCTTTATGAACGAAGCTGCTTGGCGTGAGCGGGTCTGTGTGCGAGTGTATTTTTTGTGTTTTTGTTTTTAATCAAAACGTCGCGATAATAAAATTAAAAAAAAAAAAAACAGCAAAATAATATATTTGTATAAGCCAATAATATAACCTACATAAAGTGTATAAATATACTATATCAACCATTTGAATTGATCGCATGTCAACTGATATCTGAGCTCGTGACCAAAAACACTTCTTATATTTTCGTTTATTTATTTATAAGTCAGGCCATTAACTCATTAGAGCTGATATTTTCGTAATCACTTAAGTTTTTTGAACTTGGAAGGAACTTAAGTTCCTTGAACTTAACTGTAGGACAGACTAGCTAGGGGCTTTTGTCCTTTACAGAGTATAAATAGGGCCCATCACATGGCTCAAGTACGCACTAGCCAAATTAGTTTTGAAAATCGTTATACAAACGACATCCTTAAGATTAATTTGCGTGTCTAGATGTCGTTTGTATAACGACATATATACATACATATATAGGTATGTATATATATATATATAGATTCTCCTTTGTCTCTTTTGCATAACGTTGAAGCAAATTACATAAATGAACCTTTATTGAAGACGTGACATTCAAAAAGGGGGCGGACAGTGATGCCCACAAATTGACAACAAAAACGAAAGGCATATAGTGTACAGAGACTATATAGTCTTTAGTATATATACTATATAATAGTACAAAGAGTATAGAGACGATAAAGTACATCGAGCATATATAATGTGTATGAACTATATAGATTTACAGTGTGTAATCAGTATAGTATAAGCTAAATTGTGTATGGAACATAAAGACTATATTGTTTATAAGTGATACAGTCTATATTATAGAGTATAGAGATTATATTAGCTGTATAGACTATATCGTCTATAGTGACTGCACACTGTTTATAGAGTATATGCTGAGTATATTCAAAAAATACGCTTTGTGGGAGGCTGTACACAAATATAAACACTGATATAATACTCAATGTATATACATATATAAATATATATGTATATACAGACATATACATACACATATATATAAATATATATAGATATAAAGCATATAGTCGCATGTGTTTCTCTGTGCTTTTCAAGTAAATATTTTTGTTTTATTTTTGTGTTCAAAAAAACGAACTTGACAATTCTCCCAAGAAACAAATGAATGCTGCAGACATTGAAAATTCTTGAGTTCTCATTATATAACCACAAAAATATCTCGAAAGATAAAATAGCAAAAACTGAACTTATCTAATTTTAGCAATATCTTTAGAATTAAGATTAAAGATTAAAAGTTTGTTTGGTTTTCTTTTAGATATGGGAATATGCTTGCAAAGGTAGTCTCGAATCTCCTCGTTTCTTCTCATAGAACTTACCCTCGTCTTCGGTTAGATCTGAGAATTTGACGCCTCCGCTAGAGTTTTAGTAAAGGGGAGAGATAAAAGAGATAAATAGAAGGATGAGTAAACCAAAATCTTTGATGTCTCGAAAAAAGACACTACGAGCGAAACGACTACATTAAAATTGACATTTTTTTTTTGTTTATTTAGAAGAGAGAAGTCTGAGATAAAGATAGAGGTGAGTGTATATTATATATATATATATATATATATATATATATATATATATATATATATATATATATATATATATATATATATATATATACATATATACATATATTATGCAAGACAATAGTTAAGGAACGCAATCAAATCAAATCGTTTACTTCTTGAGTGCCGCACAAACAAATAAATATAAGCAAAGGGGACAGCTCGGACACACGATCATAAATATATCCATTTCAAAGATATTTGAGAGTGCGTTCATATCTCACTGCCTCGGGCTGTATTCTGTTACATTATTTATTTTTTATCTTAATAGTTTTCTTTTCAATTTTTTTTATTTTGTATTTTTTTTTTTTTGGGTTTGTTTGTGTTGATTGATGCATTTACCTGAGTAGAACTGTCGCCGTTTCAGGCACGCGGAATACCTGAAAATATTTAACATGCTCATTGCTTTGTTTCGAGTAGCGATTTTGTATTTTTTTTATAGATTTGTGAAACCTATTTTTTGCAATTGCTAAAGCATTATTTCGTAGCATGATAACAACGAAGCATTTATATAATAAAATATGTGTGTGTATTTATTTTTGATATATACCATTATGCAGTACTTACAACTGCAGCAGGTAAAACCCTAGTATATATATAATTTTTTATTCTGCCTTAGATTTAAAAAAAAATTTCTCAGATTTCTAGTTGACCGAAACTCACCTTCCATCCCAGATTCTCAAAGAACGTGCATAGACGACTCTGGCCAGTTGTTTTTCCACCGCATGGACCTGTCCAATGAAATATTAACAAAAAACGTGAATTAATACACTTGAATAGCTCTCGTCTAAATTATTATTGCATAGCCGGACTGGCCCTGACTGTACAATTAAAATTGTTGCATCTGTCGCTTGTGTTCAGCGATGAGGAAATCAATGTGAATTTCAATTGATTTGAACTATAGGAATTTCTGGGCGATACAAATTGCGTATTGAACTCATTGATGAGGCTTGAGCCTTGTCGAAAAACTTAACAATGAAATATACAAGTTTACATAAGGAAAGGACTTCAATATTTAGTTATCAATATTACGTATAGACAGCTTCAATTAACCAAATGGTTCACATTTATCGAAATGCTGAGATTTTGAATGTCGATTACTTTGTATGTCTTCCGGCAAAAAATTGTGAAATAACTTTTAAAGATTGCTTAAGACCGGTACTTTTCTTTTTATATATGTTATCTGTATTCGCATTTCCAGAAAATTATCGTTAGCTTTAAAATTTATAAGTGCAATCACTATTAATTTGTTTTTGAATTTTTTGTATTCGATTAGACAAGCGAGGCCACATTTGTATGTATTTCTATATAAGTAAACAATCACCTATATACTTATATAATGTAAGTATGTTTAATCAAAACTATTTGGAACCTAATTAATTGATTGATCGCCCCACGCGCCAATTTATTTCATAACTGTTTTTGTCCCCGTGGCACCACAAACGGGTTTTATTTTGGCGCGCTTATGTGAAGTAAAAATTAACATATGTAAATGGTAAAAAGAAAAAAACACCGGTAGAACACACAGAAGCCATTAACTAGTGTAATAAATCGCTACATTAACATATTAAAATAGCGAATTCGTTAATTGAACTTAAAAAAAAGGAAGCAACTTTTAAGTCTTTGGTGTGGGTAGTTGCGCAGGCGAATTGAGAGAAGAAACTACCCCAACAACAGGGTCCAGGCGACCTTGACATACATATTTATATGTAGACATACCGTAAACAAACAGATACAGAAAATATTTATATGCGTATAAAGTTTTCACTTACCGCCAGTTAGGACAATTTTATAGACCCGAGTTTCTTTTGCGCTGGGCACAGACCGCAATTTGGGTTTATTGGACATTTCATTTAGCTTGAGAGAAGGTGTTTTCCCGATGATCTCCAATTGATGCTGTTTCTGCTCCTTTTTCTTTTTTGGATTGGATTCCGAGTTTAAGGTCGTACAGCTCGGTTGCAACATAGGTCCGACACTCAGTTTCGATTGTTGCCCATTGGTGGTCGACACCAGGGCAGGTGCCATCACTTGGTCGGCTGTTGTTGCCATGGTTAAAAGGCGCAACAGCGACAGCTGTTCACGTTAAATGTATCCAAGTGAGTGTGAATCCTTGCCGTACTCTTCACTTTCTCTCTCACTTCCACGCTCTCCGTTTGAGTACACGTGCTTTTAGGTTAGAGTACAGATGGCCTCTGTGGACTGCAAAATCATCGCGATAATTCGTGCAACATTTTTCATATAAAATGAAGCAATTGCGTTCTTTATACAGTCATTTGATATTGTTGACTTTGCTTTATTACCGCTGTTACTTGTTGACAGTTAGAAATCCTCTGAATATTGTGCTATTGGGCATGTCCAATGGTTCAGAAAAGACGCGGGCATTACAGAATAAATTGATTGTGCCAATTTCCGTTTTATTGTCGACTATTTATACTAAGCGAGTTGGCTTGGATAGGACGACACCCGACGACCTCGTGGTCAGACAACTGTGAATTCGTAATAAACCACATCCGAATTTATAGATATCAAAGTTTAGAAATTCTGTGATAGAACATCATCTTGCGCGTTTTCGATTTAAAGCCAAACTAATCAACCTCCACAAGCATCTACCACACTATATACCGAAATGTGCCCGACCAAGAGCTCGTGAAATTTGATTTATTTATTTTGATAACTTTTTTATTTTGATAGCACGTTATCGGCCTATCGATATGTAGTAATTGTTTTGAAAAAAGGAAACACGGGAAAAAGAAAATAAAAAGCACAGTCTATTTTTTTTTTTTTTTTTTACAAATAAAGCATTTTAGATCTGCGCTTAACCGTCGCCATCTAATATTAATTAATTTATTTTTGTCTATTGAATTATCTATCTGTTAATTTGAATAGGTTCTTGAACTAGTTCATTCACCCAATGTTAAACTGTCGAGTTATTAGAATAAATTACAGAGTATATTGTTACATTTATTTTTATAAATCAACTTAAACGTAATAAGTTGTTAATTATTTATTGTTTTTGTTAATACTGTAGAAAATATAGTCCAAAATATATGAGCTGTCATTATAAGGTGCAAATAACATAACAAATTAAAACGAGTTAGCAGCCTTTTGTCTATAATATCAATATGTTGGTATTTTTGGGGTCAAATTTAGAACGCAATCTGCCTTTCGATATATTTTGAGTTTATTGTGTTTCTTGGACTGCAGCTGAAATGTCGTGTGTGTGCAGTGCTTAAGCATAATCATATGTGCAATAACATCAACAACTGAAAAATCAGTGAACTAAGTAAATAAAGCACCTTCTTAACGGAATCTACGTGAAGATTTTTACAAATATATAGCAAAAAATTGTGCGTTTGGATAGTGCTTAAATTTTCCAACATTCACAATCTTAAAAAAAAAATACATACAGTCATACCTATGTATATATACATAACGTAACATGTGTGAGCGCGAGCGCAAAACGTCAACATGACAGCAACGACAACAACAATAATAGCAACAGCAAAGTAATAAAGAGAGAGATAGAAAAAGAGTGTGAGAGAGAGCCCCCAGCCAGCTGTGCAGGTCGTCGTGGTCGATTTCTGTTTTTAGGCTCCCCCAATAAGGAACCAAAATTTTCAGTCAAAATTTTGTTATTTTCATTGAGCAGCGGCCGAGGGAGTGTCATAGAATAAATATAATAAAAAATTGTTCGTTATTGAATTAAGGTTGTAATACAAATTGTTATGCACATATTCAATCTGTACAAACTCAAGTGCATCATTTTACACACGCTGCGTAATACTTGGACTTGGACATTCGTTGTATTTGTCGCCAAGCTATTCAATAATTGGTGTCGCAGAGCGATCAATCGCCAGGAGCAGGTTCAGCTCCATAACAATAACAACAACAACAATAACAACGTAATGGAACAGGAAATCCAAGACGAGGCGCCAGAAGCGCCAGAACAACATCAACAGGAGCAGCAACTGGATCAGAATCAGGCCGAATTTGCTATAATCAATGCAATTATTGTAGACGAGCCAATGGATGCTAGCGATGTGGAAAACGAGGATGCTGACGATATCGATATTGATGACGAGGAGGGCGATGTTGATGACGACGAGAACGATGTCAGCGACGAAGATGAATCTGATCCTGAATTGGAGGAAATGTATTCCGATAACGATTGGACCACATCGAACGATGAGAGCGAAATGTCGACAACCACATCGAACGTCGGCCTGGGACCGTTTGAGCCCATAATACCGCAGTCGACGCGACCAACGTACAGCTTCCAACCGGCGCGTTTGATCAAGTGCCAGTTTAAGGATAAGCATTGCATTGGTGGTTTTCCGCTGGGACGCAGCGGCCATCGTATTATTGCATCCAAATCTCATCTCTATTCGCTTGGTGGCTATAATCCGCGCAGTGCACTGACGGCCGCCCGGCGCGGCAGGTGTCTGCTCTTCCAGGAGCTCTGGAGCTACAATTTCGCCACAAATCACTGGACACTGGAACTGAATGCGGACAACGCCAGCAATATGCCCACAGAGCTGGCTTCCAATGCGCTTGCCATTCACAACGATGTGCTTATTGTGAGTATTGAAATACAAATGTTTTATTTGTGCCTACATATGTGCAGCGGAGACTCAAATAGACAGAGAGAGAGAGAGAGAGAGAGCACAAGTCTCTAAGTCGACTAACAGTTGCTCTTTCAGTCTTGCATGTGACTTAATATTGAGTGTTTACCTACGTATAACTGCGAATTATTCATTTCCAATGGGTGCAGTGAATAAAAATAGATGATGCTTTGTGCATATTTGTGTGTATGTGTGTGTGTTTGTGTATTTATAAAAACCAACACAAATGTTGGTGCTAGTGGTGGCATTCCGCCCCCCACACACACATCGCCCAGCGCCCTTGTCGCGCTCACGCTAAACTTGTTTTAGTTTGGCACAAAAGCAAGCAGCCAAACATAATCGTGGTCGTAGTCGTAATCGTTATCGTGCGACATAATTTGCATTCGTCGCATCGCTGGGCGCCGATCCGATCGACGTCGACGTCGACATCAACGTTAGTCGCTGCCATTGTCATCTGCCTCAGCCTGGGCTCATTGCCACGCCCGACACACAACGCTACACGTTGCTAGTCCACTGTCTGCCTTGTTTGCTTGGCTCGCTTTTGCTTATCCGCTCTCGCTTTGTTTATGCATTCTAAACATTCGATTGTCCCTCGCCCCCCACCACTAACAAAATACAAAATACACACATACATACATACATATGAACATGTAATAAAGCCAAACAGCTGCGCGCTGTCCGCTGCTTATGTTGCCATCTCTTTTATGCGCATGCCCAACGCCTGTAGCTCATCCCTCTTGGCAACTACGCAGTTGTTGTTTATGCTACTGCTGCTGCTGTTGCTGCATGCAACAACTTGTTTACCAGGTTTTCCCACTGTCACCACCCCCCTCCACGGCCACTATGAAAAGCCCCTCCTCCTTCAAACATTTGGCTCCACTTCATGAGGCTGTGGCTTGCGCGCGCTTTTTCTTTTGACGTGGTTTTTATGTATGTATATATGTACATACGTACATATATTTCTATGGCGTCTGATTGTCTTGTGGCTGTGACTTTTGCTAGGTTTACCGTATAATTCAACTCCAGCCTCCCCACCAGCATTCACCTGGGCACTTAAGTGGCCCAAATTCAATTTTCGTTGCGCACTAACAGAGGAGAGACAATCAAAAATAAGAGAGGGGCATAATTATAATAGATACATAGTTTGACTATATACATATATACATATATATATGCATGTTTGCTTATATTTATATAATAAAAACTTTGTTGATTTGTAAAGGCCAAAGAAACTAATAAGTTTCTTCAGCTCAGCAAGTCTTAAGGCGCCAGATATTTACATGTAGAGCTTACCTAATTCGAGCTTTAAGAATATCTCTTTGCAAAAAACGATATACATATGTATAGTAAAGCCTAGCCCCAACTATCTGAATTACATATTACCAAAACATTTCATGTCTACAAGAAAATGTCTCTACGTATGTACATATGAGCAACATTCATACGGAGCGAATATACGCATTAGGCGAACTCGCATTAGTTGCGTATCACGTACTTCCCCATTCTCTTCCTCCCTCTCGCTCTCTGAAGGTCAAACTCTTTAGAGTGCATGAAATGCGACGGGTGCAGCTAGCTGTAAGTTAATTGGGTGATTCTCTCCAAATTTAGAACTCTCCACACATTCCCATTTCTCTCGTCATTCGCAAGTCATTGTATTGGCAGTATATTGTAGAGTTTTGGACATTAATTAGGCCCCTTTTGTTGAGGCATGTTCGAGTAGTCTTCAGTATTTGAGATTTTGTTTCGTCGACTTTATGCTGGTTGCACTGCCCAAACGTCGAGTGCACAATTAGTTTTAATTAGAAAGTTAATCAGATAACATTGAAACCAGCTTTCATTGACTGTATACACATATGTATGCGTGCATGTATGTATGTACGTATATATGTGTATATCATCTCACAAGAGCATAAAGATACCTTCATGTAATACATAATGCATACACATGTTTCGGCTTATCGCCACCCTCTTCTCCTCACTATCCCTCACTCTCGATGCTTCCCTTTGCTGCCCCTCTATTCGCTTCTCAGCTATTGATAAGCAGGCAGCTTCTTTGTTGCATGCTTTATCTTTTAATTGAATGCAGCAGCGTGCGTTTCTCTTTACATTTGTTTCCGCTTTAACTAAATTTGGATTTTTTGCTCTTTTCGCAGTCGCATGGTGGTACAGGGTATCCGTTTGGCGAGTCGTGTTCGAATGATTGCTACGTGTACCGGACGAAGGATGGCAACGCTGGCGTCGAGCGCTTGAAAGTCAGCGGAGATCTGCCGACGGCTCAGTATGGACCAGGCATTGTTATACATAAGCATTATTTGTATACCATTGGCGGTACGACGGGCTTTGATTATTCCTGTGATGTTTATCGCTTGGATTTGCGCACCAAGGTGTGGGAGAATGTCTACATCTGTCGGCCAGAGATGCGCGACGATCCGGAGGGACGCTATCGACATGAGGTCGTCTACGATGGCAAGCATATCTTTGTGCTGGGCGGCGGCACCTCGAATTCTGTATATGATCTGCAGCGTATACCAGCCTACAATCTGGATGCAAATCGATGGGATTACTTTGATACGCTACCGGACCGGAGCAGCGGGGCATGGAGCGAAAACGATAAGGGCTATCCGAGACCGCGCAAATGCTTCTCCTGTGTGCAGCATCAGTCATCCAATGGCGACATTGAGGCCTTTATCACTGGTGGCCTGCAGGTGAGAAGGCGTTAAGGCTAACCACTTTAATTAAAGCTAATCTTTCTCTCTCTCTCTCTATGCTTAGGGCGATTTTTCGACCTATTTCTCAGATATCTGGAAGCTGAACTTGCGCACCAAACAGTGGACCATCATACAGACGGCCAGTTTGCCCCGTGCGTTGTATTTCCACTCGGCAGCCCATTCGGACAACGGCTGCATGTACATATTTGGCGGCATCGAGTACAACGATAAGGAGACACTGAAGCGTCGCAATGATCTCTACAAGATGTGGATGACCATACCAAAGTTAAGTGAAATCTGCTGGGATGCCATCACCTACTACAATGATAACTTAGATCTGTATGATCGCAAGGTTCTGCTAAGTGCTGGCATACCCAAAAGTTTTACGGAGCGCCTGCCTCCGCAACGCGTCCTAACGGAGAAGGGGGAACTGGGCTCGACTATAATGACATCGCTGTACTCAATTCCGAAACGCGCCCGATCCCAAATGCAATAATTGGCTAGCTTCACCAATTGAGCTTTAAATCCCAATCCCTGTCCAAACAAAATAAAGTTGTGAATTGAGATTATGGCCGTGAGTGATTGTCCCTGTGGTGGAGCTATGTTTCGTTTTTTGGTTCAAATCTAATCAATCACAAACAAATGCAAGTTGAAAAGAAACAAAAAAAAAAATCAATTTTTAGTTTTGTGAGCGCGCGCTGTGATCGAATGCGAAAAACATTTATATTTATATATATTTTGATATTTCGAAGAGTCGAGTGGAAAGGCGAAACATGTTTTATTTAGCATGTAAATAAGACGAAAATATAGTTTAGTTTAGGCAGGAGGCGAATTTCGATGCGATAAATCTTACGAACAATAACCGGAATAACAAACCAAAATAAAAAGGAGTCCAGCGCACACAAACCAATTTAATACCCTATAAACATTTACTTAACCTCTATAAATATATAACAGCAGTATATTCCTTCAAGTATTCCTCTGCTCCTCTCACTCACACACACCAAGCAACACACCTGCACCGCCCACTACCGCTGAAGGCTACACCAAACAATCTCATATATAGAGGAAGTATGTGCCAAGAGGCAATTAGTTCATAGAGAGCTTATTAGCTAATGTTCTCTAGAAACTATCCAATTAAGCAATTTACATACTTCCAATGTATTTTTTTGTTAAAGTGTACATAATATTTAGAAATATAGTTATATTTAATTTAATATGTAAGGTTTTCGTCTTTCTTGCGGCACCTTGGCCCAACATTTAAACAAAGTTTGCTCGATATTATAAAATATATATACAAATCTATATATATATTTATATTTATATTATAGCCGCACTTGGCTACGATTTGAGTTGATTCTAAGTTAATAAACGTTTTTAATGTAACAAAATATAATTTATGGCGTATTAAATCGCAACGTATGTAATTCCCCTCCTCTTTCTCCAACCCCTTGCAATCTATTGCGTCGCTGTTGACCCACATAATTTGTGACGACATCAATTCATGAATTCGGCGCCTGCATTGAGCCCTCTGAAGGCCGAGTCATGCGCATTGTGAAATGCACCACAAAAATAAAGGGAGGGGGTAAAGTAGGTAAGCATTGGCATTCAAGAAGATATGACTTGGTGCTGCTGGTGGTGGTGGTTGATAACCCAAACTGTTGCTGCTGCTCTTCACATTGAGTACACACATACTATGAACTGCGCAAAAAGGCCGTGACCTGGTTTATCACAACCAATGACGTCATAATATGGGGTTTCTAAGTGCAACTTTAAAATCAAGTAATCCAAACGGCAGCGATGCTCCGCCAATACGTATGGCTTATCAGAACCTATGACGTCAGAAAGTCGAGCAATAACTAGAAGAGATACTCTTCAACTGTATGACATTATACATGTGTGGAAGCTGTCGGTTTGTTATTTATGAAACATAATTATTATTTATTTTTTGGATGTATGTTTAAATACTTGCGCGTTGTTAAACAACTGGCCCTTCTGTCAACCGAACATATGCTATGTCATCGTTTACGGTGAATGGCTAAGCTGTGAGAATAAATTATTTCATTAGTAAAATGTACACTTATTAAATTTCAAGTAATTTATCACTTTGAAAGTAATTTAAAATATGCAGTTTAATATTTACAAATGATATAATGATATTTAAATATCTGTTTGTATATCATTAAAATGTTCTTTAAATCTCTGCTTGCTGTTAAGCGCCGCGCCAAACTGTTAACCAAACATATGTTGTGTCAACGTTTACGGTGAATGTTCAATTTTCAAGGCGTAAGTTGTTTGCTCGCTCAATAAATAAATAGATTTGAAATGCTAAAACCTAAAGCTTTAACCCAAGTATTAAGTCAAGCCAATACTGGCGGCGTGGAGAATACCCTGTAAGTACAGTAAAATACTCACTGTAAAGGCTTAATAGCTTTTTATGACATTTGCAGACTGCTGAGTCAGGAGGGCGCTCTGCTGGCCTACTCGGGCTATGGAGATAAGGATGCGCGTATTACTGCAGCTATTGCGAGTAATATTTGGTCTGCCTACGAAAAGCACGGCCGTAATGCATTCCGCGAAGATCGTTTAACCTTTGTACTGATTGACTGCGAGTGTGGGCATGTGGCTATCACACAGGTGGGTGTCTCCCTTTGTGTGGGAGTATTTACTCATCTTTTTTTTTACTATAAATTAAACCCGTGCAGGTGGCCAGTGTGCTGTTGTGTCTCTATGCCAAGGAGCATGTGGGCCTTGGCATGTTAAAGCAAAAGACTATGTCATTGGCGTCGTATTTGGAAAGACCGCTGAAGCAAATCTCTGCATCCTAGTGAACCATAGATATATGACCATCTCTGCGGTTTCGACTAGATCTATGTGTAAAAGTTGTTTTGTAGCTTATAAATATTAAAACTTTCAGTTTTGGATCGGAAATAAAGAAGTCTGGTTTATTCACGCAGAAATTGAAGTTTACGCACAAAGGGAACGCGTTAAATATGTTTACATATAAATTTATATAGACGTTGAACTAATGGCTAAGTGGATCTCCGATGTCTTAAACAGTCCAACTTGATTATTCGATGGCATATAATTTCAAAGTACGATCCATGCTGGTCGAGGCAATATATTGCGCATATCTGCCAAATCGTACGCCGGTCGCGAGAGCCGTATGGTCATTGAATACTTTCAGATCCTGCCACTGTTTGCACAAGTAAACCCTGCAAAAGAGATAGAAATCGATATCAATAAGAGTTTTATTTCACCCTAGCAACAGAGTCAACAAACTTCTACAGCGATTTGCTTAGTCATTAAGTAGCTTAGTTTAAAGAATGAAAAAGTTTAAGAGTAAAATTTATCGCAAATATGAAGGTAAGTCGGATATATACAAATAGATAGATATAGTTCCTCATGCATCCCATTTGCAGATTATATACGACCCGAGGACTATTTGGAGCCGGATGCACCTAAACCCATCAATCTCACCATTGATGACTTTAATGCGGTAAGAAATCTTGAGATTTTAATAAATATTTCTAGTTTTCAGTTAAAGCAAAAGTAAAAAATAATTCATATAACTCAAATTTTAATCATTTGTTTTCTTTTTCTTGCAGCGCGGTGAAGTTGCCAATCCGCGTGCGCCTTGCGTAGTCACCACTATAGATCCGGACTATATCAAGGATGCAAGTCTACAGCGTTTGGCCAGGAAGTTTCGGATGAAAACGTATGCTAATCTATATATCTATATATATCGTATTCTAATCAATCCTTCCTACGCTTACAGTGACATCTTATTGCTACGCGAGATAACGCGAAACAAGTTCATGTACTACGCCACGCAGGAAATGTTTTTGGATAAAAAACGGGAAATGGAGTATCAGAACAAATTGTTCGAAGAATCGGAAGAGTTTCGCAAGGTTGCCGAGGACGCACTAATGAACATTCAGGCAACTGAATTTAAGAAAATGCTCGAGGCACAAGAAAGGCTCAAGGAGTTGAGAGAAAACAAAGTGGCTGAAGAGCTCAATCAGGTGAAGTTGCAGCATCAGCGCGTGCTAATGGAGGTGCAAGAAATCTTTGGACGTTTCCAGTATTTACTAAAGCTTATTAGCTACTTTGATGACACTGTCGAGCAGCAGACGGAACAGGCAGACAGCAAGCTAACGATGCCCAGTCATATAGTCAATATGGTGATTAGCGAAAGGCATCCAGCTGGGCTGGAGCAAGTGAAACAGGTGAACGATTACATGGAACTCGTGGTACGACCATACTTGGCGAAACGTAATCATTTAAATGCCGACATATGGATCAGGGGCTACGAGCGAAATCGCATGAAGGTGTCCAATTATAATAGGAGATTTACGCATCTCGCACTGCTGAATCATATTGTTGGCATACTTCATGAGAAGGCCGTAAGTTACACATCTTTAAGTGATATACATGAATAGCTTTAATATTCCTTGTCTTGCAGGAGAAGACACAGAAGCGGAACGCAAGTGCTGTGGCGTTTCTCAAGGATCCAGAGTTTTTGCAGCGTCGTGTGGATGCACTGCAGCAACGCGCACACGAACTGTTTGCCGACTTCGAGCATTCCTACTGCAAGGAGTGAGTTCCTATCGCGAATGTAATATATATTTACAATATATCTAATTCTCTTCTCTTCTCTAGCAAGCTGAGCTTGAAGTTGAATAGCATTGTGCCTGTTATATTAAAGCAAATGCAAAACAAAGTTGAGCCAGAGGCGCAGCAGCCAAGGAAGGAGCCACTCAAGAGGCCGCCACAAAAGTCATCCAAGCAGTGGCGTACATTGGAGGATATGCGTGCGCCTGTGGCCAAAAAAACCACCGCTGTTTATAAGGATGAACAGGACACAACGCTGGCCAAAGTGGAGAAAATGCAAACAATTGCATTGGTAACGTCAATGATCTCTCGATGTATCTAGCAATGCAGTCTGAAATAGCTGAAATCTATTTCCAGGAATTGCTGCGTAAACTGGATGCCGTGCCGCCAGATGATCTGCGTCGCCTGGAGCAGACTGTGCGTCGACGCATTGCTAAGCAAAAGGAAATGTCTCGCCGCGCTTTGGTTAAACAGAATCGTCTGCACAATTGGATGGAGCACTTCAAGAAGCATCATCGGCTGCGGCAGGCGTTGCGTAACAAACACAAGGTTTGAAGACGCGCTCATCGCAGATATCACGTATTTTTATATATCTTATAAATAAAGTTTAAGCGCTCACCTGACATCCGTGCCGGCAATGGCTAGATATGTGCCGCTTTGATCAAAGCACAGGTCCTTAACCTCATAGCCATCGTCCAGTTGTATGGTCTTGAAGTTCTTTAGTTTACGCAAATCCCAGAGCTTGACGCAAGCATCGTCAGCAGCTGTGGCCAGATAGTAGCCGTTCTCCGAGAAGGATATACCCGAGATGGGTCCGGTGTGGCCAGGGAAATTGGCTACATTACTTTGCTCCTTCAGATCCCAGATTTTGACTTGTGAGTCGACGGTGCCTGTGCCAAAGATCAAGCCATCAGGATGAAATTGAGCCGTGGTTAGGCCCACCTCAGCTGTGTCGATGACCTTCGTGAGAAGGCGTCCAGTGCGTATGTCTGAGAAGGCCCAGTGCTTGTCCGACGAGGTGGACAGCAAGTAGTCGCCAGTGGGATGCAGCGAGAGGCCCGTGACGGGTCCCTCATGGCACCGCAACAGGAGCTGAGTCTGCGAGGTGGGGACATGCCAAATGCGTATGTTCATGTCTGGTGAGCCGGTGATGACAGTATCCTCATTCGGATGGTAGATGACCTTGGTGATCTTTTTGGTATGACCCTTCAGTATAGCCACAACTTGTTCCGTGTCCTTGTTGAATACGGTGGCATTCTTATCGTTGCCACCAGTCAAAATCTTGCTGTGATCAGCGCTGTTGATGTCCAGAGCCAGAATACCAGGCACTGAAGCCGAGTGCAGACCAGGATGCGACGCAACGGTCAGGAAGCTCTTTACTTGATCCGGAGTTACCAGCTCCTCGGGCACAGTGCGTCCACGTTTCTTGCGCTCCTGTGTCAACACTGTAGCCTTGTCCTGCAGTTTCTGGATGACCTCGGCACTCATGCCGGCCTGCTCCATCTGATGAGCACCACCAGCACCAGCTTCGGCAGCTAGTGCTGGTTCCGAAATCATCGATGGAGTATTCACGATGCCAGCTTGAGGTTTCAGCGTGGCCAAAGCCTCGCGCGCTGCAGTAAGCTCCTTTTTGAGGCGCGCAATGACACGACAGGCGGCATCATGCTGATACAATGCATGTGAGAGCTCCTGTCGTGTCGTCTGCAGCTGCTGGCGCTGTGTAAATGAGTGTATCATCAGTGCATCCCACTCATCCTGCATGGTCTTCAGAGTTGCCGGTATACTCGTAGCACTTGGCGGCTTTGGCTTTACGACGGCTGGCGTCTTGATTTCAATGAGTTCCTCTTGCTTCAATTCCTTGCCATTGATGGGATCGCAACCGTTCTCCAGTATATACTTCTCAATAACGCGTCTTTCGAAAACGGCGCCCGAGTGCGGCGAGATTACAGGCGTTTCGGGTACCTCGTTTGTAACTGCAAATAAAAACGTTTATTCATTTCAATGGTAATGCCAATGCAAGTAGCCCAAACTTACGTGCACAAACCAAAGCCATCGTGACAAATATTTAAATATTTTCGTTTGCTTAAAATACGTTTTACAACTTTTCACACGTTTTCCAACCGAAACAAGCGCAAAAATTTGTCGGCAAGTCAAGCTTCTTCTTTACTTTGGCATTCCTTACATAGCAAAGCAACGCAAACGATTACACATATCGATAGATCATCGTTTAGCTTGCGATGTGTGGCAGCACTGCAGCTCAGCTGTTACAGTTATTTAAGTTCCGCGTGCTTGTAGTTTTTCATCCAGCGCTGTATATTTTGTAAATACCTGTTTAAAACATGCTAAAAAATGTTGTGCAATGGCGAACAGCCAAATTCTTGTTGAATGGAGCCACTCGAAGTAAGGCGCAGCGCTGCCTCTGCGCCCCCTTCACAACAAAGGCCAATGAAAATGCTGCCTTGGGAGAAGCTGAGCTGGAGCCGGCGAGTAAGAAATATGTGAATCCTTTCGCACAAACCACGCCTACAATCGCGACAGAGAATACAATAATTGAGACAGCAGAACAACGCGACAAGAGGCTTAAGGTATTACAGCTGGAGGCAGACATTGCGCATCAGGAGGGACGCCGTGTGCCGAGTTTGGAATTCTTCAAGGATCATCACTGGGCTCATATACTGACCCTGCCAAGCAAATCGGCACGCATCAAATACTATGCGTTTCTTTGGCAAATTGAAATGAAAAAGGCGTCAGAGAAACGTAAGAAGGAGCAGCGTGCCGAAGACACAGAACGCCGTTTGGCTGACCTGCGAAAGGAGCGCGAGGAAAACACACACATCATCTATGGCCTGGGCCATACGTCTATGTTTCTGCGGATCTACGACACAACTATTAATCATTGGCAGAATAACCGCTTGACACGGGCCATGCAGTTCGCTCCGAAAATGGTACTTGACTGTTCCTACGATATGTACATGAACAATCGAGAGTGCTCAAATGCTGCCAAGCAATTGATGCTCAGCTTTGCAGAGAATCGCGCGAATGATGAGCCCTTCGATCTGCACTTCTGCAATGCCAACCTAGAGGGTAAATGCATGCAGGGACTCCAGCGTTTCATACCTACAATGTATAATCCAGAGTTTCCCATGAATGTGCATACCCAGTGCTTTACAGAGCTGTTTCCCAAAAATCAGCTGGTGTACTTAACTCCCCATTGTCGCGAGGATCTAGTCACCTACAATCCGGATGATATTTACATAATCGGTGCCATGGTGGATACCGTGAACAATGAGCCGCTTTCGCTGGCGAAGGCCAAACGCTTGGGATTGCGCATGGCACGTTTGCCTTTAGACAGATACCTCCAATGGGGATCTGGGTCGGGTAAATCGCTTACCCTCAATCAAATGATAAATATCATGTTGGATCTGAAGAAAACCGGAGATTGGGATACGGCACTGCAGCATGTGCCGCGGCGCAAGGTCATCGATCTGGGCGCAGAGCAATACGAACGTCGCCAGACGTTCAATAAACGCGCTAGCCAGCTCAACGTGCGCATCGATCACTTGCTAAAGTTTGAAAACAATCGCAATGAATCTACGAGCTTTGCTACTCCTCAAAAACTGCGGCAACACAAGGAAGGATTGGAATTTAATTTAGATAATTGGGCGTCAGGCAAAAGGAAAACGACAAAAAGAAACTAGTAAATATCTATATACTGCTATGTTAATTTTATTTAACCCTTTATTAAATGAGGTAGCTGGATTATAATCAATCATCGACTGGTTCCCCTGATAGAGCGTCATGGAATTCTATTTCACTACCATCCGACTGCTGTGACGAGTCGAGCTCTTTTGGCTCCTGTTCGTCTTTATCGTCAACTGCTAGTTTAGGAGCCTCATTTGGTATCTCCCGAATCAATAGTCCCTCTTCTTTTACTCTATATTGCACATCCAGTTTCTCAGTCTCATATGCTTCTTGCATTGAATTGTCTATAATTAGCTCAATTTGTTGTCCTTTTTTAATCTCTTGCATTGCCGGCTCTTTCTCCTTTGATTCCTTTCCGGGAATCGCTTGAATTTTATCTATTATTTCTTCTATTATTAAGCCCTGCCTTTGTGGGCCGTCTTGGATTTCCTGTAGCTTCTCAGCACCGCACATCACTTGATCAATTTGCTTTGTACTGCCAGTGATTAATTTGTCTTTAGTTGGCTCAATTTTCGTCCCTTGTATTGCCGGCTCTTTCTCCTTTGATTCCTTCCCGGGAATCTCTTGAATTTTATCTATTATTTCTTCTATTATTAAGCCCTGCCTTTGTGGCGCGTCTTGGATTTCCTTCAGCTTGGCCTTTTCCTTCTCATTTGTTTGCATTGTTTGTTCGTCTTGTATCTCTGATATTTGTTTTCTAGTCTCACAATCTCCCATTCCATCAAAGTCCTTTTCCTTGACTTCCTCTGGCTCCTCTGGAAACTCATCCACATCGTCGCCAGCTCCGCCGGGCGTCTTCTTATATCTCAATTGCATATTTTTGGCATTGATAGCCTGATAGTTGATGCAAGGACGCAGACCCGCCGACTTGAATAGCTCCTTAGCCGTCGCCTCGAACTTTTTGATGTGCTCGGTGCGCTCGACAGTCAACAGTTTCGTCTCGAGCACAAACAGCGCTTGTTCACGCAGTGCCCCAAAGAACTCTTTGCTCAAGAAAGTATAATAGTTGTAGGCAAAGAATGCGACATCGAAGTGGTTCTGCCAACGAGGTGCGCCGCTCTGCAGTTCCTTTATCTCCATGGGCGAGATGAAGTGCACTTCGACACCAGGCACTGGCAGCCAGGGCTTGTCATAGCTCAGCTGCCCCTCGTTAGCGTCGCATTCGTTGTGGGTGAGCAGCGGAGTCATCAGCAGCTTCGTTGAGCCATAGCGCCTGGAGATGTTTTTGTCATGGTCGTAAACTGTTTGCGTTTGCAGCTCGTGAAAGAATTCGAGCAGATTGCGCTCGGTTATGTCTGTGGCTCGATAGTCGTTGTCGCCGTGCACCGAGTTATGCAGCCGCTCCTCCGAGCTGCGCAGTCCAAAGCCACAAAACGGACCCGTCTGTATGTCACCCACATAGCCACGATGCAGAAAAGTGCGTCCATTGCGCACGAGTCCCGCAGCCAATGTCTTGTTCGGCTTGCAGTGCTCGTACTCGGGAAAGACGAAGGCCACGCCCGATTCTCTCCAATAGCGGTATTCCTGCGAGCATATCTGCTGTGCTTCGCGACTCTTCAGCGTCATGCTCAGATCCCAGTCGAAGGCGCCCTCACGATGGTCGTAGCGCGGCCCCAGCAGAGCGCGCACCCGCGTCTCCCAATAGCGTTGTATATCGTAGACCTGCTGCTGGGGCTGCCAATAGCTGAAGGCCATTTCCAGGCCATCGCGCTCCTTATACTTGAGTGCCTCGATATTGAGCATTGGAGCGAGGCGCTGCAGCTGCTCCTCATCGCAGATCATGTTGAGCAAGGTGCGCGCCTTGGCGGCCACATAATGGTATGAGCTGGGACGCAGCAGCGAGTTGCCATAGATGTCCATGAAGAGATGCGTCTTGCACACCAGGCTGAACGAATCGGCTGGCTCCAGAGCCAGGCCCAATAGCAACATATTCCTGGCTATAATCTCAACGCAGGCATCCAGCATATAGATCTTCAACTTGGGCTTACCCACGTGGGTATATCGTTTGGCCAGCGTTTTGATGACATGCCTGGGATCGGCGCCACCGCAAATGAGTATATTGAGTACCTCTGGCTGGTGGTCTGCTGGCTCGGCATCCGGCTCATCCTTGATCTTAAAAGCCTTCAAGTACTCCTCGTACAGATCCAAAGCACTGCTCAGACCCCAAAACATGTTTCTTCTATTTTGCACAATTTAAAGGAAACTAAAGCAAATTTCAATTGTTATTGCTCCTGCTGCTGCTGCTGCTGCTGCTGCTGCTGCTGCTACTGCTGCTTTGCTATTTGTTCGATTGACAGCAGTTGCCTGGACGACTGGACTGAATGACTGTTCCCCGCCTGCTTGACTAGCTAGCTAGCTGGCTAGAGTTGTTCTATTAGCTATTGAGACGTTGCCCTGGCAACAACGTCTCTTGGCCTGCTTTGCATAAGCACCCGCTGTCATTTCATTGTTATGTGGGATTAGGTAGAGTAGAGCGGAAATTGGTTTTTGATATCTCTGTGTGCAGCAGGATGCGCATCGTAATGCATTTTTTAGCATTCAGTTGGATGCTTTTAGCTGATTGCCAGCGCGTATTCAAGCAAAATACATAAATGAAATGTGTGCTCGGGCATAGCTACTTATTAAAATGATAAACAATATTGAATGCGAGGGGGACAGGGGACAAGCTTGCTCGTACAACTGCGGCCAGTTATCTACATACTTTCATTCAGTTTTGCTTTTGCTGTCAATGCATTCCATGCAAGAGGGAAACTGAGTTTCAGGAAAATCATGCATGATTTTAGGAAAACAAAGTTGAAGCCGCAACTGCTTTAAGTCTTTCTCTCGCTCTCTCTCTCTCACTCTCTCTCTCTCTCTCTCTCTCTCTCTCTCTCACACTCTCTCACTCTCTCTCTCACTCTTTGTCTCTCTCTCTGGGCTGGGCTTATTTAATTTTCATTCGCATTTGGCTTGTGCGTAAGCTGGACAGTTTCATTTCTCAGCTCAGCTCAACTCAACTCAACTTTCCAAGTCTCTGGCAAAAGCCCACAAAACTACAGAACAGAAAACTTGCTAATACATACTTATTGTTGCGCCAAAAGTCCTGACAAAAGCGCACAGATTGCAAACTTTTTGGCAGCTGGTCGCCTTAATTGCGTGTGTGTGTGCCAGCCTTCACCTCCTGCTGCTGCTGCTGCGTATGGGTGATATATGCCTTTGGGCTGTCATATGCTGCGTATGCGTGGTGCTTCTCCTCCTCGTGCAGCTGCAATTACGGCGAGTTCGAGAGTCGTTCGTGCATCTAATGCGCCGTCTAAGCACAAAATATTCCGAAAGTGATGAGAATTTGTTAAAGCTGGCAGCACACTCTGATTCATCAAGCTCACAGTTTGCTGTTGTGGTTAGATTGCTGCTGCTGCCGCTGCTCCTGCTGGTGCTCCTCAATTAGTCAGTGTAATGGCAGCTGCTGGTACACAGTCGTGCACTTCATTTGACTGCGGTTCAATAAATACGAGCACAAAGCCGCACTGAATTCCATTCGAGCGGCACACAATTCATCACAGCATCAGTTTTCAATGAGTTTCGGTCGACAGGCTCTCTCTCAGCCCGTGCGGTTGGCCGCTGGCTGAAACAAAAGTAATTAGAAGCCCTCGGGCTAAAACGAAAATGGCTAAAAAGAATTCCACACAATAGCCGCTTCACAAAAAGCAAAAAAAAAAAAAAAAAAAAAAAAACAAAAAACAAAAAAAAAGAGAAAGAAAACAAAACAAAACAAAAGCCAAAAAAGGTTAGTTAAGCCTTGCGGTTGCCACGATTTTTTTATATGCCAGAGAAAACGCAGCTGAGAGTAGACAAAGCTATGCTATGTGTGGGTGGACTATATCTATATATACATATATACATATATCTTTCTATTTGAATTCATTGTTTAGCAAGTCAAAAAGTACAACAGAATTTTCTGATATTATGCAGAAAAGTTTTATTATAAATAATTCCACTGATTGTATTTCATAGGCGGAATTGGGAATATATTTGAAAGGAAAAGCTCATTTATTCACACATACTACTACATAGGTTTTCGTAAAAGATATCTAGTTCTTGTATAGCAGATCTAACAGCTCAGATATGATATATCATAGTTAATAGCATATCTACATATATAGACATATATATCACATATTTCAAATTACAAATTATGGAATATTATTAATATTGTATCAATGCATTGCATCATTGATGATTAAAATACATCATTTTATGCTCAAATGACGTTTTTATATAACGCTCATATACAATAATTTGCTGCTGTCGCTATGGTTTCCCATGGAGAGTAATTTGACCCTATACTAAATCGATTTTATGTTGGGTACCGCAATGCTCTCTGGCAGTCCCTAGGCGGTAGTCATTAATACCACAATAAACATATCTTTGTGCAATTGTAGATATCTACCGATTTTCAGTTTCAGATTAGCACGAATTAAACACCTTCTAAACAAATAGTTGCTTTTAGTTTGGGGATAAAAATATAAATGATATAAAATATTTAAAAATATTTCTTATATTATTTACATGATTATATTATATTTATTATATATTATTATATTCCTTATTTGTATATTTATATTGCTATTATTATTAATACTCCTATATTAATATGTTATAATTTGATTATATTAAGGAACTGCATTTAGTTACTCTCAAGCTTTATACGAACTTAATCCTTTGAGGCGCTCTTTAACGACCTTCATGTCCGTCATATATGTATATATATGTATATAAGGACTTGCAGCCATTATTATGTATGTATAGGTATTTATTTAGTTCAAAGGACAGCATAAAAATCGAAATATGTGACTTTGTGTCGGTCAAACAAAAGTTTAAATAACAATCGATGGGAAAAGCATAAAGAGCGGCTGTGTTCATATGTGTCAATATGTGTGTGCGTGTGTGTGTGTGGGTGTGTGTGGGTGTGTGTGGGTGTGTGTGCGCAGCATAAAGATTTGTTTTACTCTTTTTATATTGAGACCGAAAATGGGTTCACGTTTCCTCTGCTCAATGTCAACCACACACACAAACACAGAGACTCACACACGCACACAAAGGCTTAACCCACATATACAATTTGGGTCTCAGGTTGCTTGTATTATGGCTCGTCTGCTTCTGCTCTCCCCATCTCCCCATCTCCCATCCCCCTTTAGTGCTTTTGTTTCTGTCGCGCTGACTGTTATCAACTGCTTTCATTGTCAATGTTTTGCGCAAACTTTTCTCATTAGACAGTGCAAACAAAATGGCTGAGTCTGCGGCTCAGTTGGCCCGCTTTGTTAGCCATTTGACATGCAGCAGGCCAACAACAGCACGGTGTCATAATGTGTAATAAGAATGTTGCTGTTGTTGTTGCTGTTGCCGAGGCCACAGCAGCAGCTGAGCCATCATTAATTGCTGTCGATCAAAGTGGCAAATGAATCGAATCTGTTTGCCTGCTACTCACCTGCATAAATTACCTGTAAAGCGGAGTTTAGCCATTTCTTTGGCGATCATTAGCAAAACGTTTCACCTGCGTGCGTCATTAATAAAAGACAATTTCCTATTGCTGTTTTGCAGTAAAGTTTTATTTAATTCTTGTAATAGACATAGACAGTGTGTGTTCTCTATTTAGACTCGGTTTCAGCCTATATGCCGAAAACTCGAAATATTCTGTGTGTGTTGCTCTAAATACTACAAATTGGGGTTTTTTCTCTTTGTTTTTAGTTTTTATCTTTTATTTGATTTGTTTTGTTTTTTGTTTTTTGTTTTTTTTTTTTTTTTTTTGTTCTAGGCAAAGAACATCTGATTGTCAGATAGTTATTGAAGTTGATCTAAGATGCGTGCGGAAATGATAGAAAATGAGTGCGCTTAGAACAGAGTCGATGCTTAAACTAAATACACACACAATACACATGGATATGTGTTAAAGAATTATATATATATATATATACCTGTTTATATATATAGATTAATATTTACAATGCTGAAGCTGAGACTGAAACGAAAATCAAGTGCGCTCTTTGATTAAGTTGTTTATAAATTTCTAGTTTGCTTACGATTCAGCATTTGTTGTGGCATTACTTTTGTGACAAACTGTTAAATTTCGCTTTAGGTTTCTTGTTTATCTTCCTTTGTTTTTTTTTTTTTTTGTTAAGCATAGTACGCTTTTAACCCCTTTTTGAAGTTTTTGAGTGTTTTTTTTTTCTTTCCATTTTTGTCCTCTATATAATCTACATGCTATATATATATATATATATATATATATATATATATATAGATATATATGTCTAGCAACATGTAGTTGTTAGTTTCAAGTACATAAAACGTTCTACAACATTAAAATTTCCAAATTTTTTCACTTAGCAAGCTAAATTCTATATAAAGTCTGAGACGGTGGTTTTTGCAATTAGAGACTACAATTTTTAGAAAGGTTTCTTAGCACAAAACGAAAAATTTGAGTTTTACTCGAGTATATAGAAATATGAAACTGAAGGACTTGAAATCAAACAAGTGAAATGTTAAGTTAAGTAAAGTAAAGTTTTAAGACATTCATAAAACGGAGATCACTTGAGTTTTGGGGCTTAGTATGTGAGTGTAGGAGTGTGTGGTTGTATTGTTGTATGGGTGTGTGTTGAAGCCAATTGCTCAATTATTGCTTAACATTTAAAACATTCACTTAGATCACTAGTTTAATTAACGATTATGCATTAGCCAAGTGTGGGTCTTAGGCCTTATCCTTTATGGTATCCTCCTCCTCCTGTAGCGAAATGATCTGGCATGACGAAATAAAATATTTTATAATATATGACAGTAGATTATGGAAATATGGAATATAAAAAGAAGGAAACAATTTGGATGATTTTTCTACAATTTTTTGCTATTTATTGCGCTACTAAAGTTGTTTATGTGTGTGTGTGATTTTTTCTTTTTTTTTCAGTGTAACTAAGATAAACTAAATAGTTGGAGTTGCAGGTGAACAAAATAAAAGAGCGAAAACTAAATCAAATGTGTTTGCAAATCAAGTTGCAAAAGCATCTCTAATAGATCTATGATAAATTAGTGATATTTATATATATATATATATATGCTATGTATCGGGTATATAGGCAGCGATCGCTACTTACTTGAGCCAGTTTGCAGCTTCGTTTGCAGGCAGAGAGAGAGAAGTTTTGCTTTTTTTTGTGGGGGTTAACGTGGCCAACAACTAAGTGTAGAATCTAAGCTATATATCTTCTAGTGTTTATGCCTATTATAGATTTGTAGTTAGTTATATTTGTATTTATTTATTTTATAAATCTGATGTAGAGCTCTCAAAAATATTTCAGCATTTGCAGTGAGGTATGCTTGTATCTTTGAAAGGTAATGCGGATTGCGAGTCTAACCCAGTTCAGATAAGTTTATATACGTGTTTGCTTGTTTCTTTGTTTGTGTGTGTTTGCTATTAGACTAAAAGAACTCGTCGAAATCGTCTAGAAAGTACAAATTTTATCAATTAGGCACGTCATAAAGATAAAAGCGGAAAAACATTTTGGCGACTTGAGTTGGATGAGAAGGGCACAAAATAGGCTTGGGCTCGGTGTGGCTGGAATGTGAGGCAGAGAGAGAGAGAGAGAGAGAGAGAGAGAGAGCGAGACAGAGCATGCCAAATATCAAATAGACAAAATAAACGGTTTCTTGCTGTCGAGCTGTTATTATTTGAAACGTTGTTCTAGCCAAGTGATAAATTGTAATTGATAAATATTTAGTTATTTGATTATTTATCGTACGCAGGCGTAGCTGTGTTGTTGTTGTAGTTGTAGTAGTTGTTGCAGTTGTTGTTGTTGTTGTCTTTACTGTTGTGATGCATGCTGCAGTGAGCTGCGGGAACTGGTTTTCAAACTGGTGGTTGCTGATGTTGGTTTGTTGGGTGGTTGTGGTTGGCAGTTGGCATTTTTGGTTGAAAATGAAAGAATAGCATTTCATTTTATTTGGGCGGCTCTAGCTATTGCCAAAAGAGGCACACACACACGCACACAGAGAGTGAGAGAGAGAGAGAGAAAGAACCAACGATTTGAGTTGCAAAGGCAACTCAATTTAACAAAACTTGAATAAACTGTCAAATTTATATATACACATCGAGAGTTAGAAAGAGAGAGAGATCGAGAAAATGTGTCTCTGTGTGTGTGAGTGTGTGTTAGTGAGTGTATGAGTAAGAGAAAGGAACGGGCATAAAACTTTCGATTGGAATCAATATATATGTATATATGATGAGCTTAAGTAAGTCAGTTATAAACATAGCATATAGTAACATTTACATATGATACAAAAACTTTTCAATTTGTTTATATTTTATTTGCATTTCTTTTGCGCTGATTTTTGTCCAGGTTTGATGTAAGCAAGAAAACATGCCTGAAGTATGTGTGTCAATGTGCGCGCGTGTGTGTGTGTGTGTGTGTGTGGAAACTGAATTGATGAATTGTTAAACTGTGGAAACGCAGCGCTTACCTCGGCACAGATTTGAGCGAAGTTTTCACATTTGGACTATTCGACGGCGGGAAATTGCAATTGCATGTGCGATTTATTGATTGCCTTTAATTCAATTAAATGACGCGATTAAATTGATTAAAAACGTTGCTGGGCAACATGTGGCGTATGCCGCACACACACACACACACACACCCTTGCTATCGCATACACTCACACGCACACACACACCATTGACATTTTCTATCATTTTTATCGAGTTAATAGTGCTGAAATTCTGTTGATGGCAATTTATGGCGTTCGTGCGTGTGCATGTATGTGAAATCAAATATATATATGCACATATAGTACGGCTTAAAGCGTAACTCATGTGCGATTTCAACACCGGAAGAGGACATTTCCTGTCGACTTATGGTTTAATTTGTTAAATACTTACCTTTCAATTCGAACTGTCTGCTTTTTATTTCTGCTCAAAATGTACATAATTTGTTTCTATTTAAAACAAAACTACGCAAACAATAATATATGCTAAGAATAAACTAGCTACGCATAGTTACCCTGCAGGAGATATTGAAATAAAGCAAGTGTAATATAGACTTCATATGTGTAAAAATCATAATTGTAAATAAAACACAACTCTGGAGTTTGATTTAAAAAAAGCTGTAGTTCGAAGCGTTCATCTCAATCTAATATTTAATTTAATTTATAAATTCTAATAAACATTTTTTTATCTTTTCAGATCTATACCATAGCCCTGCCCCAGTCCTAAAATGCGGTCTAGCATTTGCCTGGAAAATATCCAATAATAGTTTAAAACCAAAACAGCAAATAATTAATTTTTAAGTACTATATATATATATATTTGTTTTTAAAATTTATAAATAAATTAAGTAGTTTAAATTAATAATAAATTTGTAAATGTTAAGAGTTTAAAATAAATTATATTAAAAACTAAACAAAACCGGCTTTTTTTTACTTCAATAGGGGGATTTTTAAAATTCAAAAATTAACGGTCAAAAAGGCTCCTGTCTGGTCTGCAAATTTAAACGAAAATGCAGCTGAAATACCAGGCGAACAGAAATGGCTAGAAAGTAGCTAAAAAATCTGCCAGAAAAAATTCATTGCATACCCGAAAGGGACGACCGTTGACGGCGGCTGCCAACCGATATTTGAATGAAATTGCAGCTGAAATACCAGGCGAACAGAAATGGCTAGAAAGTAGCCGAAAAATCTGCCAGAAAAAATTCATTGCATACCCGAAAGGGACGACCGTTGAGGGCGGCTGCCAACCGATATTTGAATGAAATTGCAGCTGAAATACCAGGCGAACAGAAATGGGCAGGAAGTAGCTAAAAAATCGGACGATTAAAATTTCTGTTGCCTATCCAAGGGGGGCAAAGTTGGCGGTTATTTTTGAATGCCCTGCAAAATTGCCTTAATTTTTAGCTGGAGAATAATTGCTCTAGTTCTGCTGTTTCTTTGGATACCCTGACCAGTGATATGTCAAACGGTTTGTAGTTATTAGGACTATCATTTATTAAGAGTCCTTTCTCAAGGACATGATTTGCAATAGAATTTCTTTTGCTGCAGCAATAGAACTAATGACAAGCTGAAACTTAATTTATATTTGAGCATAGAGAAATTAATAATCATAATAACAATAATAATGATAATATTAATGATAATAGCTGTACAGATTCTCCATTTCATAATAATTTAAAACAAAATTTATGATTTTGGTAATAAGCATAGTAAATAACATTTTCCATTTATATATTAACAAATTGTGGCTGACTTATAAAACTTAAAAGTTGACAAGTTGCTACAAAATTATATAATAAATATACTATCCCAAATTAGACAAGGATAACAAGTGCCAAATCCCAAATGAAATGTTTATCCTGCAGGGTGCACAAATCGTGTAGAGCAAAAAGTTAGCTAAAACTACTGAAGCGAGAATTGTGGAAGCTGTACGGCGTTGAATGGTCAACGGTGTGTGGTAGTATCAGTTCGTGCAAGTGGTTTGTGGGCTGGTGGTGCGGGTGGTGGTGGTTCATTGTGTCACGCAGTCATTGCAATCGGCAGTGGTGGGTTCGGTGGGCGCCACGCGCGTGTTGCGCTCCGATTTGCTGCGGAACAGCGGCCAGCGCTTGCTCCAGAAGCCGCAGGAGCTGGTGGAGCGGCGCAGCTTCTTGGCTGACTGGCCGACGGCATTGGCTGGCTCCACGGCCAGGATGGTGCCGACTGTGGCCTGAGCGGTCTGCGGATGCAGCACCAGATCGGTGCGCGCTCGCTGCACTTGCCGACAGTCGTAGTTCTCCACCACAATAATGGGCGTGGCGCGCAAACGTTGCGGCCCATTGAGGCGAAAGTGGGGCTGCAAGGATTGGCACTGGCGCTGCCTCCGATTGCGCCACAAGTGCGTCTTCAGGCTGGGCCAGTTGAAGAACTGACGCAGCGTGATGGGACGCTCGGCGTGCAGTAGATCGCGCACCAAGTCGGGCGCATCCCGGCTGCCAGCTGCTGGCACCGCCTCGCAGCTGGAGCTCTTGTTGACATTGTCGGGTCTGTCAAGGTCATGGCTGTTACTGTTATTGTTGCTGTTGTTGTTGCTGGTGTTGCTGGTGTTGCTGGTGGTGTGGGGTGGGGTGCTGACATAGAATTTGGTTCGGGTGCGAGAGACACGTAAGCTACTGGTCTTCCATGCATCGTGCAGGGTTCGGATGCCGGGCAAGCGTGCGAGCATGTGGATGTGGTCGTAGGAGGCTGACAACATACCTGCGCGCTCATCCTGATATTCGTCATCGTCGGAGGACTCTAAGCGGTCCTCCACCAGCGACGTCTGCCGCGACAGACCCTACAGAGACGTATGCGTAATGTGTGGCACATGTTGCAAGTTGTGTAAGCGTTTACAGAGAGACGAAGCCAAAACGAAGTCAAACGTAAAAATTAATTGAAAAGAAAACAAAACCATAAAACAGATAAATAATGTACAAGGCGTCTACATTGAGCCAGCAGCTCGTGGGCTGGCTCGTGCTGGCTCGTGCCGGCCGTGACACGCACTACACACAGACAACGGCACAGCTATCGCTCAACTTACCGTATTGTGGCGTCGTCGTGGCGGCGAGCGCTTGTTCCACAGCGCCTCCAGCTGATCGAAGTGCTGCGACTGGGCCAAGGCGGCCTGCTCGGGCCCGAGATTGGCCTGGGAGGCGCCTGTCTTGGTCTCGGCGATCTTCGAGATCTCCTCCATGCTGGCGGAGACGCTGAAGCGTCGCTTCAGGCGCTCATCCACCTGGGCCATCATCACCGACGAGGTCAAGTGGCCGTATTTCTTCTGCCAGGTGTACGTGTCCAGGGAGACTTCCTTCTTCAGCAAGCGCTTCATCTGCCGCTTGGGTCCTTGCGGACGCAAATCTGAGAGGAGTGGGAGGAGGAGGAGGCGGCGGATGAGCAGTCTTGATGGAATTTCATTTCACTTGCGATTCGATTCATACCTTCCACATCCTTGCTGGGACCCGAGTAGGTGGGCAGCTTGACATATTGGGCCGGCGTATTGTGCAGGCAGATGACTGGCAAATTGTAGCTGTCGACCAGCTGGACGAGCACGCGCGACACCTCCAGGCTAATGTCGAAGTGGGTGAAGGGCACGTGCATCTGCAGCGAGGTGAGAGCCAGGCCGCGCTTTGTCTCCCAGACAATGAGGGTCTTGTCATCGCTGCCCGACACGGCCGTGGAGCCTGAAAAGAAGAAGCAGCAGCCAGAGGCAGTGCCAGTGGCGGCATCAGCAAGGGAGTAGAGCAGAGTCTAATCGCGCTGCTTACCATCGGCGGACACCTTGACGCCAATGACTGGGCCCAAATGGCCAGCGAGCGTGTGCACCTCCTCGCCCGTGAGCAGATCCCATATGATAAGGTTCATGTCCTTGGAGCCGGAGATGACTTGCGTCTTGTTGGTCACCGAGACGGCGACACAGGTCACCGCATCGCTGTGCCCAACGAGCACCTGGCTCAGCTTGCCGCCCATCGACTGCCAGACCTTGAGCGACATATCCCTCGAGCCGGTGATGATGTGCGTGCTGTCGGCGCTGATCTCGAAGCAGGTGATCTCGTCCGAGTGCGAGACGGAGTACTTCTCATCCTCCTGCGTGAGGGACCAGATCTTGAGCGTGTTGTCGCCATTGCTGGAGACAGCGAAGCGCATGTTGTTGGTGGCCGCCAGAGTCTTGTAGGGGCCCTGGATGGTCTGCAGCAGATTGCCCGAGTCGGCCATCCAGACGAGCATCGTGGACTCGCGATCCGTGGAGATGACTCGCAGCGAGTCCATCAGCACGACGAGCTGCATGACGGGCGCCGCATGGCCCTTGAACGTATGACTGATCTCGCCCAGCGCCAAGCTCCACACCTGGACCAAACGGTCGTCGCCGCCAGTGGCCAGGAATTCGACATTGGGCGCAAACTTCAGGCAGTTCACCACGCAGGTGTGCCCCTCCAGCGTGCTCTGGTACTCCGGCGTATTGATGCGCATCAGGTGCACGCTCCGGCCGGAGGCAATGGCCACCTGCTGCGAGTCGCGCGACAAGTCGAAGCAGGTGATCGGCGGCAGCGTGGTCGAGGGCGAGCGCTGCGCCTGCGTGTGCCGCTTGAGGCTGCGCTTGCGGCGCGGATGCCTCGAGTACGGGTTCACATAGAGCTCCTCGTTGCGGAACGAATAGAACGTGATCTTGTTGCCGCCCACGGTGATCACGAAGTCGTCGTTGTCCATGGCGTAGACGGCGGTCATCGGGCCCGGATTCGGTGGCATCGAGCGCACCAGTTTGCCCGAGTGCATGTCATAGATGAGGGCGCGCGTGTCCTCGCAGCCCACCACGCAGCGCTGGCTGTCCTTGCCGATGCAAATGCTGCGGACCTGCAGTTCAGTTGGCATACAAACAGAAGATATATATAAAGATATATATAAAGAATGCTCTATATAGGGGATCTGCCATTTGGCGTCGCTTACTCACCCGCGATTTGTGCCCCTTGAGCGTGTGCAGCTCCTTGCCGGTGGCCAGGGTGCGCACGTACAGCGCATTATCCTCGCACAGCGCCAGCAAAAAGACCTGCAGCAGCAAGGCGAAAGGACAATGTGTATTAAATGCATTTAATTGACATTTTCAGCGCCATTTTAATGCATTCCCTGCCATTTGATGGCGACAAAAGCCCAACTCAATCAGTCTGTCTCTCTCACTTACTCGCGCGCTCTCTATCCATCTCTCTGTCTCGCTTCCTCTATAGCCTGTTACTGTTTGGCCCTATCCAATCAAATATTAATAAATTGCATTCCGCAGTTGAAACTTTTGTTAAGGTACACTGAGCGAAAAGGCTGCTAAGGTTGGCTTAGTATAGCAAATTGATATAAGAAATTAATATATATTCCACTTAGCGGAACTGCTCAGCTAATTATGAAGAGAGCTGTCCTGTAGCTTAAGAAATTATATATGGACTTGCTTTTGTAATATAGCCTATCTCTCTCTCCCCATTCATTAGAGCGAGAGAAAGAGAGAGAGAGGAAGAATGTGGGAAGGAATGATAGATTGATAAGATAAGGAGTTTAAATAAAGTGTGTGTGAGAGGGAGAGAGTGAGAGAGTGAGAGAGAGAGAGAGAGAGAGAGATAGTGAGAGAGAGAGAGAGAGGGTAGTTGGAATACCTTTACAGTGAATTTTCTCTTAACTCTCCCTACTCTCTCTATTTAATTTCATTTGAATGTCTTCTTTTTTCATGTCTCGTTTCTTTCCCTATCAGCATTTCGTTATTGTTCTCTCCCTCTTGCTCTCACTCTTTGCCAACTTGTTCTAGTGACTTTCTTTCTCTCTCTCTCTCTCTCTCTCTCTGTGCATTTCTTTACTTGTCCACTGTTTTCCTTGTAGTTCCTCTATTTTCTTTCATTCCTTTCTTTCTCACTTTCTTATTCGACTCCTGCATTTACTCTCCCCTCTGTTATGCCAACCCTTTCTCTACTGTGTTTTCTCTCTCTCAATGAAATATAAATTAAATAACTCTTATCCTTTCCCAAACGAATTCAATTTACAAATTTAAAAAAACAAAAAGAAACATTTCAAAATTAAAGTTTTTTTAGGTAAAGCGCCAAATCGAATATTGTTTTTCGCTTATTCCGTATTTCGTTTTTCCGTTTTTTTGTGAGCTTCCCATCTTTCGTCTGATTGCTTTTAAATATTAATAAATTTCTCGCCGTGTGCTCGCAAAAAGGAAAAATAAGCGAAGGCGGAACAACTGAGGCAGGCTGGGCTGCAGTATTTCCAGCGAGTCGGGAAATTGAAAAATGCCAACAACAACAGCAGCAACAACAACAACAACAGCACCGAGCACTGAAATAAGAAGAGTCGTCAGGCTGAAGCAACTGACAAGGACGCCAGTCGCAGGGGCCATTTGGCTCATTGCAACATTTCAATTTTCAGGGGAAATGCCCGGCCAGAAGGCGATGTGGGGCTGGCGGGGGCTACGCACGCACCGGGGGAAGGAGTGCGACTTTAGCGTGTCGCAAAGCCATCAGGATGTAAGCCAAAGTGTAAGAAAGTTGATTTCCGTTTGCCATTTGCCATTCGCCTTTCGCCACACGGCTGTCCACGAGCCAGAAAGAATGCTTGGCCTCGCAGGATAAGGAATTGTCTCTCCAGCGACTGGCTAGCTGGCAGGGGTACACACACACACACACACATATGAGTGCCTCATGTGTGTGTGTGTAAAATTACGTTTCAATTTTGAGGCTCAAAATTTGTGCGCGAACGAGCTGCTTAGACGGCGGTTATCAGCGACGTGCTTATAGCCAATTTGTTCAATTTTCGGCACTTTGGCTTAATGCGATAAGCCCAACAATGTTGGTTATACTTCTGGCAAGAGTACACCGAAATGCGAGTTGTCTAATTGAGAGAGAGAGGGAGTAAGAGAGAGAGGGAGAGTCTCACCCTAGAAGTAAGCCTTAGGCTCGCTCTGCTTTTGGTAATTCAAGTGACGCTGCTGTATCCAATATCAGCATCGCGTTAGCTGATGCGAGTGGAATGTGCTTTAAAGCCCTGCGGCATCCACCTAGCTGCGCAAATGTTGCCTGTCGCCAGAGAGACACAGACAGCGAAGCACTTGAAACATGCATCAATTGTCACGCAGCTAGGATACTTCCTAGCCCCTAGATACTTCATACTTACCATTGACAAAACGTCTCTATTGATATTGTTTTGCGTGCCAAATTGCTGCTAAGTATGCAATACATATTGATGGAGATAGACGCAAACACACACACACGCACACACACATATAGAGAGCGAGCAGTTGCTACAGCTTTTTGTCAAGCTGATTGACAACAAAGGATTTGCCTCGTAATGCGGATCTCCTAAGCCAAAATCACTTATTAGAATCCACCCGCCGGGCAGACAGCAGAGCTGCTGCTGCAGCTCCTCTAGCTCACGCCCTGACTCCACTCCCCCGACCCTCGTCCTGCTGGCCGCCCCTCCCCTGCCTCAGCCACGCCCCCACTAAGCTGTGACATGTTTCAGCTCTAGCTGCCGTTGCTTTAAGGACATTTGTATATTCGAGCATTTCTATTTTATTCTTCTTCTAGCTGTATCTATCGAATGCAGCTTTAAACTGTGCAAAGATAAGCACGCACACACACACACACGCACACACACATACAGAGAATTGAGTTGTTGTCAGGAAATTCTTGGCTAAGACAGAGATTTCTGCCATTTCTGCTATTTGGCCAACGCACACACGCAGTTGCCATACTTATGATGGGCACAAATCCTTTATGGCCTTAAAGCGCTGACTGAGCCCCACAAATGGAATGCAAAGAATATTATTGCAGAATTTAATCATCCAGAAATTCATGGCGAATTTCAGTTGCTAATTGCTCTGCTCAAAGCAGTCTAACAGACATAAAGCACCATTAAAATATACATATTTAAATGCGCATATATGTATGTATGTCTGCTCTATGAGTTGGTATGTGATTCATATTTTTTATTTGATAACAATTGTTTATAGCCGCAGAGGCAGACCGAAAGAATAAGACAGTAATGAACGGTTTATAGAGGATAATTTTATGCTAAGAAATAGAAGCTGAAGAAATTTATGAATATATAGCTCAACGGGAATATAAACAATGCATGAGAGTAAAAAAGATGTGACTCGAAATTATTTAGCTGAATATATATAGTATATTGTATAAAATTTATTTAGAGATATATTACGATTAGGCAAATCATATATATACGTTTAACTAGAGATAACCCAGATAAAAAATTCCTTTACGTATATCGACCTAATATATCTCAAAGTATATTAGATATTTGTGTATATACTGAAATAATCAAGCAAAGGAAAATTACTAAACGAATCTAAAACTTTTCCATAATTTCTATAAATTATTTAAAGCATTTTCTTGTTCAATCTATCTATCTTTCTTTGAAGTGAGCGACTAGTAGATACCCTAAACTGCTATTCAAATCTTTTAATAAAGGTATGAAGCGTCTGCCAGACAAACAGACAACACACAGACACAGCTACACGGACTCAGCTCGTACCCCTGCTCAACAATATGTATATGCTTTGTGTCGCCCGACAAGCCTCCTGCTGGCTGTTTCATACGTTTTTACAAAGCCATAATAAACCGAATTCGCATTTTCATTGCGCGCAGGACATAAAAGCCAACGGTTTCCAGTTGGCATCTGAGCCAAGTATATAAGATTTTTTATTATTTCATTTGAAATGCATTTGCAAATAAATAGGACCCCTGCATGAGTCACGCACATGCGATGGCTTGACTCGAGTAGGCGAAATAGTAAGTGCTCATTATTAAATTATTATTAAATTTAAGTACTTGAGTATGTTCTATGATATTCTTAAGGAAATTATGTTTGAAATTCATTATAAACTTTTCTAATAGAAGCAGATATAGGTTAAGGTTTAAATAAGTTCTATAAATTAAAATACTTCGAATTCCCTTTCATTTTCTACTCTGATCTATCTTTTCTCTAAAATCTTTTCAATTTCAATGTATCTCAATCTCAATTGCCCTGTCAACTACTTTATGACTAATTTGTTTTCGTGTCCGATTAAGCCTTCTCCTGCCAGAGCAGCCCCAACACAGCCCGAACGCCCGAACTGCTCGACATATACCAAATGGATTTATGAGTGCGCCTGCATGGCATAGACATCATAAGTGGAGGGCATTTGTCAGGCAGACATTGGCCATGACTCCGACTGCAGCAAGTTCTCTAAATTATGGCCACACTTACCGAATTCCAGGAGATATCGATGCGCAGCACCGAGCTAGTCATTTGCATGGTATTCAGCAAAGCGTAGTTCTCCAGATCCCACACGCAAATATTCTTGTCGTGGCTGCTCGAGATGAGCACATCGCAGGCGCCGGCGACCAGGATGCCTGTAACTGGGCCACGGTGGAAGGTGATGCGATGCACCTGTAAATCAGATCAGCGTGGCAAACAACTATTAGATGAGCTCACTGAATGCAATCGAGTTTTTATGGTTCGATGGAAGTTGATTTAAGCAAATGGCGCGCGAGGTCAGGTGAGCTGAGCGGAGCGGGTCTGAAAAGGCTGGCGTGACACATGTGAAGCTGTCACAGCTATATTTAAGTGTGTGTGTGTGTGTGTGTGTGTGTGTGTGGGTGTGTGTGTGAGTGTGAGTGTGTGTATTTCCCAGCCTGCGTGTGTGGCACACTTTGTATGCATTAAGTTAATTACCGTTTGGCATGCGATGTTGACAATGTGCACGAGCAAACGTTGCCAGACCCACAGCTGCCCCGCTCCCCCCTCTGTCAGCCCGCCCCCTCCCACCTCAGCCCGCACTAGGTGTGTATGTGCGAGCCGAAAGTCACACAGAAATGCCAAAACTTTGATAAATTACTCAAAAAAAAAAAAAAAAAAGGAAAGAAATTCATTTATATATATATGAAACGTAAAAAACAGCACCAACTTTGCAATACGAAAAGCAGCGACAGCAACATGAAAGCAAAGCCAGCAACCAGCAGCCAGCATGGCGTATACTTAATATTGTAATTAATTTAATAAGCGCCTGTAATTTGGTGTGTTTCACATGTGTCGACGTCTGAGCTCAGAGCTCTGCTCTGCTATGCCGTCTGCCGCATCAGGGCACACGTTAAGTGTAAAATCTGCACTTGACTAGCTTTCAAATGCTGTTGGAGTCAGCGAAATTGGCTTTTTAAAATATGCGAGTCGACATATTTTTTGTTGCGCCCAGCAAGTGGCAATAAATCTAAATTATATATGTGCACATGTGTGTGCGTGTGTGTGTGTGCGAGTGTGGCTGCCGCTCAGCCCACCCATACAGGCAAGCCAGGAGGCCCAAGGACATGCCTAGCCGCACTTTATATGCAAACATTGCATTGTAGTTAATCACAGTTTAATGTGCCAGCTCCTGCGTGCGTGTGTGTGCGCGTGTGTGTGCGTGTGTGGGTGTGGATATGTGCGAAATTTCAGCATAATATGATTTATGGTTACAGGGGCATAGGCGGGCGGTTTTCGGCCGGTTGCTGCGCCGCTTCATTTGTCAGGCGTGCCACAAACAAACACAAATTCATGTTTAACTAGCAGCGAGGCGCCTGCAAAGAGCTAATCGACTAGCAGCTACGCTGTTAGCTAACAGGAGATGATAACAGAGCAAATAGAGCAGAGACCTAGTGCTAACAGCAATTTAACATGCATATTTGAATTTTATTATTGTAAGCAGCTGCTAACGAGACAGCATAAGAGTCTATATAATAACCGATTAGCATTGATTAACATTAGATTAGGAAAGCTGCTTAACAGAGCAAAAATGGGAAAATATTGCATATAAATATAATGCCAAAAAGCTGACTTAAAAGACGACTTAAAAATAAATTAAATTATAAACTATTCTACAACTTTTAATAATCAACATTTAATACTTAATATAGAATGAACTCTTAAATTAAAATAAAATACTTTAAAATTAATATAAGAAAATAAGAACATTTCTAACAGCTGCCTCTAGCCAGCCAACAATATGTTAACTACATTCACATTCTGTAAGGCCAAACAGTTGTAGTTTGGAGAAACAAAACCTAAGCTCAGCTAAACTAATCTGAAGTTAAACAAAAAGCCTTAAGCATATGCAAAGATAAATCAACCTTTTGTGGCTCTAACTATGATGTAGGGTACAGCAGCTGGCAGCCACTAGCCACACACACACACACACACACAAATACAGGGAGATAAGCGTGTGTGTGTGGGCGTGTACAGGGACAGAGATTACGACCTCGCTTGGCGCCAAGGCAAGGAATTATGCAAATTAATGCGGTTTGTTTGCTGTGGATCGCGTCGCGGTCGCGCAATTAGGCGACAGCCAAATGCATTTAAGACTTTAACATTTTCGAGCTAACATTTCAGTGCTGCTTTGTAAATGTATGCATGTTTAAGCTGAATGCCAAACGGTATTCAATTAAACGGCGCTGCCCTTTGGCTTATCTGCTTGTAAATATCTATCTTACCAATTTGCCGCTGGCCAGGTCTGTGATGGCGATTGTGGCATCGTCGCTGCTGCTAATGATCAGCGTGTTATTGACACCAGCTGCGACGCCCGTTATGGCCGCCGTGTGGGCTCTGAAAAGAAGTGAGAGAGGGAAAGGGAGAGAGGCGAAAATGAGAGCCGATTATGTACCTGATTCAGCAAGGTCAGCCCTGTACACTCACTTAATGTGCGCTCGCTGTTCGCGCAGCGACACGTGCCACACCAATACGGTCGAGTCCTCGGAGCCGGTCAGCAGGAGCTGCGATTGCTGGGGCGCCACCAGCAGGCACGTGACTGCTGCAGTGTGTCCTGTGTGAAGATGATGACGATGATGATGATGATTAGCTCGTCTAATGGCAGCCCCATTAAGGACACACTCACCCTTGTACGTATGCTCCAGCGAGTTGCTCATGATGTGCCACTGCTGGACGTCGCCCGAGTTGGTCGCCAATATCAAGTGCTGGCGCGAGGGGGCGAGGCAAACGGCGCGTATGACGCCCGTACCGGTCACCGTCATGGTGCGTATCTGGGAGGGCAGCGGCGCGGGCAGCCAGCCGGTGAGCGGCACCAGCAGCGGCACCGCGTAGCCGTCGCACCAGGCCGTCGCCGAGCGCACCGTCATGCTCAGCAGCGAGTTGTCGTCGTCGTCGTGCTCCCCGATGGGCCGCAGCCAGGAGACCAGTTGGGAGCCCAGCTGCATGGGATCGCGGGTGAGCACATCGCTCGACTTGCGTATGGTGTAGTAAATGAGCTCGATGTCACGATCCAGAATGTAGCAGCGCACGTGCTCGATTAGGCAGCGCAAATAGCTAATCGATACCGTTTGCACCTGCAATGGGCCAATGCCGAATTGTGACAGGAATTAGCATGTTACGTATACGCCTAGTGGCCGGTCGGCTTATATAAATTCTACATTAAATATATATATGTATACTAATAATGAGCAGGGGCCATATTACGCATACGCCTTGTGTTACTTGGCATATTAAAACAGCTGCACGCATATTGCGCATACGCCCTGCTAATGCGCCGCAAAATGTTTAATATTTGGGCAGCCACATGAATATTAAGTATACGCGTCGTATTCGCTTCTGATTTAGTTTTAAAGGGCGATGGGATGTTAGCTTTATTATGTTTTGCCAAATATTCAAATAATAAGTATACGCATTGTATTCGCTTGTAATTTAGCTTTATATAATAATAGGAATACTCGCTGTACGATATGTTGCTGCTTTATTATGTCTAACTTTAATATTACGTATACGCATTGTATTTGCCTGCAAAGCCAGTGGCAGCTAGTGAAATATTACGTATACGCCCTGTAGCTGATTCTTCACTCTGGTATGCATATTACAATGGAATTTGCATATTAAATGTGCGTTTTATATGGAAATATTACGTATACGCATAATACGCCACTGCTTTAGTAATTTTGTCAGAGAATTACCGAATGACTAGACTTAACTGCTTCTAAGCTAGTGAACAGTATCCTTAAATTATTTCAATTACCGAGTCATAGCTCACATCTATCAAATATATTGAAATATTTCCAGTTCATTTCAATAAAGTCAACAGAAGGTGCAAAACATTCTACAACTATTTACCTATTAATAATCATAAATATTTACTTCCATTAAATTAATATCAGTTGCAAAAAGTTTCATTCATTCAGAAATACTAGCACATTTTGTTGCTTTGCTTTCAGTTTAGTTATTTGTGCCCAAAACAAATTGCCGATCAAAGCTGCCAAGCTGACAAATTTGTAAGCCCAGTTGAAAAGTTTTCGCACAAAGTTGCAAAATATGGAAACGTTTTTAGCCGCTGACCTTCGGCCTAGTTTGGGGGCTTCACCGAAATGTTAATTAAATCAAGTTGCAGCTGCAGCTGCAGCACTTTTATGCATTCGCTTAATTGGAAAGCAGGTCAGCTCGCTGCACACACCGACACACACACAGCTTGCTGTCGAGAGGTGCCGAAATTGTGGCACGTGTCGGGCTTGCAGCAGCTGCAACAGTGTCACAGCGCATCATTTTTCATATGCCATCTATCGTTCGCCTCGCTCCTTTTTGGGCAACATTTAACTGCGCATATTTTGCATACATTCGCATGAATTGCATTTATTTTCGATGTCGGCCAACAATTTATGGGCAAATGCATATTTTATCTGTCGAGCAGCGATAAATTCTTTATAGAACTCGGCACTCTTCGCTTGGCTTAATTCGATTTGCCAGCATAAAAGCTGCTTAAATAATCATGTCCGGCCCTCCCTTATCTAGCCCTAGCCAAAAAAAAAAAAAAAAATCGGAAAAAAATATGGAAAACTCTGCCAATTTCAGCGGCTGTGCAGTGCGATTCAGCGTAATTTCCGCACGAACAACTTTCGTAATGAATGACGACATTTTAAACAATTAAACACCAACTGACGTTGGCAGCTGTCCAGGCCGTCCCAAGCTGTCCCAGACTGTCAGCCCATTGTTTTAGCCATAATGCAGCATTCAGCTGCAATTTAAGAAATCTCAGCAGTTGGACATCTGAGAGATAATTGCAGCTGAGCTCTTCTGCTATATAGTTTTAGCTTCTTTTTGGCTAGAAATTCGCTAAGCTTTAATTAATGCGAAGAGGAAATTTGTGCTCACTATTTTGAATACCTATTCAAACTCTTCTCAGGCAATATAAATAGAAGGTGGGCATTGCAATGGAAGGGTTTAATAGAGAATTTTTTGAGGCACATAGTATTAGAGAATTTAGTTTAAAAATCATATGAAATATATAAAGAAGTGACTTGCAATTTCATATACATTGTTATAATATTAAAATATTTTTGTTGTCTTAGTATTTTAGTATAATATTAATATATTTGTTCATTTCTTTAGTATTCAACTATGCCATTTGCTATTTACTACACAAATATAACAATTTCCAATGAAAGCATGAAAGATTCATTCAGTAATCGAATAAGAATAAGTTTAGCAAAAGCTAAAACTCAAAACTGAGGCAAAGTTGTCAAGTAAATCTGTTCGTTTAATGGATTGATTATACAGATAAAGCAGACAGGCGAAAAGTTTCTCAAACTGTATTTGCCTAAATAAGAGAACGTCTGAGCTATTGATTTATTACAAATTGCAAACAGTTTTGCAACTCTTAAATCTGATCAGAATTTATGAAGCATAAATAAAAGATATGAGCCTCAAGTTAGCCCATAAAACTTTTAGCGCAAATAGTTGGGGCGATTGGGAGGGGGCCTCAGATTGTTCCGATTTGATGGCCTGTTTAAAAGTTTATTAGACAAGTTGATTGCAGATTTCGTTGCTGTTGCTGTTGCTGTTGCTGTTGCCGTTGCTGCACCTGTTGTTGTTGGCTTGCGACAATGGTGTCAATTGAGTTGATCGCAGTGGCATTGCGCTGCTCTCGTCGCTAAACCAATTTCCGCACGGCGCAGCTAATTGCGAATGCTCGTTAAGATTGTAGCTAATGGATAATGGAGAGATGGGGGGCTTGTGGCAGGGCAGGGATTGCTGTCAACTTACCGCCGCGAGCAGGAAATCAAAATTGCAGACTGCGATTTGCTTGAAGCGCGTCGTGTCATCGGACCGCATCAGATGATGCCAGCTCTCCTCGACGTGCCGCATGCTGTACGAGACGTCGGCGGCAATGGGATTGTAAAAGGTGGAGGTGTCGTCGTTGTGATGCGTTGACGATGATTTACGGCCAGCCGAAACGTTATCCTTCTCACGTTCCTTATCCTTGTGCTGCGGCTCACGCTCCCTCAAGCTGATGACAGACTTTGTATCGCTCCTGGTCGAGTCGTTCTCCAACGTGCTCTCATCCTCGTCCTGGGGGAAAAACAAATTGGCCAGCTCCATGTGCAGGCTGCGCGTACGCTCCACGTCCATATAACGCTGCTTGGCCAGGCTGGCACAATAGTTGTGGCGCCACTGTAGAAGCACCTTGCCGGACATGATTTTATCGTGCAACAGCAATCGCTTGTCTGTGAATGTGGGGCAAGGGAAAGACTTAATATGTAGATAGATTGATATGTACGATAGATAGATAGATGGATATATGGTTAAATAGATGGATAGATATATAAATAGATAGATGTATAGATATATAAATCGATGGATAGTAAGATACATAGGTACATTGACCGAAAAACAGATAAATAAACAGATATTGAGATATATAGATAGATAGATATTGGGAATATAGATAGACAGATAGATGATATAGATATACATATAGATAAATAGATAGATATATAAAATATATGGATATTAAGATAAAGATATTTATAAAGGCATTTAGATAGATAGATAGACATATATAGATATAGAGGTCGTTATAGATAGATAGATGGATGGACAGATAAGTAGATACAAAGATAGACAGATGTAAAGATATGTAGGTAGATATATAGATATCTGAATGTATAGATAGATAGAAAGAAACATAGACCGATAGATAGATAGATAGATAGATAGATAGATAGACAAATAGATAGATAGATATATGGTATATCTAGGTATATATGATATACATATTGATGTCTAGATATAGAGGTGCAAAGAAATGCAGATATATCGATTCACAAACATATAAATGCATCTATGATCTATTTTTTATATACTTTCTCCCTTTATATATTTTACACTTATATATTCTCACATTCCTCTCTTACCCATTTGTTTGTGTATCTTCTTGAAGCTGGCGAAGCTAAAGTGTCCATTGTGCGTATCGATCAGCGATTCTGGGTCGTCGGTGGGCATCAGCAGCTCCAGCAGCTCCGTCTCGGTCAGCCCGTACTCCGAGCAGGTTATATAGGCGGCCAGGCTGGCCACCGCCTGCCGGCCGTACTGCTGCTCCAGCTCGTCGAACTGCTGCTCCACGTAGGTGACAAAGTCCACGTCCGGTGGACACTCCTCTGGCTTTTGCAGCTGCGTGGCATTCGGCTCGTGGGAGAGCACGAATTGATATTCCGCCGACTTGAAGCGATCGCGCTGCATAGGCGTAAACTTGAGCTGTTCGACGGGCGCGGTCGAGCTGCAGATGATCTGGACGTTCCAGGGCAGCGACGTGGGCAGCCAGGAGAGCGCCGCAACGATGTCACAGTCCAGCGGATTCAGCAGATGCAGATCATCAATGAAGAGGAACAGCACATCATTGTTCATGTCCTCGATGCGGCGCAACAGATTCTGAAACCAGTTGCTGATGTACAGCGGATCGAAGGAGGCGTCCTTGGGTAAGTAGCCCTCGGGTATATTGAAGATAATCGAAATCTGCTGGCAGATGACACGCAGCAGCTCCAAATTGTATGCCGAACGGGGCGTGGCCTTGGCGAACCTGATTACCCGATGCACGCGCGTCGAGCTAAACCAGCCGGCCACCTGCCCATAGAGGGCGCTAATCAGGGCACTCTTGCCGCTGCCATGGGCGCCGCATATAAAGTACGGCGCATGTCGGCTGCCATTCCTGAAATTCGCCATCAAATTCTGTCGCAGCTGGGCCGGCACACGCGACTCCACGAGCGCCACACGCTCCGTATGCTCGCGCAGTATGCGCAAATGTGTGGCATGCTCGTGAAAGATTTCCTAAGCGGTGAGAGGTGAGAGGGGAGAGGGAGAGGGGAGAGTTAGTGTCTCTGTCTCTGTGGTTGGTAGCCATTACTAAATGGGATTCAAATAGTCAACAATCAGCAGCTAAAATTGGACACTTGACATATTCAGCCCAGCCATCCCAATTGAAGCTTGTCAGCAGCAGTAGCAGGAGCAGCACTCGCTTCTCGTTTCCTGACCGGGGCATATATTATGCCAAAGTATCATCCGGTGTCTGTCAGTCTGTCTGTCTGCCTTATAGAGCGCCCTCTGTCTCGATGTGTGTTTGTCTGTAACTTTGTTTACCTGCACTGCTGACAGCGTGCCACCTGCTGAACTGAGCCCCTGTCACTGACATCCCCATCCTCTGGCAACATCCTTGTGGTTCTACTGGCACTGGCATATTTACCACTAACAAGTAGACACCACCCACAGTCACACACACTCACACTTGATGCTCTCTGGCTCTCGAGTCCCCTTCAGTTGCTTCTCTAGCTCTGTCTAAGCCATCCAGACGCAGCTCATGCATACACTGCACAACTACAGCATGAGTGAAGCCCTCAGAGGCGAGCGACTTGAGTGGACAGCAGTTCTTGAAGTTTTATTCTGCCTTATGTTTTATTCTTTGGCCTTATGCTAAAAGCTAATTATTATAATAAAGTTAAGTTCTGCACTCAACTTGAACAAAAACTGAAGACCTTTTCAAATTTACATCAAGTTATTGTAAAGACAGAGAGAGAGAGAGAGAGAGAGAGAGAGAGAGAGAGAGAGAGAGAGAGAGAGAGAGAGAGGGCGCAAGGTAGAAGCGACTGGCACTACACAAATTTTCGAACAATTCAAGCAAACTTTACCTTTACTTTCGTTTCACATGCAATTCATTAAAATCACAAATCGAAAAACATTTCTCTCAGTGTATAAGCACGCACATGTGGCAGGAGTAAACTGCAAAGTTGTTTTTAATCCCTCACCACGGACAAGTTCAAGCAGCTGTGCTTGCACTCAGCCGCTGCTCTTTCAATATTCAGTGAAACGAATCGCCCACAACATTTCGCTCAGTGTATGGCTAGTCACGTTTAGTTTAAATATACTTGAACTAATTGAATTCCAAATCCTCTTCCACTTCAAGTTTCTGCAGCTGTTCTTTGTCCAACTTCCTTTCAGTGCACAATTAGCACTACATTTCTCTCCGTGTAGAGCTGTTCACGTTTAGTTTGTATTAACTTCAACGGGCACTATGCTTAATCCTCCGCTTTCATCAGCTGTGTTTTTTTTTTCGCAGTGTAAGCTACTTATTGAGCATTTATTTGACATAGAGAAATGCCGTTTTTCTCTCAGTGTATGTCCAGTCACGTACAGCTTAAATAAGCTCGAACTAATTGAACTCTTCATCAGCTCGTTCGTTGAGTAACTGTATTTTCTTCTTCTTATTTTTCGACTAACACATTTCTCTCAGTGTAATGGCAGTCACGTTTAGTTTAGAGTGGAGAGTTAATTGTAATTCCTTCTCTTGTTACATTTTTCATTTTTGCATGTAAACTAAACTTTGCATATTCAATAAACTCAGCATTTCCTGCAGTGTAAGCCCATAGTCACGTTTAGTTTGAATAAACTTTCGAATTAGCCTTTCTCATATTCCTTTCTGTTCTTTTACAATTGTAAACTAGCCTTTTAATATCATATTTATATATTTACGTATGGCTTCATATAGTCTCATTGCAGTTAAATTTTGTCTGAGTAAAATATCTATTCTATATCTAATCCTCCTCAACTTTTAGCAGTTAAACTTCAATGGATCCAATCCAATCAACTAATCTAGTTGGCATTTCTCTCTGTGTGTGCACAAATTTAATGAACAGCTCTCTTACATACCTTTTAAAGCCAGCTGCGTGCCTTTTTCTCTCAGTGTAACAACCTTCATTTGCTTCAATAATTTCGAGTTATCTTGTTACTCAAATCTTTCTCCACATTAATGGCCAAACAACATCCCAACACATCCTGCATTTTCCTCTTAAGCTCAGCCTGTTTGCACTCTGTGTTTCGCTCAGTGTACATATACGCCCAAGTGTATTTCTGGTTTCGATAAGCAGCTTTCGCTTAGTAAATCTGATTGGAACGCTGCACTGACTGTGGCTCAGCCACTAAATAAACATTTCCACGGCGGTCAAGTGGGGGCAGGAGGAGTGTGTATGTGTGTGTGTGTGTGTGTGTGTGTGAGTGCTATGTGCAGATATATGCTGAAGTAGTCGCTTAATTAGCTCGGCATTTGCATACAGTTTCATGATACATAGAAATATTGCGCATACGCCATGTGGTGAAGGGCTCCTCCTGCTGCTTCCTCTGCTTGTACAGCATTATCTTGGTGTGCATGCACACTTTGCATATTCCTCGGCTACTTGACGACTTCCAAATGCCACAACATTTTGTCAAAGTGCTAAAGCTGCCTTGAGCTAATGGCACCACACCGAATCCAGGGCCGGCGCTTTGGCCTGACTTTAAGATAGTCGCTGAGCACTGGCGAGGTTTTTAAATTTCAAGGATTCCTAAAGGGGGGCGTGGCGTGGCGTGGCGTGGCGTGGCGTGGCGTGGCGTGTGTGCAAGTGAATGCGCCGCCGTTAAGTGCAAACAAGTGCAGTTCGTGTGGGCCGCATTTGTGCACAAGTGTAAGTGTGTTAATATGTCATGCAGCAGCCGGCGCTCGTATTGGGGCCAGCCAGCGGAGGAAGTGGAGCAGCCAGTGCAGAGGGGGAGAGAAGGGGAGGGAGGCCAGTGGCAGAGGGTGCGTCCGCTAATGGGGCAGTCAAAGCTCGCATTACGCGGCGTCCTTCGCTTTCTATTTTGCTGTTGTTGTCGTTGTTGTTGTTGTTTTTTTTTCTCGTTTTGCCCAAGTTGAAATGTTAAATGCTTTTAACAAAAGCCAACGCGCCAGTTCGTGGCCAGCAATGCGGCAAGTCCGGAAGACACAGTCATCCAGCGAGCTCAAACTCAGCCCGAGCCACCAGCCCAAAGTAAATTGTAGCCAGCGTCTTGGCAACTTGTTGTTTTTTTGAGGGTGGCTGGGGGGTGGCTGGAGCCTGGCAGGAGGTGGGTGGGCCAAAAATACTTATGGCTGGCGGCTGTGAAAGCCGACGCAAAAATCCAGTCTTGTTTGTGCCAGAAAATGAAGATGCCTTGTTATTGGCTTTGCTTTTTGGATTTCCTTCCATTATTATTACGTTCGTTCTCTGTTTTCGCTCTACGCTTACGTTTGCTGTTGCTCTCTGCCCATCAGCCATTTGGCAATTCAATTTCACAGGTGTTTCAGCAAATATTGAACAAACGAAATTGATAAGCCAGAGAAAATGCCATGTAAGCCACACTAATAGAAAGTCGACAATAAATCAGCCGAGGTTATAGATTTAATAATGGATTGACTCCAGACTATGCCGGCTATAGTTCCTAACGACTTTTGTGCCATAGATAATAGATGACTTTATAAATATGTAATATCAATTTGTGTTTCCCGAAATTGCGTTGGATATGTGACGGGCTTAATTTATGAGTGTTTCGCATTTGTGGAATGTTTTGCTTTAAGCGTCAGACAATTGGAATGCAGAGGGAGATCTCTCTCTCTCTCGCTCTCTCTCTCTCTTTCTCCCTCTGCCTCTCTCTTCATCTTTCTCTTTGCAATTACTGATTAAGGTATGCAAAAACAAATGTTTTGCTGCTGTCTGTTTGAGTAAAAATAAATTAAATTTAATGTTCGCACTGGCGCCGACAAAAACCACTTTGTAGCTGTCTGCAATGTTAATTGCGGGCAAAGCCCCCCCGCGCCCGAACAGCCCTGGTGTAGTGCTTGGCTCACCTGCACAGTCTTTTTCCTCCCCTTGATTACATCGGGATCATTTGTAATGTGCGCCTCGATTAGCAGACGCAGCTTGTCGGTGACTTTGTTCTTGAATTTACTTAAATATGCCTCGTGGTCCTCGTTGTCCGGATCGATGGCCTCGCTGCTGGCGTTGCCAGGCACACTGAAACAACAACAGCAATCGTAATAATTATGTTTGGCATAACGATAACAATGATAATAGCCATAACAATTATGTGTCGCCGATTAGATTAATGAGCCCCCTGATGCCTTGCTCACTTACACTAGTGTCGTGTGATTATCCGTTGATAGGTTCATGGTCAGCTCATCTTTGATTTTACGCAATCGCTCGCCGGCCTCCACATCCCGGCCGCTACACTGGGCAGCACGTTCCCGGAACACGGCCAATATCTTCTCGCTCGAGTGTGCTGTGTGTGCGTGCATGTGGGACATTTGATTATTTATATGAAATTCTCGTTAACTGTTTCCGTTCGCATTTACCCATTGCCTGCTGCACTTCCTGTTCGATTTGAGTGCGTCGCAGCAGCTGCACCCGTCGCAGCTGATCTGCCTTTGTTGTTGCCGCCAGATGCTGCAGAGATCTGTCCAGCACTTGTCGCAGCTGTCGTGATTCGGCCAGCCACTCATCAGCGGTCAGCGAGCTGTAAATTATGTAGACAGAGACAGATGTGCAGACAGAGGCAGATATATATATGTAAGCATTCATGTGCACTTTTGTGTGTGCTTTTGTTATATGTGACATATAGAGATATAGAAATATATCTGTGCTGGAGAAGCAGTAGTAAATCGATCTAGTCTAATGCCCAACTATGAACAAAATGATTTCAAATAGAAGCATATGCAGAGTATCTCTCAGTCGGCACTCCCTAAAGCAACGCATTTTCAATTTAAGTCTTAAACTAGTTTAAAGGGCGATTCAAGAGTCGTTGGCCACCAACAGCTGTTAGCCCTAATTGCCACATTTCTCCCTGTCAAAGGCTTCATTTCCTGCTTCATTTAAAAGTTGTTCGCTCTCTTTCGTGACTTGGCTTAATTTATTCCGAAATGCTACATTATATATTCAGCTAATCCCTTTTTGGAATTGATTGAATTGACAATTTGAAGTTGCCTAATAATTGTTGATGCCAATATCACAGCACAATATATTTTATTCGATCCAAATCTAAAATGTTTCCATTTAATTTAATTCCATAAACCGTAACAAACTTGATCAAAAGCCAATCGTAAACTTTGAGCTAATAAATGTCAAGTGTGTCAATAGTAAATTGAGTTTCATTCTTTTAAACAACCATCTCAAGCAACACAGACAGATAAAGATATATTATATACTAGCTATGTAGGTGTGTGTGTGTGTGTGTGTGTGTGTGTGTATGTTTGTATCGAACAGCTTGTCACGCTTTGTTGTGAGTGGCAATAAATGGTGAAGAACTAAGAATTTCATTAAGCACAATCATCGCCATCAGCATTCGAGCGACATGAGCGCAAATGAAAAGCCTTGAGCAGGATAAAGGATATGTGATATAAACGTGCCGCTGTCATAGTGAATGCTAAACATTTAGTTGCATATCCGCCGGCTAAGTGGAAGCTTAAGCACGTTGACTAAGAAGCGAAAGCAAACGAATTGACAACAAAAAAGGTTTTAAACAGGAAATGCGAAGCACTTAAGGAGACAGCAATAAATGTAAACTGTAGCTACCAGCGTCATGTTGACTAACAGTGCAGGGCTGTTATTCTTTTGAGCTGAGAAGCTAGCGTTAGCAGATCCTGTTAACTGCCGTGCATTTAATGCGTGTACCAGCAACTGGAGCTAACAGCGTCTGTTAGTTCAACTAGCAGTTTTTGCTCAGAGCAGATCTATGTTAAACTGTATAAATATGTCAACTCTCCATTAAATATGCGCCTTTGAATTTATTGTTAATTTTTCACGACTCATTTTCAAAATGTATTTATATCCAATCAATAAATTCAGTCATCATAGTCAGCTGTCAAACAAATTTTAATTTTATAAAAGTTACCCAACGAATGATTGACACTAGTTTTATTAATCTGACTTCAAGGCAAATTGTAATTGCAATTTGAATATATTGCCCGGTCGCAAAACCGCTAACAAGCCTTGAAGTCAACATGGAAGCTAACAAAATTGCTCATAGCACACGCAGCATGCAAAGGCTAGTACACTTAACAGACTTATGTTAGCTTACAGCGCTGCGTCAAGCAGCGCTCTTACAACTACAGCAGAATGTTATAGCAGACAGCTTTTGCTTGAGTGCTTGTTATTGCTATTAAATAAAGCCATTTGGCTTTCTGACTAATTTGTGATTTACCAATTCTAAATTAACCTATAAATAATGAATTTGTGTTTACTCAAAGCCGTAGCTCTGAAGTAAATAAATTCAACTTAATACCCAACAACTGAAAAACTCATTCATGGCAAAGTGTGAAACATTTATGAATAGAAAGAAAATGAAATTTCCATCAAAAGAAAGTTTTTTTTTGTTCCATATTAATTCGCAGAATTGCTCTATAGTTGCTTGGCAATTGGCTAATGCAGCTATAGCTGTTGACATTTAGCATAATTGGAAGTCATACAACGTGCGGCACGCCCACAGAAACGGCCCAGCCCTTGTTAGCTTATGAAATTGTGTAAGCATTTGCGTGCACTGTGCAAGCAGCTGCAATTGGGTTGGCTAACAAGAATTCAAGGCGAATCGCAGAAGTCCTACAACTTACCAATAGTCCCGTTTGAGCACGTGCTGCTGCTGCTGCTGCGGCTGCTTGGGTTCACTGGCAACTGTATACCAGCGCGCCAACAGCTCCTTGTCCTGTGCTGTCACCTGCTCCACGGCCAGCAACGCCGCATAGATGTCTGCGTCGATGTGCGTGGGCAGCGGCGGGCGTCCAATGCCGTCGCCAATCAGGGCCAAGAAGAAAACGCTCTTCGAGTGGGCGTGGCAAGTGTCGATCTCGTGCAGATAGTCGGCCAGCATATACGGATCGCGATCCAGCTGTGTCACCTCCAGGGCGCCGGTGCCAAAGTGCATGTCCACGATCTCCAGCTGCACGAAAGAAGCAAACTCTTGAGCAATGTTAAGCATGAAAGATTTGCAGGGATTTGTTGAAAGATCTTTGAGCTAACAGAGTTACGGCAATTGCTGCTCAGATTTTAATGAAATAAACTCTGCTATGTAAACAAAAAAATTAATCAGCCATGCTGATCATTTTTTCTAGACGCTCATTAACATTCCACTAACATTATGTTAACCCACCTCGATTTGCCGGTCATCGTACAGCGTTTGCAACTCGGGTCCGACCAGTTCGAGCAGCATGCGTCGCTCCTGGTAGAATTCCTGCTTCAGGCTGGCGACGTAGATTTTGATAAGCAGCGGCTTGGGCAGCCGCGTCTGGGCGGTGGTGACGCCTCGCAGCGCATTGAGAACGCTCTCATCAATGGGCGCTGCCATTTTGGTTGGGCAAATGCTTCAGGCCAACACGACGGGCAACGAAAAAAAAAGCAGTTTGTTGACAACTCTCTCTCTCTCTCTCTCTCTCTCTCTCACACACTCTCGCTCTATCTCTTAGCCTTATTTATGGTTTATAGGCGTGTGTGCCAGAAATTGCTCGATGTGCGTGTGTGTGTGTGCGTGTCTGTTGCCCTGTTTATTTAACTTGGCCAAAATCAAGTGCCAACGGCGTCGTCGTTGTTCTTGTTCTTGTTGTTGTTCTTGCTGTTGTTGTTGTTGTTGTTGCCCTCGCGGCAGCTAACAGCAGCGCAAAGCTTTGGCACATGTTCAACATCAATTCGCATGCATGCTGTATCTATAGCTGCACATTTGTATCTATGTATGTATATGTGTATAGTATATGTATGTGTCTGTGTGCGTATCTATGTGTGTGTGTGGTAGATGGCACAGGAACTGTATGTTTGCATAGCCTGCCAGCAGCTTGCCGCCAACATTTGCCTCTTGTGCATCGCGATCCGCGTGGCAAAGTTTGAACCCTTTTTCGTCGCTCTCGTCCTCCTCGTCCTCCTCGTCCTGCTTGTCGTTGCCTGCGAAAACACAAATTGAAAAGCGTAAATGTATTTATGGCATTGGCGAAAATTTATGTAAAAAAGAGAGGAAGCGCACAAAAATGTTCAGCAAATAAATAGAAAAGTTTTTACAAAGTTTCTCTGCTGCGAATCGCTGTTTTATGATCAGCGAGCTGACACGAGCTATGGCATGTGTTAACAGTTCACTGCATTTCTTGTAGATTGAGCCAAACCAAAAACTTGTTTGCCAAACTGCTCCAATAACGACAACAAAACCAACTTGACAATAATTTGTCGCTTACCATTTGTATACTCTAAAGCTCTCACGTTTACTCGAAACTAGGTCAAATGAAAACCTAATTGAGTAAATGAAATTCAATCACATAATTTACGAAAATCCATTTAGATTAGTTGGCTTTTAGCTTGAAATCGTGTTTAGCTGATGGCTTAATTTTTAGCTGACAAACTAGTTTATAAGTAAATTAAAGTATATTTTAACGGACGGCAGTTGAACAGTAAAGTTTGGCAGCTCCACGATAGAGTAAATTTAAACAGTGAGGCAGATCTGCCCTCTGTTAAGTAGACAGATCTGCATCTGTTACGCAGGCAGTTCTACCTCTATTGAGTAGGCAGCTCTTTCCTCTGTTACGCAGGCAGTGTAGTCTCTGTTAGGCAGGCAGTTCAGTAGACAGTTGCCTCTGTTAAGTAGACAGATCTACCTCTGTTAAACAAACAGATCTGCCTCTATTGAGTAGGCAGCTCTGCCCTCTGTTAAGCTGGCAGCTCTGCCCTCTGTTAGGCAGGCAGCTCTGCCCTCTGTTAGGCAGGCAGCTCTGCCTCTGTTAGGCAGGCAGTTCTGCCTCTGTTAGGCAGGCAGTTCTGCCTCTGTTAGGCAGGCAGTTCTGCCTCTGTTAGGCAGGCAGTTCTGCCTCTGTTAGGCAGGCAGTTCTGCCTCTGTTAGGCAGACAGATCTGCCTCTATTGAGTAGGCAGCTCTGCCGTCTGTTAAGTAGACAGAACTGCCTCTCTTATGTTGGCAGTTCTGCCTCTATTGAGTAGGCAGCTCTGCCCTCTGTTAAGCTGGCAGCTCTGCCTCTGTTAGGCAGGCAGTTCTGCCTCTGTTAAGCTGGCAGCTCTGCCTCTGTTAGGCAGACAGATCTGCCTCTATTGAGTAGGCAGCTCTGCCGTCTGTTAAGCCGCAATGTCTGTGAATGTTAACCACGTAATTTATGTTATTTAAACTTGCGGTGTTCAGGGTATTTTCTAGTCGTGCTGACTAGTGCTCTCTTGCTCACTTTGATTTCGTTTTAAATTTCAATTTTTGTTAGCTGCCAAGCCTTGATATATACATACACTTTATTATTACTCTCTCAGCCTTGCACGCCCACATACAGACACGAAGAGCAAAAAAAAGTGAAATAAATTATGAATATAGCTGCAATTAATACATTAATCAAACATAAGAGCTCTTTGTATCGACCACACATTAATTTGTATTTTAATTAGCGCAGGTATATACAAAAGTTAAAGTATATCAATTAAAAAAACATTACACTTTTTACACAGCAATGCGAAGTGTTGTTTATTCAACGTGCCGCTAAATGAAATGTTAATAAATTTGTGGATTTTCAAAGGCATCTGCAATGAATGGAATCAGTTTAGTTCTTATGTGATGTTCGTAGCTCAACGCGTTTGGTGCTCTAATGGAGTGAGCAGGACAGAGAGAAAGCAGAGCGAGTGAGAGGTCTAATGAAGACTCGACGGCGAGCTCTTGGCTAACAAAATCGATTGCAATTAATTCCGCTTCACTGAGTTGGCTAAATTGCTCGTTTGAGTATTGGCCAGGACGCAACCAAACAGCAGCCTAGCTCAAAGGCTGTCACAGAGAGAGAGAGAGAGATATATATAAATAAATAAATAAAAAACAGGTATGTATGTATGTATGTATATATCTTAATCAAAGGTGCGAAGGCAACGCGTACTGCAATTACCAGAGCGGCCTTGCAATGACAGCACACTTCACTAAGCAACCCAAACCCAAATCGAAAGCCAAACCCAGACCCAGACCCAAGCCCCAAGCCCCAAGCCCCCATCCGCACAACTCCCCCAAAGTCAATAAATATTTAATGGTCAAACAAATTGCGTCTAATGAGCGCTGGCTGTGAATGTAGGCAGCTGCTTTCATTTTCAAAATCAGATTTTTATACTGACTGCCAAAAGTAAACGAACACACACACACACCCACATTCAGATAGATAGGACCAACTGAGCTATTGCAATAGACAATTACCTAGGCCATAATGAAAGCGATCCGCATGCCGATTAACCCCATTATTAGTCAATTTCCCGCAGACAGTGAGCGCTCCGTTCCATCAGCTGGCGCAGGCACAGACGACAGTGGGTGCTGAAAATTAATGTCCACACTAGCTCTAACATATGGCCCAAGGCAAACACACACCCACACACACACACGCACAGAGTGTCGCTGTCCTTATCAGTGACCAGCCTGGCCACTGGCCGGTGTCAAATGACTTCCATTAGGGGGGCCAAGCATTGAGCCCCGCTCCCCGACCGACTATCTCTTATCTGTGGGCGTGACAGTGAGCTGGCATATTTAAGCATTGCTAAGTCGTTGCTTAAATTTCACATATTTGTTATTAAATATTTACTAAGCAGCCAACGCAGCCAACGCAGCCTTGCAGGAGTCTGGCCAAGCTATGAGCCTTGCTGCATCGACCCCATTCGGCATCAGCCTTGCCCTCAATGTGGCCAACTAGCCTTAGGCAGTGCTAGGGTTTGGCGGCAGCATAATTGAGGTCACAATTTGTTGCATTAAACATGGGCAATGCAACTATTGTGAACTATAATTCTCCGATAATTATTAAGCACTTTGCGGTCGACTGTTGCCCTGGAAGTGCTAAGGCACGTGCCGGGGCTTACACAAAGTTTTTAAGATCCTTGAGAGGAGGCTTTACTATGGAACGGAATTGTAAATTGAATGCCGGAAGCATATATCTTTGCTATATATCTTTTATGCTCTTGGCTGTTATTTGAAGAGCGTCTGAGGCCAAACAAGTTATATAAATTCACTAATTAGTATTAATAATCACTTGTGTAAGTCTTGGTTTTATTTGCCATTAAATGGAACTGATTTTATGGAATTTCCACTTATTATGGCAGGCAACTATAGGAAGGAATAATTTCGCAAGAATCAATATTTGTCTTGTTTAGTGATATAGTGGTACACTCTAGTTGATCTAGCCATGTCAATCTCTCTCTCTCTCTCTGTTTATCTGTCCCTACGCTCTTCAGTCCATCTGTCCGTGCCCCGTCTGTCTATGAGTCCCTTCGTGCGACACCCCGACCATCTGTCCGTCCGTCTGTTCAATAGTCTGTGCTTTCTGCTGTCCGCCGTTCCTCCGTCTTTCCGTCTGTCCATCCGTCCGTCTGTTCAGCCCTCCGTACATGCAGGTGTCCAGCTGTGCATCTATCCATCCCGCCGTCCATATGTCCCTCCATTCATGCGCCCCACCGCTCGTCCGTCTGTGCGTCTTTCTACACTCAACAATCTCAAAAGCCATAAAAGCAAGAGACTTGAAATTTTTAATATTTACTCATGCATATATAGCAAGCAAGGGCTTAACATTCAGTTTATTCGATAGCTCAGCTCATAATTGATAACAATCGATCATTTTCATTTGATTTTTCAAGCGCTGCTTGAATACCAAAAAAGCTAAACATATGAAATTTATTGTGTGGCTTCGTGAGATCAATAAACATTTGTAAGATTTCTAGTTTGGTTTACCTGGAGCTATGTAAAGTGAATTAAGTATGAGTGCCATTATTATTTTTTCATGAATGTATTTCTCTCTATTGATTCAAAAATATTTCTTCTATCTTACCAAGTCTTTTTCAATACAGCTTTAATAAAAGTCTAAATATATTTTTAAGCATTCCCAAAATATTAAAACATTAATTTCTCTCTTCACATTTATTTTATGCTCCTTAAACAATAAACTTTAATTTTCAATTTTCATGTCAATCCGAGCGACACAAGTCTCTGCTCTTAAATAACCTTAAATCTTAAGAGTGAATGTATAATATATAACCTTAAAGGATATGCTTTTATTATATACAATATATGTACAATTCTTTGCTTTAATAATGAAGCCCAGTTCCGGCCCGTTTTAGCCGAAAAAAATCTATTAAATTAATATAGTTGATTAAACGCACATAAAACTAAGTACAACACTTAAAATGGCACATTTAAGGTTTGCCTTTGTGTCTGTGTGCCTATGTATGTATGTGTGTGTGTGTGTGTGCCTCTCTCTGTGTCTGTGTGTGTGCTGCTTCAAACGTCTGATTGGCAAAAGTTACACAGTCATAACTTTTGGGCCCCCGGGCGAATTGGAGAATCGGACAGAGCTAGAGAGCTTAATTCAGCCAAAAGCCAAGTGATTTGGCTTCTTTCTTTATATAACCAAGTAAAAGGGCCATAGGATGTGGGGGCGTGGCGTGCTTGGCAAGAAGGAGGCGTAACCGAAAATAAAATATTGGTTGTGACGCGCTGCGCATAAATAAATTAATGGTAATAAGTCAAAGGCCGCAACAGGCTGGCAACAGTGAAGAGACGTGGAGCAGGTGGTGCGGGTGGTGCGGGTGGTGCGGGTGGTGCGAGTGGTGCGGCAAAACACAAACACACACAAAGAGCAAGACGAGCCCAAATGGCAAACAGCAAGCAGACGGAAAAAAGGCGCTGCGTGCTGGGCGGAAGGCAGAGGGGCGTGGTTGCGCTACGTAATGGTCGAAAGCGAAAAAGAACGCAAATTCAGCAAATAAACAATGTGGCAAACATTTTAGACGCGCTGGCAAACAGCAGCAGCAACAACAACAACAACAACAACAACAGCAAGAACAACAACAAGTGGAACGTGGAACATGCAACGTATGTGCCCGGCACTCACTCCGATTGCGTGGCATTAATATTAAATGCGTCGCAGCGCACGTGTGTGTGTGTGTTACACACACTAGCAGACACACACACGCGCATACACTCACACACTCACACACATACTAGTCGCTTAGCTGCTCATTTTTCTTATAAATATTTAAGCTAAATTCCGACATCCAAAATTAGAGCAGTTGCTATTCATTTGCACTCGCTGCCTGCAACTGTTACGTCGGCCTCTATTCAGCTCTCCCCCCCCCCCCCCCACACACCCTTCTCTCCTCACTCTCACTCCTCCTCCTCTAATATAAACAAGTTTCTCGGGCTTTATGGCCTGCATTTATATGCCAAGGCAGCAGCAACTTCTGCGCCGACTTTGCCGTCTTCCGATTGTCGAAGAGTCGACCCACCAGACGCCCTTCCCGCCGCCCTATAAAGTATGCCACGAATTTATTTTTCGTGCTTTCAGGTACCCTCTGAATATCGGAGTACATTTTTCTAGGTGTGCGTATTGAATTTGAATCGGGAATTTGATCGGGATTTTAAAAGGCGTGGTGTAAGACTAGCAGAGAAACGCTTTAGAGCCGTCACTTCTCTCCCTCTCTCTCTCTCTTTCTCTGTATTGGCTCACTATATAAATCGAATTTGCTGCAAATTAATTAAATAATATGTGATGTGAGAGCATAATATCAATGTACATAATAATAACGTAATTTAATTATACATTTTATAATATAAATAAAAAAATTAAAAGATTCCCTATTTTATTATAATAATAATAAATAAAATATAAAAAAATATCTCTCTCTCTCTCTCTCTCTCTCGCTCTCTCTCTTACACCCTATCCACCTCTTTCTTTTTACTATTCCACTTCTCTCTCGCTCGATCATTCACTCTGCCTCTCTTGCGCTTGAATTTTCCAACTCTTCTCTCCTTTCAATTTTTTCTGTCTCTTAGCCTTTCTCTAGTCGCTTTTAGTTCTGAATTTCGGTTGACTTCTCACTTCCCGTTTCTTCTCTTTCTTTTCCATTAATAATATATATTCTATGCTTTCAATTCTCTTAACCTTTTGCTTTAAACTAATATTAATGTTAAGCCAATACAAATAAATTTCACCAATATTAAGTATACGCACAGTTAAACATGCCACTTATTTACCTCATACAGATTGCATAAACAACTTAGCATAATCTGCAAATTTATTCGACCTTAAGACTTTCGGAGCATCCAAGACCTGTCTATTCCTTAACCGTCATACAGGATGTCCTTCAGTCAGGCAGCGCTTAGCTTCACTCAGCTAACTTATTTATATTTTATTATTATTATTTTTTTACGCCCCAGACACTGAACGAAAATAGCAACAAGCACCAAAGAAGAAGAAGATACGAATAAATAAATTCAGAACACAGCTGAGACTAGCAAACACAACTGAAACAGAGACTGAAACAGAAAGTGGAGCAGCACCGACAACTGGTTTGGGGCTTGGCCTCGTATTGTCCAGGCCCCTGGACAGAATAGGGCAGGGCGTAGAGTTCCAGTTTTTTCGCACTCATTGAAATAAAAGTTTATGCCGGCCATCAGGCCAGACGTGGCTGCGACCAGGGGACCCTCACCCTCCCTCCCTCTATCTCTCTCTCTGTCTCTCTCTCTCGCCCGCTCTCTGTCTGGTCTTTTCCTCTAGCAGTTGATAAATACAAAATGAGCTGTGGCTGTAACTGCTGAAAGTTTTGCTGCCGCTGTCGAGCCAAATTGATTTTTTGATGCTTTCGATTTTGTCCTCTTTTTTTTTTTTTTTTTGGTTTCTTTCTTTCCGTTTGGACCTTTAGATGATGCGTGAAAATTGAGCAATTTGATGCTTTAACTGCGGCTAGCTGGCCATTACTGCGACTGTAGTTGTGTGGCCATAATCAGCCAAGAGCTCGACCCGGCACGAGCTGGCCAATTTGCATGCACGGCAAGCGCAACAATTTTGCAGCACTGATTTATGTCCCACATGGCGTATGTGTGTGTGCGTGTGTGTGTGTGCTGCTATTGATTGACCCTGGTATACGTAACGTGTGCTCCCGGGCAACAGCTCAGCCTAACACCCGAGGCAGTTATCAAGCTAATTTCGACAGCTGACCTTTTTCGTATTGTAAAGCCAGCAGGAGCAGCAGCAGCTGTAAGTGAATGCCTAAACGGAGAAATATCAAGCAATAAAGGAAAAAGGCCGCAACTTGACCCTTGACGGCTTGTCACATCAATACACACACACACACACTCGCACACTCGCACAATTATGGGGAAAGCCTTTGACCTGACTTGGCTTGGCCTGGCTTGGCATTCGTTTGATTGTGAGCAGACTTTTAATTTCAGGGTACGAAATCCTCGACATGTCTTTGACAATCTTTTTTGCTCTTCTTTAGCGTGTCTTACCTGAGGCTGAAGCGGCTGAAGGACACCTTTGCTCATGCACAGCAGGCAGCAGCAACAACAGCAACAACAATGAGCACCAAATGCAAATAAAAGTGAAAAGAAAGTGGGCGTGGAATTTGAGCATGGAATGACTATAATACACCCTAGAGAGAGAAAGGGAGACACTTTATACGGCAAGGCTCATAATCATTCATAAATATTTATAAGAGAGAGCTGCTGTAGCTGCTATTCCTATTCGTTTTCGATATGGCCTCCTCCTGTTGGATCTATAATTATGTTGACTTCTTCTGTATGGATGAAAGAGGCTGTGCATAATATTACTGATTGGCTTTGTTCACTTGAAATAAATAATAAACGGTAAAGGTTCTACTCTTCTAGCTAACGGATGGCTGAAGTAATAGAATAAAAAATAAATAAAATAAATTAAAATGTTTCATAAGTAGCAATTTATACAATAAAACAATATTATATTATATTACGGAAGTTTAGACTCAACAGATATACATTTGCTAATGATGGGGCCGAGACATATTTATGTATAACTTGACTCGCAGCTCCGTAACCTAACCTTATTCTGTACTCTAACCTCTCTCTCCTATCTCCTATCTCCTATCTCCTATCTCCTATCTCCTATCTCCTATCTCCTATCTCCTATCTCCTATCTCCTATCTCCTATCTCCTATCTCCTATCTCCTATCTCCTATCTCCTATCTCCTATCTCCTATCTCCTATCTCCTATCTCCTATCTCCTATCTCCTATCTCCTATCTCCTATCTCCTATCTCCTATCTCCTATCTCCTATCTCCTGTCTCCTATCTCCTATCTCCTATCTCCTATCTCCTATCTCCTATCTCCTATCTCCTGTCTCCTATCTCCTATCTCCTATCTCCTATCTCCTATCTCCTATCTCCTATCTCCTATCTCCTATCTCCTATCTCCTATCTCCTATCTCCTATCTCCTATCTCCTATCTCCCATCTCCCATCTCCCATCTCCCATCTCCCATCTCCCATCTCCTATCTCCTATCTCCTATCTCCCATCTCCCATCTGATCGATCTACACCTGTTGCAACTGCCTTTACAGGGTATTCGCTGCCTCATTTGCTGTGCGCTGCCCACATTTGCACAACTTTATTAAAACCATTTCTTTCGCATTTCTCTCTGTTTAGCGCATTTTTGGCGCGTACAAAGGGAAAATAAAGAAACGAGTAAATAAAAAGGAAGAACATTTTCAAGTGTGTCTTTCATTTTTGTGCCATTCTTTGTTTTTGGGACGCCAAGCGGCTTTTCGAGCTGCTGCTGCTGCTGCTGCTGCAAAAGTAAATACAACTTGCACAAGCAGCTCACGCAATTCATGCTCGACTACAGTCAGGCCAGGACTCGTGACTTGGTCTAAATTCAAAGAGCAACAAACGCGAGAGTAAAGCGCGACAGAGAGGGAGAGAAGTCAGGGAAGATAGAGAGCGAAGAGTGAGGAGTGAAGATGGCCTACAAACAAAAATGCCGCATAAATCAAAATGTGCTGGGGGCCTAGCTACCCGCCAGCGCTTTGTTTGCCAGCAAAGCCTTTCACACACACACACGCGCGCAGATACACCCGCTACACACACACACACATATACATATGTTAACTGGCGTGCTACTTTCCGGTCGCTTGGCAAATTCGATTTTATGCCATTGTCACGTAAAATGTTCTTCATTAAATTTCATGTCAATGAATTTTGTCGCATTTACAAATTTTCCAGCAACAGCAACAAAACAGAAAAAGCGAGCAAAATATATTTAACTGGCTTAAATATATTTAACTGATTGTAAATACAGCTTGGCATTGCAAATAGAAAATTTGGAGCGCTATTTGCGTATTATTAGCAAAGAAAAGTCAAGAGCTGAGTGAAAGGACTGCTCAGCTTCGTTTTTGGCTATTTAATTATTTAGGATTGAACACAAGAAAGGTGCACGAACATATACATATATATGTATGTATGTGTGTATGTGTGTGTGTGTGTGTATGTATATTTATGCCATGTTTACTTAGCTGCTCAATTGGCAACGCTGTCTGGGCAAATCAATCACAGCGCTCGCTCGCAATCACAGTTAAATGTGCTTTGGGAAGTCATGTCAACCTGCAGAGCTACGCGTAATTGCAAATATGATAAGCGGCTTTCAAATTAATGATGCGTGCTGCGTGCACACACACACCCACACAAAGAGACTGGGCGAGAGAGAGAGAGAGGGGGAAGGAGGGAGGGAGAGACTCAACTCGACCACAGAAATCACATACAACAAATCATTTTTATTTCCATTTTCATTCGGAGCGAACATGACGCGTCTGCTCAATTATGGCCCAAAGTTCTCCTTTTTGGTTGGCTGAACCAACAACAAACAACAACAACCAGTTGCTACGATAACAGCAGCAGCAAACGTGTGTGGGACCTGCTGCTGCTCCTGCTGCTGCTGCCTCTGCTGTGGTTGCTGCTGCTGCTATCGCTGGGGGATTAAAAATTATTGATTACCCCAAAAGTGTTTCACAAATTTCTCTCCCCTCTTTACTCTCGCTCTCTCGCTCACTTCGCAACCGTAAATCAATTTGATTGAGTTATATTCGCTGGGGTTATCCCAGCTGATTAGCAGCCATCGAGCACACATACAAATCAGGCGCCATAAACAAGTTAATAATATTCATGATTTGAGCGATAAATGAATTAGTAAAATTACCAAAGAAATTAGAATATATTCATCATTTATTGTTGTTATTTAATCAATTTGCAATCGGCATAAGTTTCTGTTTTAGCCTGGCCCAAAACAATTAACAAGGGGAATGCTCGGAGTGGCTGGTGAAAATGAACAGAGGATGATGTGGCTTGAAATTTAACTGTGTCTATATACGACTTTGGGGCTTTCTAACTCTATAAATAGATATATGCAGGAGGAGTGAGCTTCCACAGCTAGTTTCGCTTTAACTGTATGCTAAATTGGGTTTTCTTTTAATTATTTCTACTCCCAGTTGTATGACTTGTTGATTTTAGCGGAATTCTACTGTGCCACAACAGTCAACATAACAAGTTTTAAGGGCCACCTACGCTGCCTTGTACTACACAGATATATATAACCACACACACACACACACATATACACACATCCTTTATAACACGCTGCTCCCTCAGGTGTATTCTTTGGTCAGCAAAAGTTGTTGCTTCAGTCTTTGTAACTGAATTAAATTAGTTGGGCTTTAACTTGTGAGCGCAGTTTATTAGCTAGTTATGAGTAACTAATTGACATATTAGATATGAGCACTTGCAAACTTAAACTTCAAGTCAACTTTAAATTGCTTTACAGCATTTTACAATTAAATTTGTAAGCTCCTTCGCTCCAAATGAACAGAGCATATTGGTTCGGCTTGCTATGCAGTCGTATGCTCATTTCATTTTCTCTTCACCCATTCGGGCTGCTCGCTTATTAATTTTCTCTACTCTCCATATCCGCCTTGAGCACATACAGAAATCAATCATTATTGCTTGAGTCAGCTGCAGCTCCAGAACTATTCACATCTTGGGGGCATGGCCAGCAGGTCGACTGATATATTATTTATCAAATTAAACGCCATGATTCATAGAGCTATCAAAGCCAGAAAATAGAAAAAGGGAAACCGAAATCGTTTATGCCGTAGTCAGATACAAATGTCAAGGCTGTAAAGCTACGCCCAAAGGGAGCAGCTACATGTGCTGCCTTTATACAGCTGGAGCTTGGCTAGAAGGATATTGTTGGCTTCCTTTATGGACAGGCAGTAAAGCCGCCCACTGTGGGCGTGGCAAGTCAGACGACAAAGTCTCCTCTGAGTTTTATTGAAACATTGCCCGGCTGTGTTCAGCTCTAGCTAGAGCTACTCATTCTATAACCCCAAAAGACTGAAGTAGAGTATTACCACAGTCAGCAATGCCCGACTTGTATTTACTTATGTGCGGCTTACAATGTTTCACACAAAACTTGATGTAATTTCTTTGATGCAAGCTGAAAAATTGGCCAAGCACGAAAAGTCAACAAACTTGGCAAACAGGCAACGCAGATTAATATTAATAAGAAGTGCATGACAGTTCATATTAAGGAAAGCTGAATGTTAGCTTTAAATGATATGTGCCACATATAAAAGTATTATATATTTCCATAAGACTGGCTGGGATGAAGTGGGCTCAAGGCAGTCGCATAAACCAAAAGCCGCGCAAAGCCTCCCCAAAGACAGCTGCTCAGACTATTTGGAGCAAGGAAAGAAATTTAATATAAGCAAAGCATTTATATATATGGCGAAGTATTTATATAAAAAAAAAACTGTATATATGTGTGAGCTGCAAGAGGCTGCAATTAAGCACGCAAAAAGTCTCTTGGCCAAATTGTTTGCCAAGTCATAAAATAATTTTGTGGCAAGCGGCAACTTCTTGCAGGCGCCAAGTGCAGACAAAGTTCAAAAATGCCGCATGTGGCAAGGCAAACGAGGGAGAGTGAGAGAGAGAGCGCGCGGTAGACAAGACTTGTTTCTTTTGTGGTCTTTCGAGCTGTAAAGAAATTTGCACTTTTCATTAGCCGCATTAAGAGGCAACAACTTTTCCAAATCAATTTTCAATTTCAAGCTTTCAAATATCAATAAAAAATCACAAAAAAAGTTGAGAGAGTGAAAAGAAAACAGAAACAAAGGCTGCAGTCAACTAAATGGCATATTTGAAGTCCTTGCTCAGAAAGGCTAAAACGAAAAAAAGGCCAAAATGAAAAATGAAAAATGTGGCATAAAGACGAAACAGATGTCCTGCCGGCAATTGCATACCATCCCATGTGAGTCTATTTATGTCCATGGGTTTGCTGCAGCTACATGCATCAAAGACCAAGTGGCTTACACACATACACATACTTCTCTCACTAACTGTCTCTCTGTCCTTTGCCTCTTGCAGCGGGCCTCTCAAGTCGTGCAGCAGCTTCATTTTCGAAATTCCCATTTCGCTTTGCCCAGTTGCATATGCCGCACACAACAGCTGCACATAGCTAAGCTTCTATGTGTGTGTGTATGTGTGTTTGACCGTGCCCTCTTTTAAGGACCGCCTTACATTCCTGCCTTCTCTCTTTTTTTGGGTTGCCCTATGCCTTGGCTGGCTGTGGGCGTGGGGCGCATAGCTCTGCAGCCCAAGTGCCAACATTCATTAAATGGCTATAAAATGGCACAGATTGCGCAACAGCAATAACCGCAACAACAACAGCAACAACAACTTCGACAACAACAGCAACTTCGACAACAATAAGCAATAACTAACTACATGTTACGGGCAGCGAACGCAGTAAACGCGACGCCCAAAAGCATGCAACAGTTTATTTATGGAGCAGCACGGGAAACCTGAAGCAGAGCGAAAGAGATAGACTGATGGAGGTGAGCAGTGGGCGGTGGCTGGTGGTGGGTGGTGGGTGGTGCTGGGCATCACATTTCCTTCGAGCCATAAAAATCGCACAGCACGCAATTTGGCATAGTGCAACGCATAAACCGCTCTGTTTGTATTGGTTTTTCATCGCCTTTCCCATTTTTTCTTCACCGCGGTTTGATTTAACTTTTGAAATTATGAAAGTACATAAAGTACAGATATATGTAAAAAGATAGGACAAGCAGCAGTTGCTAGCAAAAGACAATCTTCAAGAGTGCAGATGCAAAAATAAAATTTAAAAAGTTATAGAAATGGCTTGGCTTAATTGGCTTTAACTAAGTTAATGAGTAAAAGTTGAATTGAAAAGTTGAAGAGCGAAAGTTTTAACAGCAAGCTATTAACATAATAATATGTATGTATGTGTGTATAAATGGAATTGGTTTAAGCAGATATTCAACTGAATTTATATATCCAAAAGCTGCACAGCTGCATTTCACGTTTTCATGTTCTAAGATAATTATTTTTGTGTATAACAATAATAATAAAACTTGTTTAACATATATTACTTTAAAAAACTTTTACTACTTTTTTATAATATTTTCATTGCCCTAGGCACCTTTTATTTTTATATCAAATTTTTCTATATTTTTTTACATCACAAATTTTATAGGAGTAATGCTAAAATACTCCTATAAATTCTTATAATTTTTTTTTTTTTATAAAATTGGCTTTAATATTTTGATGCCATTCTTAAATGTTTGTAATATTTTCCAAGACAGACAATAAACATATATTTCATATGCAGTTGCCGTGCCTCTTCCGTCTGTTAACTTTTATACGTTTTGTAAGCCTCATTTTAACTTTATGTGAGCTTCAGTTCATAACGCTTATGATTAACATTTCATGCCCTGACTAAGCAGCTTTTAACAGTTTAAGAGATTCTATTATCATAAGATTTCATTAACATATTCAATGACTGTTAAAAGCTGTTGGCTTGCCCAACTCAACCTAGCCAACTGTTACTAATGCTCAATAAATGCAATAAGAGTGCTTAAATGCTTCCGAACTTTGCAGATATTTAATTTGGAGTTTAGGTAAAAACAATTTCGTTTCTCTAATAACTTAATTAAAACTTTTTGCTGTTGTTAGAAAACTGTGAATAATTGCATATATTAGGTAACTTGTTAAAAGTGATAATTGAATAGAAAATACTGCAACGTTTATTAAATAACTAACTAAATATGAACTTCAATGCAAAGGGAGTGGAGATATTATTTCCCATACAAACAATTAATTTATAAATAACATTTCAAGTATTTTTGCATTCAATTGAAGGGAAACTCACTTGGTTGGGACAGGCTCTAAGTTTCGAAAACTTTAAAACTAGAGTTTCAGGTTTCAATTTCAATTACCAACTCGAATATTCATATTGAAAAAGTATCAGCTGTGATCAGCTTGGCCTTATTTACTACGAGCAGCTTCGACAGAAATACCAAAAGACTTGACAATGATAGCTGACACTTGACGCACGTCACAGGAGTCGTCAACGAAAACTTTGAAAGTTGGACTCCTGCTACACCCAGCTAAGACTATTGCTGTCATTTTCTGTTTCTGCCGACTGATGATTCAACTTCTGACTAAACAACATCTCAATTCCATTGTCAAAACCACAAAATGTTTAATTTGTTGAATCTGCTCTCCGTTTCACAGATGGACAAAGATCACAACAAGCGATGCTACACAGTGCCTCAATTTCCCCGCATAAAGAGCCAAAAGTTCACAAAACAAAGGCACCCAAAACTTGGTTATCTCACTGATAGTTGTTTTTCATTAAAACATTATTTCAGTTGTTGTTTTTGTTCAATAAACACAATTCGAGCCAGCAGCAAAAGGCTTAAATAAAGAAGCCTTAGAAATGAACGGAAATGGAATAATTTTGCTAGAGAAAGGAATGAATGAGGCTTCAAGAAGGTATTAAGGAGCAAATCAATTTGTATCGATGAACAAACTTATGAGAGTGTAGAAAATGAATTGAATAAGATGTTTTAAGTACTTAAAGATATAAATCAGAGGGAGGGAGAGAGAGAGAGAGAGAGACAGAGAGAGAGAGAGAGAGAGAGAGAGAGAGAGAGAGAGAGAGAGAGAGAGAGAGAGAGAGAGAGAGAGACAGCTTAAAAGGGAGAGCGCAAATAAAAGCGAAAGGGAGAAAGAGGAAAAGATATCGAAGAAACAATAGTCTCTCTAGTGAAAAAAGAAGGAAAGGGAAAGAGAGGGGCATATATAGAGAGAGATAGAAACAGAGAGAAAGAGCAGGGGAAAAAGATAGAGTGGGATAGAGAGGAGAGACACAGAGAGTGAGAGAGAGAGAGAGAGAGCTAGATAGTGAAAGTTAAAAGAGAAGGACAGGGAAAGAGTGAGACATATGAAGAGAGATGGAAATAGAGAGAAAAAGAAAAGGAAAAGGATAGAGTGAGATAGAAAGGAGAGGCACTGAGAGTAAGGTAGAGAGGAGAGACACAGAGAGTGAGAGATAAAGGCAGATAGTGGAAGTTAAAAAGAGAAGGACAAGGAGAGAGACAGAGGCATAGTATAAAACTTAAAACTTAAAAAAGAAAAATATCATAATAATATCAATAATAGCAGCCATATAAATCCGACAAAGTGTTATGTTCTATAAAAACTTTAGCTGGAAAAGAAGTTTTTGATTTAACGTTTTAATAGCTAATAAATTGCTGAAGTGTGGCAAAACTTGCATAGAAAACTTCTATGTGACCCAGTTCAAAGTTGGCGTGTGACTCGACTGCTGCGACTGTATATGATTGTTGTAACTGTTGTTCTTGTTGTCCTTGTTGTTGTTGTTGTTATAATAATAATTATTGTTGCTGTTGCTGTTGCTGTTTGCAGCTGTCTTGGCTGGGCGCAGTTGATATTTAATTAAAATTGCGGCGCACAAACGAAGTAAACTAATTTCAAGACAAGTGCATAAAACAAGGCAACATTTACATATGTGTTTGTGTGTGTGTGTGTGCGCCTTGTGTATGTATGTGCTTTGTTTTGTTTCCATGCTATGGCTTACAACGTCATCGTCTTGGCAAATGATAATAATGGGAACGTTGTGCAAATATTTAAAAATCATGAAAGCTTTGATTGCGCGACTGCTGATAAGAGCAGCGGCAAAGACAGAGAGAGAGAGAGAGAGGGGGAGACATAGAAAGAGAGAGCGAGAGTGAACATGTACCCCAAAATGCTGGCTAATTTGCAATTGCTGCTAAATAAACAAATACAAAATGAAATCTGTGAGCTTATTTGAAGCCCCGGCGTGGACTGTCTGTCACGCCCAGCACGCATGTAATTGCGGCTCACACACACACACACACACACACATAGACAGAGGCTGCTAATTTAAGCGCGTGACAAAATATATGCAATGACACGCCCACACCCAAATGCCCCGCCCCACGCATACAAACGTCCACAATTTGGCATTTTAGCTACGATTTGTTTATACGCGCTGTCAGCATTTTATTTCGCCAGCTTTACCCTTTACTAGGCCACGCCCCCTCTCCTGCCGCCACCTCCCTGCTTACAGAATCTATTACAGATTTTATTTTTACTATTTGAGGTTGCCATAATTCATTTAGAGAGAGAGAGAGAGAGGGAGCGAGAGAGAGAGAACGTGAAATATTTTAGCCCTGACTAAGAGCTGAGTGAGTGTGTGCGTGTGTGCAGGTGAGTGTGTATAAGTTCAGGTGTCCGCATCTGTGTGTGTGACATTGTTATGAGTTGTGGCAGCGGGTGCTGCTGCTGCTGCTGCTGCTGCTGCTGCTGCTGTGGCTGTTGTCTAATGGCGTTGCCTTTTATTAAGTGGTTCGAGTGTTGATTTATAGCACTTTGCAGCGTTCTGTTTAGCCCGTCTAAACCGCAGCCACTCCCCCAGCGCCCACACGTCGCGTTGAAGGACACTCAGCAGCGACAGCAGCCTGTGCGTGACTCTGCCTCTGTCTACCTTTATATTTTAGCGTTATGCGCGCATTTTGAGTGTGAGGGCGAGTGCGTGTAGATAAATGCTTTAAAGCGCATTACTCATACGCCATGTGAGCCGCAGACAGAGCCACAAATATTGAGCGCACACACAAAAAGCCAGCTAAAGCGCGGCACAGCCAAAAGGACCAGACGAATAGAGAGGCCACACTTTACTTAATTGGCGTACCCCAAAAACAATATGCTTACGCAAGAGGGAGAGGGAGAGATATGGAGAGGGAGAGAGAAGCAGAGACAGGGGCGCAGAGTGGATCACGTTATGTTGTTTGAATGAATTGCCTGCTAGGCAAGCATATGCTTAGGCTTTATTATAAATGGAATATGCAAAAATTGAAATTGAGTAGAAAATTAAATATTATTATATTTTAAATTTAATACAAAATGTTTATTAAATATAAGCAAAATTGATCGAAATATGTAAGTAACTTAAAATATACGTATTTATATGTATAAATAGTATAGACTAAATGAAGCTTCGTTTATATTTTAGCTTGCAGTGAGAACAACGAGTGTGTTCATTCTCAAATATTTAAAGCACAAATATTTAAACACAACTGTACGTTAATATAGTTATCAAGGCAAGAGGCGAAGTCGACAGCATCTAAGCGCTTGTACAGCTTCTGTCTGTCAGTCTATGGGTCTAGTTTTCTATCTGTCTCTCTCTAGCTATCTCACTCTATTTGTCTATTTCACACACTCTCGCTGGGTGTGTACGCTCTCTCACACTCACTCTCTCCCCCTGTATATTTATATGCCTTTATGTCTGCCTGCCTAGCCGCCAGTATTTCTGTCTCCCTCACTCTGTCTAGGGTCTTTCCGCCAATCTGTCCCTTTCTCTATCTCTCACTGCCTATTTGTCTCTATCCCTCCCTCTCTCTGTCTCTCTCTCTCTCTCTCTCTCTCTCTCTCTCCTTATCACTCCCTCTCCCTCTTTCTCTCTCTCTCACTCTCTCTTTCTCTCTTTCTGTCTGTCGCCCTAGCTCGCTCTCTATCTCTATTATCACTTCCTTATATCTCAATTTGTACTCTATCCTTTGCCCCTCTCTCTCACTCTCTCTTTCTCTCTCTCTCACTCACACTTTCTCTCACGTTCTCTCCCTCCCTCTCTCTTTCTCCCTCTGACTTTCGCTGTCTTTCTCTCCTCCACTCTGTCTCTCTATTTCGTTTAAAAACGTGGCAATATCAGGATCCACACCAGCTCGGCTCTTCAATTCTCAAACATCAATCGTTCACGTCTCTCAGGCAACATCATATAACTTTTAACCCTTTGGCTATCAGTTTATTGTATTTTGTGCATTTTTAGCTCAATTTATTCTATTTAACAATTGGTGATGATATTGTTTAAAGCACTGTAGCATTTCCTTTGAAATTCGTTAACATTGCATTCATATTAATGAATCTCATTCACTGATTTATTGCTATGCAAGCTGCATTGCGCTATACAAAAATAGTCATCTAAATTGAACTTCAAGTTCACAGAGCTATATTAAGATGTAGCTGAGCTCAATCGGCTTGACTTTTCAATTTCTGTTTGTGAATATTATTAGACACTTATTGACTTGCAGCTTCACATTATCTATAATAAATACATATACTATATAAGATTTGCTGTATTCCATGCGAGTGAATTCATTCACAGATAAACTTAGAAATATTTATGTATATATATTTTATGTATATATTATATATGTATATATATATATTTTTTTTTTTTATATTACGTATGTATATATTTATTTTTGTATTTAGTAAAAACTAATTATTGCAACTTGTATTTCGATAATAAATCAATATTTATTTGTGCTTTTTAACATATGCCAATTTGTTGCTTTGCTTTGCCTATCTGTCTGTCTATTTGTCTGTTTGTCTGCTCGTTGGTTTGTTTGTTTGCTTGTGTGAATATCACACACATTAGCTTAGCGTTTAGAGCAAAGCGTTTTCCACTTCAAATGCGAGTATGTTCAATAGATTCATTTCCCTTTGCGTCTGTTTACGCTGAGCATTGTAGAATCACGGATGCAATAAAATTATTACCGCCTAAAACGCAAGCAATTACAAATGGGAAAGGTGGGGAAAAGGAGGAAGAAGAAGAAATGCCAGCCAAGGCCAAGAACTATAGTTTGACTGGGGAAAAACTAGGGAAAACCATATGCTGAGCGAGCAGCTGAATGACTCAGCTGCACTAAATGCTCAATAAAAGATTTATAGTTTCAATGAATGTTCAACTTGAGTGTGTTGAGCAATGGCAAAGCAAGAATTGCTCAAAAATGAATGACTGTGTGAGATTTAAGCAAAATAAAACAACAATAACAACAGCAACAACAATAACAACAAAATCAGAAAATGAAATAAAAATGCTCGCACTTTGCATTTGCTGCTCAGAGCGAGTGTGCGTGTCTGTGTGTCTCTGAGTGTGTGTGTGTGTGTGTGTGTGTGTGTGTGTGTGCAGCATTGAAAATTGCGAATGCAAATATAAACAAGTATTCAATGTTTACAGAGCTCAGAGACAGCCAAAGCAACGGCTATAGCAACAGCGCACTGCGCACAGAACAAAATTACGCATACGCCAAGGCGGCCCATGGAATAAATACTGCAAATATTTTTACTAATTCTCGGCACATACATGCACATACCCCCACATATATACTCTAATTGAGGCGTAGCAGTCAGCAATTATAACAGCTTTTGGCAATATTTTATTAACATTTAGCAATTCGGCTAAATAGTTGGGAATTTGTTCCTATTTGTGTTAGCACTCCAGCTTGATTAAAATTAATTAGGAAATATTTTGCTTCAATTCTATTTAATTATTATAATGAAAATATAAAAAAATATTTTTATAATTAAAAATATTAATAAAAAATTAGTGAATTAGTGGCGTATCCTCGATTGGCTGCAGCTTTAGATAGGTTTGATCTAACTATAAAATAAATAAAGCATTTTTAAACATATTAAAAAAACTTTTAATTTAGCTCCAACTTTTTATATAGTTCACATATTTATTTAATAGTTTATTTTATAACTTTTCATGCACATTAAACTTAACACAACGAAATTTCTTCCAGGAAGCGCTAACAATTGAAAGTCTAAATTTCAATAATTTGTATATGTCTCAGTTGATTCTATGGGCTCTTTAAGAGCACCCCATATATTTTATGTGTGCGCGGCCCCCATTTTGCACCATCAATAAACATTGTTTTCAGTCCAAGTTAGCTTCGCCAGCTGCCCCATTCAGTATTCGGAGTGCGTCCGCTCACTTTATTTTCCTTTTCACACAAAATTTGTTACAGATTTTTCTTGGAATCGGCCAAAATCGAAGAGGAGCGAAAACACGTTCAAGCAAAACAGTTGTCCAAATTAAACTGGGCCGTCTAAATGGGTAACGTTTTGTACATTGCGAGGCATACCAGCCGAAACTAAGCTAACGGCACACTCAAAATCGTATACCTGTAAATCCTAAACACTCATAGTTTGCAAAACCTTTTCAACAGACTTTAAACTTATTAAATTTATTTAATAATAGCCAATAATACTTAAACGCTAACGATTCAAATTTCAATATTTCTCGAGATAATATCTTAGCATATTTTTGCCGTTATCTATATTTTACAAACCAAGCAAAATCTATTTCCAATCTAATTCTACTCAATATTTAATGAAGAATAAATTTTAAAGCATACTAAAAAAGTTTTAGCATTCAGTTAAGTAATTATAGTAATTTATCGAAATGAAATGCGTTTAAGGCATAACTCAAACTCCCTACTTCTCGAGCCTATACCACCCACCTAACCTAATCAGATCAAAATCCCATTCACATTTTCCCTTGAAATAACATGATTTTTGCATTTTAGCTGCTAAAATTTATTTTTGATTACCAAATAACCAAAAACGGAGAAAAATAGCAAAAAGAGAAAGAAAGAGAGAGAGAGAGAGAGAGAGAGAGAGGGAGAGAGAGAGAAGAGCGCAGCAACAGCTTTTTGGCTGGTTTCGGTATTGGTTCATGTAAGTCCTTAATTAACCGGCGATTAATTATTTGCCAATTTAACCCTCATCAACTGCTTGCAGGAGCACTAATTAGAAGCGTTGCCGCAAGTGCCACGCCTACGCAACGCCCATACACTCTGGCACGCACACACACATACCTACACACGGAAGAAAGGGGGTTGAGCGAAGGGGGAGTAGGACCTACCGCTGTGCCTCTCTCTGTTTATATGTAGAATATCATTTGAGGCACATTTATAAATGGCAACAGCAAAAAAAAAAGAATAAAGACTTTCTTTTATGCTGAGGCATGTATATATAGGGTATATATAGCATATATGTGCCCATAAACACACACGCATACACATAAATGCTGTCTTGCTGCTTTGGGCCATTGTTTGCGGCACGTTGCTGAAGTTAAACTTACCGCAGCAACTTGTAATTAACTGAAAAGCAAAAAAAAACAAAAACAACAACAAAAATCAGCAACTTGGCCAAAAACTTTTCATACTCGTTCGCGTAGTGCAGAGAGTATATTGGTGGCAATTGCTTCAGCTGTCCATGCCCTATGGAAGCTGAAATCTTCCAACTTGGCCCAAGTACGCGTCCTGTGCTCAAGTTACATGGCTAAATGGCAATTGGCAAATCATTCACAGCTGAAAAGCTTTTATTGAGGGCATTTTAGATATGCCAGAAACTTGAATTGTTTATATATGTAAAAGCCTCTGATTGACATACACCAATATAAACATTTCATGGAAAATATTTATCAATAATCTGAATTCGAATTTTTGCAGATATATTTTATAGCTTCGAAGTGTCTAAAGAGTGAACGCAAGGGAAATCTTCAAGATTCTTTAAGTTCAGAGATTGTTTAGCTCTGGCTAAAGATACAATTCAAAATCTATTATATTTCCAATTGTTGTTGTTGATGAATATTTTTAATTAAAATTCAACCGAAAAATACTTCAATTCATTAGCGCTAGGATACGTCCTGAGCAAAAGCAACAAATTCACCCTACCTAGCTTTAGATATGCGGGAATGAATTTGCAATAAGCATTCAATGATTAATCAAATCATTTTATATCAAGTATTTATTAATATTACTTTTTAAGTATTTAATTACATTTGCTTATATGTAGAGATAGAGATATAACTCTATCTATCTTTGCACAGGTTTTAAGGATTGATCAGAGTTGAATATAGAATATAATTTACAGATCAAAATATAAACTAAATGTAATTAGAAACTGAAAAATAATAAAATTCAATTGAAACTTGTTTTGGATCAAAAACTTTTTACTACAGATCGCTTTCAACTGCAGTCACCTTAAAAAGGATTGATATTTACATAAATTTATTGTACACTTAAAAGCCGAGCGGGTATTAAACAGTTGCTAAAGCTACAGCAACTCATTACAACTAATTTTCTTTTCTATGCTTAATCCCGGGGCTGACTAAGGCTAAGCCAGCTCCAAAATAGTAAATAAATGTAATACAGTCTTGGGCCCAGTTATATGCATATGGCCAGTTGTGGCTGCTGCTGCTGTGGCTGCGTGAGCCATAAACATTTTTAATGACCAGAAACCGTTTTTTAGGTAACGGCAAAAAAAGGATGCGGCCTTGTTTATGGCTGAAGACAATGAAAAGCGATGGCAGCGACTAGAAGCGTGTTAGGTAGGTCTCCCTCTCTCTCTCTCTCTCATTCTGTCTCTCTCTCTCTCTCTCAGCTGAGCTATTGGACATTTCAATTAGGTTAATATGAACGCGGGTCTGCTAAAAGCATTTATAGCATGTGGGCGTGGCAATTATTGGCCTCATTTCCATTTGCGGCCAACTAAAACTAATTACGCGGCAAAGCTCGCACTCTGTCACACTATCTCATACACCCTCCCCGCCTCTTTATCCCTCCCTCTCTCTCTCTCTCTCTCTCTCTCTCTCTTTCACACTCTATTGTTGCATAGTTTAAATATAAATTTCATCGCTTGAATGCGTCTTTCATTGATCTATTAACCGTTCATGCGGGCCAACTCAAGATAAGCTTAGACTTTATAGGGAATCGATTTTCAACTTACTTTAATTTCCTTTTGCCGTGTGCTTGATTCTGCTTTGCGTTGTTTTGCTTTGTTTTGTTTTGTTTTGTAATTTGCACGATTATCTCATAATTAAATTATATTCGTTCACATTGTCCGCTTTGTTATTGTTGTTGTTGCACTTTAATTACATGAGTTGGCACAAAATTACGTTTGCGCTAAATGAGTTTGGGGCGAAAGAAAAAACGTTCAGATGGAGTCTGTGCTGGGGAGTGGCTGGGGGCTGGGGACTGGGGGCTGGGACTGGGGCTTGCTCTGCCAAGTGGTCTTCTCTCATTTACATTTTATGCATATTTTAATTGCTCGCAGGCTAAAAAATTCGAAGGCAGCTTTTCACTGTCCGAAACAGAAGCGAAAGAAAAGCCAACGAACAACGAAAATGTAGCCTGGACGGAGGCTGAGGCTGGGGCTGAGGGGGAGCTGAACGGAAGTTGAGCTCTCGCTTTAAGTTTTTGTTGTGGTCAATGCACTTGGCTGGGGCTTTGGCCGGAGGCTGGGAGCCACGGGAGCTGCGAGAGCTGCGGGCGCTGGGGGTTTTATTTTTAATTGAAAATTAGAGCGAAACCTGCAGAAGTTTGTCCTTGAAGCTGCGCTAGCCTTGCACAATTTATGTACGATTTTTTTGCTGCTCTGATTCTCTTTCTTTGTTGTTCATTGAAGTTCAATTGGCGAAAGTTTTTCAATTAAAAAACCTGTGCAAAAGCTTTTATCTAGATATACATTTTTTTAAAGAGTTTTATTTGACCAACTGGCCATTGGAAGTGAGGCTTCAGTTGACCTATGAGTGCTTGCAATGTTAACAGCTAATTGGATTTTTTTGTGCTGATAAGAGTTGACAGACGCTTGGAGTATATATAAATATATAATGTTTGTATGTCTGTATATAAAATTGGATATTGGCAAGCATTGTTGACATTTTAATATCAATCTCCATCAACGAAGCAAGATTACCGCGGCGGATGCAAATTGGGAATTGCGAGTGGGCATGTGAAGGGTGGAGACAATGATAAATGCAAACGAATTCCATTAAAAATGAAAGAAAGAAAAAAACAAATATATATATATATATATATATGTTTATATATATAAGATATATAAATGCAATGCAGAAAGCCATCACGAGCGTATACAATAATAAAGAGTAATAAAGAATATGCAAAGAGGAAGCACACATAAATTAAGCATATTATTACGCTGGCTAATGGATAACACCTGGTTGGGAGCAATGGCAAAGGAGGCGGGCGGTGGGTTGGTTGTTTGACAGCGCCATCGAACCGAGAACACAACACAAGACCAAACATAAACAGATGAAGATGAAACACACGCAAACACACAGACACACTCACACATATGCATGCCTACACTTAAGCGCACGTACGTGTGTGTGTGTGTGTGTGTGTGTGTATGTTTTAGAAAGCGGGTAGAGTAGGAGGTTAGCACACATTTATTTACACTTCACTCCGTTGGCCAATGGGGCTGCCTGCTGCTGCTGCTCGCTGCTTGCTGCTGCTGCTCACTTCGCGCACGTTTCGCATTCAGCTATATTGAACTGTTTTCTCTTAATGCTCTGTTCTGTAGTCTGAGGCAGCCGCTAAATGTACCGTACGCTTTGAACTACAACGAGGAACTGAAATGGCAATTGGAATGCCAGGCACTCTGAAACAGGCGCACACACAAAAGCTTCAGGCGAACGGAACGAGCTGGCACTGAAACAGAGCGTAGCCCCAGAGAGTGTGAGTGAGTGTTGCGCCACGTGCTGGGGGCGGTGAGAGTGCGTGTGTACGTGCGTGTGTGAGTGAGTGAGCGAGAGTGTTCTAGTCTACTATGTTGCGCTAGGGACACTTGTAGCTCGGCTTCCGACATGTTGCTGAAGCACAAAATGTTGCTGGGACTATTAAAACTGTTGCAATAAACTTTTCTATGTAAACAGTTGTTGTTGTGTGTTTGTTTATTTGCTTTACGAACTGACAAAATAAAAAACAATTAATTTTTAAGCACAAACGCTGCCGATTCTACGAGTGTTGATTTGTGGCTAGGTGTGGGTGGGTGAGTAAACACAAACATTAGGCCATCTGGACGCTGATAAGATAAACAAATTGAGTCGGGGATCAGACGGCATTAACTAACTGTATATCTGTATAGTCATTGCTGCTGTTGTTGTTGCTGTTGCTGTTGCTGCTGCAGCTGTTTTCGCCTGGCGCTGTGTGTCAGTCCCGGGCAGGCAGCATCGTCGCAGCGCCGAAGCAAAAGCGCCAATGAGCGCACAGCAACCAGGATGAGCTAGTGCGTGCGAAAGAGCGCGAGCGACTGAGCTTTATAGTTCAGTCCATTTCGCGCTCAATTGCCTCAGCTCAATGTTCCAGTTCGTTTCATTCCAATTTCATTGCGTTTGGCATTTGGCGCGCATTTAAAATGCATGTCATGCGACGCGTCTGCTTTAATCATTTCCCATGCATTAAATTCAGTAACAAATTGCCATTAACTTAATTTCGTGTGGCAACTGCAATGGCACTAGCTGGCTAAGAAACATATGTGCGCTGACAGCCAAAAAGCAAGGTGTAGAAAAAAAGGTGTAAAAGAAATAAATAGCATATATGTATAAGCAGCTACTTTTGTGACATTAACAAGACACAAAAACAACCCTTTTAGCTCCAGCCAACATTTGTTTACACCCGCACACATATAGACGCACACACACACATAGAGCAGTTCCGACAGCGACAGGCACTCTCGCATGTAAAGTTCTGGCAAACAAGGATTTAATGCTCTTTTGTGCCATTGTCGCAAATTAGGCAGTTAGATTTACGAACTGTGACTGAGCGCACACGTGACAGCTGGCTGCTGCTCCTGCTGTGGCTGCTGCAGCAGCACTCTGAAGATGCCATTAAAGCCAACGACTTTAAAGCGTAATTACAATTGTCTTAAACAATTTGCGTCGCATTGAACTGTGCCGAAAAAGGTTTTCATTAACATTCAGCTAAAAGCCATCATTATAATGGCGAAAGTTGGCAGCCAGCACGCAAAAATGCCAACGAACTTCAAATACAACAAAAGCTTCAGGCACGCCCACCGCCCACCGCCCACCGCCTCTCACTCTAAGCACTTGGCCAGCTTTTGGCACGCAGGTGTCTTTATGCGTCTGCAGCAAATTAAGCATGATTAGGTAGCAAGAAGAACAAGAGCTTTAAGAATGGGTTACTGCTTAGGCATTAGCATACCTTTCACTCTCTCTCTCTCTATCTCTCTCTCTCTGTCTCACTTTCTCTGATTCCCTCCAAGCTGAATAGCCCCCCCAGCCCCAGCGCCCAATCAATTTCAATAGTTAATAAGCTGCTGCGCGCCATGCGGCGTCTCTTTTCTTTGTTTGATGCCAGTAATTGAATCTCCTGTTGCGTGTGCCCAGCGGACTGCGCTTTTTGCACGCGTGTGTCCGCGTGTGTGTGCGTGCGTGTGTGTGTGCTGCATAAATTAATTGATTTACTAAGCACTCGCTGTGTGCGTGTGTATGCAAACTACAGCATCCTGCCCAGTTGGCAGCCCAGTTGCCAATTAGCACGCGCGCTGCACACGCTGCGTATGCGTAATTCGCGCCCAGCCAGCAGCGAATCGGCCAGGTTTTATGGCCAGCCCCAAGATGTGAGAGAGAAAAGGGTCAATGTTTAATGGGCCACAAAACCCGAACAAAAAGTTGAGATGCTCATAAATTCCTGACAATTTCAATGCTCAAATTGCCCTCATAAAAGCGAGCAGAAAACAATCTAGATAAAATAAATGTGTGTACATATATATAGATATATGTTTATGTATATGTATGTGTATCTACCGAGGCATTAAAGCAGGTGTTGAAAATTCTATCTGCGCCTACAACTTTTCAATTTTAGCTGCACTAAATCAAATGTTATTTCTGTGGCTTAAAGAGCTCGTCGTGGCTGCAACTTAATCCGCTTTGTCCGTAAATTGTTGATACAGTTGCTTTTTGCTCGCACTCGTTGCATGCCCCAAAATTACAGTGGCCCAGCAGTTGGAGGACAACATTTTGTTGCATGAACGCTGGCTGCCTGCAACAGAGCGCTGACATTAAAGTTGAGTTTAAGTATATGTATCTGTATCTGTATGCATATGTATCTGTATCTGTGTTTGTGGCCATCTGTAACTGCACTCTGCGCACTTGTATCTGTATCTGACTTTGTAGCTGGCTTCCATCTATGCTTTGTCAACATAACAGTAATTTGCACCTGTGCTGACTGCACTTAATGCTGTATCTGCATCTGTATGCATTATCTGTAGATGTATCTATGAGGTATAGATAGAATCTGTATCCATCTTTCTACATCTGTGTATCTGTGGATCTCTGTACCTGTTCTATCTTCTGTGCATCTGTAACTGAGTATCTGTGTCTGTGTATCTACCTCTGTAACATCCATTTAACTCTCCTTTTCCGTATCTATAGCTGCAACTTACTACGAGTATCCCTATCTCTCTCGGAAGTTCCTTCTTATCTGCATCTGCAGATGTCTGCATTTCTACGTCGCCTGCTGTCAGAGCTGATAAAACCTGCTGTGCGCACTGAATGAGCTTCAAAAGGATTTCATTGAATGTGCTTTCTGTGCAACAAACACGATTTACTTATGTTTTCTGCGTAAACTTGATCTTCTTTTGTCTGCTGTCCTTTTATGGAAGTTTCAAAAGTCAGTTCTGCCGAAATTTAGCACAAATTTTTCTTTGGAAATCAATTTGGGTCCGTTGTTTATTTATTGGTTTGCGTACACGTCAACGTGGGGTTGGAGTTAACTAGATATGAGACCAATGTTCAGGCTTTTCAATGGAAATGCTCTTTCGCTATAGAAATCTTAAATATAATACGAGAGTTGGATAAATTATGAATAAAAGAATTTTGAACAAAGCAGACAAAGGTGAATAGTCGATGCTCCTTTAAATATACTATATATAACACGATATCAACAACATTTAAAAAATAAAAAAAAATATACAAAATATACAATAATATATAACACAACAAAATTATTATATATATAAAATATAAATATATATGAAGCACATATAATATAATATAATAAATATAATCAATTTGTGAAATGTAAATAAATGTAAATAAAAACAAATCTTACACGATATATTGAAGCTGAAAAATATACAAAATATAATAAATATAATCATAATATAAACATATAATGTGAATGAGCTATGTATATATATAAAACTATTTTAGCCCTGGAATCATCGCTGAATTCACTTAAACAACAAAAATTAATAAACTAAAACTATTTTCCCATTTACATATTTCACTTCCAATCGCAATCATAGCTTAGAGACAAGAATATTATTTTAGTAAATTAGAAACTGTAATTGAAAATGATTTCCCAATTGGTCAAGGGAGAACATGAAAGAGGGAGAGCGGCCTAATGGCATAACAGTGTGAGCTCATATAATAATAAAACAATGTAATCCAATGCCCTTTGGGAGCTGAGCTGGAAACGCTGTCAGCGCTGTCCTCGTCGCCGATTTCAAGCACATGATGCATTGAATGCGGAATGTGGAGTCGACGTGGCTCTGGACGACGACAGCTGTTTGGCTAAAGCTCGCTAATCCATCAACAGCAGTGCCAACATCAGATATAACAACAACTACAAGCAATACCAATAAAATTTCCAATGCATCTAACGGAGCCACAGCGACAGCAACAACAAACAGCTGCAGCTCCATTAGAATACAAGGCAAATAAAAAAAGTGGAGGAAGAAGAGGAGGAAGAGGAGCAATATTCATATGCATGCGAGTTCCGTTTTTTATGGTCATAAAAAGCGAATGTAAAAGCCATCTGCCACGCCCCCGCAACGCCCAGTGGCCGTACATTTCCCATGCATTTCGCATCACCTGCAATCTGAGCCGGGCCATCATTCGACAGGATCTTAAGAGTACCAACAACAATTTCGGTTTCATTTTTATGCTCCAATAAAGTTCAATCAAACGACGTCAGACGTCGATGTGGCAAAGGAAAAATACTCGCACGATTTTCCGCAGAGCAATAACGCTTAAAAAGGAAAATTCGAACAGACCTAAACCAAAACCAAATAACTTAAAGTTCAAATCACAGGCAATTGAAGTCCAGCCCCGCCCACTCCCACGCAGTCTATAGAGAGCCCCGATTCTTTGTTCCTCTGGCCTAGAGCAGTTCAGGAGGTCAGCAGCAACATTGATGGACAGCGAGAGCGACAGCGACAAGGCGACCTTTGCCGACATATCGAGAACACGACACGACCCAAACAACTAAAGCAGACCAGGGAATACGATAGAATATCTGATTGGAAACCAATCAGCGGAGAAAAGGCAAGTTGAGTATCAAATTACAGAATTATTTCAGCAACAGAGTAACGAAAGAATAATTTTATAATATAGGGACTGTCAGACATTTGCAATTTCGGGTTTGCTTTATAAGGTATGGGTTGGTTCAGAGAGAGAGAGAGAGAGAGACGAGAGAGAGACGAGAGAGAGAGAGAGACGAGAGAGTGATGTGAGTGATGAGAGTGATGTGAGGGATGAGAGTGATGAGATTGATGAGATTGATGGGATCTCACAGATCTTTAGTTGAATTTCAAATAACTTTTTGAGAGGGGATTAGTGGATTTTAAGCTGCATTAATTTCCACATTTTTATTGCTTATTCTAAGGTATTTATAATTGGACAAAAGCGGGAAATAAAGCAAAAGATATAGTAATTAAAAGAAATTATTTTCATATTATATAGAAAGCTTTTGACTATTAACATAAATATCAATATATAATAATATATATAGTGATAGCAAAATTAAAAAAAAAAATAATTATAGCAATAATAATAATAATAATAATAATAATAATAATAATAATAATAATAATAATAATAGTAACAGTAATAATTAAAGTAATACAAATAAATATGAAAATATATTTATTGATAGTTCTCAAAGAAACAACTCCAAATTTGAAGAATTTGATATTGAACTGTACTTACTCCTAAAGTCCCAGTCTTATATACCTGGCTTTCAGCCATTCCAATAATAATGCCCGTCAGACGCTTGAGTTACGCCACGTTACGCTTTTGCCCTTGTTTTACATTTTAAGCCGTTCTTAAGACTTTGACACATTTATCGACATCGGGATTACGTTTATTGCAGGCATCAGTTTTTACTGCTTAGATTTATGTTTGGAGATAAAACGCAGGTTATCGAATCCTATGTCCTATTCTTATTTAGGCTTGTTTGTGAGTTGTTTTACTTTTGTTTTTAACTAAGACATTCAATTCATTAAATGCAGTTCATTCAGAAGGGAATCTCAAATTTTGATGGGAGGAAATAAAAATTGCACGTATTTACAATTGATTTTTAAAAAATCTGTAAATAATTCTTTACATCTCTGGCTGTTCTTCTATTTTATGTAAATTATATAAATTCAAATATTTTATTATTATATTTTTTTTTATCAATTTTTGTATGTCTTTTTTAATTTTTTTCTTTACTCCAAATTTACATGCGAATAAAATCTTACTTTTCTTTCATTAATTGGGTGACTTTTGAGTCAACCATCGTAGTTTGTAGTACGCATAAAACACACAGCATATATTTGTAATTAAGTTTTAAAGCACGCCTTACTTCCCCAACCACTGCCCTGCCACATGATCCGCTCAGCTTAATCTAAGACTAAGCCACATACAAATGTTGTATATGGCTTTATAAATTGCATCTCAGCTAATGACCCCTAATGACCCGCATTCCTGCTGCCACTCTAGCTCGAGAGCTCAAATAAAAAGAAAACCCTTTAAATGCTTATGCCAAGCAGCAACTAAATCCTCAAAGAGCAACTCAAATTACAAATGAACAAATGCTGGTTCAACTTGCTCCCCCCCCCCCCTCTCTCTCTCTCTCTCTTTCTCTGTCTTATCTCTCTCTCTCTTTTTCTATATATCTGCCTCTCGTTCCATTTAGCTTTTCTGCTTCAGATTGTGCTCAAATCAAATAAAATGAAATCATTCTTGAAATTATGAATGGAAGTATTCATTGAAGTGGATTTGTTGGCCAACTTGAATTTCGCTCAGTGTATTTGAATGATAGAGCGTTTCAAGAATGTTGTTGTTGTTGTTGTTGTTGTTGTTGTTGTTGTTGTTGTTGCTGGGTTGCTGCTGCTCCTTTTCATTTGCATGCCATTGATTGGCCGTCAGCTATCTTCTTTTGGGGCTACCTTCGACCCATGCTAGGACCTCTACCCAGCAAAAGCTTGTGCTCCTTTTCATATCTAGATAGTGGAGCACAGGCATGTCACTTTTAATTTAGCCAGCAATTTAATATGCTTTTTATATATCTAAGTAAGTAGATGCCTAGGCAACTGCCAAAGGACATCTGCAGGACACTTCTCTCGCTGCCCTAGCAAAAAGAAAAAAAAGAAAAAAGTCTTTAAAGCCGCAGCCTTCAATGCTAGCAATTAGCTAGCAAAAACCAACTGGCGTTTAATTGTTATTAATTGCGCAGAGAGCGATAGAAAGAGAGGGGTAGAAAGAGAGAGAGAGAGAGAGAGAGAGAGAGAGAGAGAGGGAGTGAGATGGTAGATAGCTAGAAATTAAGTAATATTTATGTATTTTTGGCCAGCGGAAACTCAAAGCAATTGAGCGCTGTCCACGCTCGCCTTTCGCCTTTCAGCCCTTCGGGCAACCATTAATAAAACGGGATTTGCTGCAGGACACAATGCCAATGGCAGGACACTCAAGCAGCTTCTCAAATTAATCTCACACGTTCCTCTCTGTCTGCCATTTCAATTAAAGTCGCGTCCAAACACAAGCAGAAAAGCTGGAAAAACTTATGAAGATGAATGCCATTCGTCAAATGTTTATCAATGGGGTAGACAGGCCTGACAGGCCCTGCCACGTCCCCCGGCAGCCGGCTCCTGGCCCCCGCCTACCTGAGCTGTCTCTTAGAAATTGCTCAATTACGAAATTAAATTTAATGCCCAAGCTTTTGATCGCACTAAAAGCTTTAATAACTGTAAATTGCTTTCACAAAATTTTTGACACAGTCCCTGGGCAAGTCCCAGGCCGAGCCACGAGTCGAGAAGCCCAAAAAAAAAAAACAAACTCAACTGACTCTCACTCCCACCTACAATCGCTCTCGCCGTCATTCTCGCTCGGCCTCCAACTCTCCCCCACACACACACTCTCTCTCTCTCTCTCGCTCTCTCTCCCTCCCTCTGCTGTCTCTGTCTCTCGCCTGCATGCCCAGGTGTAACCTGTCGTTGGGCTTTTTGGGCCTTTGGTATTTCGCTTTGCTCTCGACGGCGCGTGACCAAATATTTTAAGGACACTTCGAGCAGCACTTGAAGCACGAATTCGAATTGAAGCGTTATCGAGCTGCATGCCAAGGCAATATATATGCTATATACACACACATATACATATATACACACATACATACACACATCTATATATACACGCCCCACAAAAATCCAATTAAAGTAAAAAACTTGAATGCGAATCGCACCACGCTCAGCCATTAACTAATTCAGAAATCGGCTTAAAAAAAATTTGGGGCTTGTAAATTTTGCACCTACCAAAAATAAAAAAAAATTTTTTTAAATGAAAAGGGCTACCTTAAGGGCAAAAAGCCGCTTAACGGTATTTGTGTGCGCCGCTGTTTATGGAAAATCGCGTGAAGATTCATTTTGCATTCATTTTTCCATTTCAATATGCTGCTGGCAGGAGCAGCTTAAAGCAGCAGCAACAACAGCAGCAGCAGCAGCATCAACAACAACAACAACAGCTTCATCAACTTGTTTGTAATTTAATTAACACATAAGCAAATTAATTCGTCAAGTCTCTAACTCTAACTCAGTTAAATGGGAAAATTTGTAACTCAATTGGCACACAGCAAATCATTTATTTTAGCAGCCCGAAGCAAACAACTTCAATTGTGTTTTGAGCAAATTTGTTGGCATAGAAGAAACTCTAAAGCTTATGCTGACTTAATAAATAATCTAATAACTTATTAATCTATGTATTCTCGATGAAGTACAGTTTCAGTTAACCCACAAATGATGTAGAAATCAATGTATAAAGATTTAAAGTTGTAAAGCAACTGCTTTATGCTTAAAGTTTCAGAGTAATCATAATAACAGTTTACCTTACAGTTTGAGAGTCATCGATTCTCTTGTACAGCTAGTGCTGCACTGTTAAAAGACTCAGACTCACGCAATCGTGGCTACTGCTATACATGCATATACTTATACACATATTCATATACAGTGCACCACACATACAAAAATGCCGATATATGTGCCTAAGATTTTCGTTTTAAGTGATTGTCTTGAATTTAAACGCCATTAGAATATTTACTACTTGCCTTACAGTTTAACGGTGACTGGATTTGTTTGACATGGATATTATCAAAAGCTTCTGCACATTCTAGAAAAAGCAAATACTGTTTAGAAACAACTGCTTTGTATTAACATAGATTACATTACATTATCTTAAAATCTAGAGCATTTGCTGCGTCGACTTACAGCGCAGCAAATAGGCTCTGTGTTCCTATTTAGAAATGTTGTTATTTTCTGCGCTTCAAGCCCAAAAGTTTTTAACAAAGTCCTAAAAGATGTCCCAAAACTTTGCGTAAATTTTACCTTGACTAGCGCGCATGCAACAATTATTTAAAGCATACTTTTGCGCTGACCCACAAAATACAATTCGCTTTAGTCAAAGCTTAAAGCAGCCGCTCTCTCATCCTCTCTCGCTCTCTTTATCTAACATTGTGATCGCTGCCCACGCTGCTTTCATTGTGTTTTCGTTAGTTGCTTTACGCACTTCACGCTGAGAGGTATCGCGTTCTGTTTATTTGTTGTGGCTGGCAATTTATCAATATGAGCACCGGGTAGGTCATCTTTGTTTGTTTGCGTTTTGTTTTTGCCGCATGCAATGAAGTAATCAACATTAATTATGTATGTTTTATTTCTGTCTATTGCTCATTTTTTAATATACAGATTAGTGAATAAACCAGTTCTCTATTATGCGCCACGCAGTCCGCCCTGTCGCTCAGTTCTGCTCACCGCCGCTGCGTTGGGAGTCGAACTGGATTTGCGGTAAGTTTTCGATATCGAAAATAGTTTGGTGACTTTCGCATGCTCTTTGCGGTCGAATAGCTCGAAACGTAAATGTTGTGAGTGAATGTGGTAATAAATTAAAATTCGCTCTTAGAACGCAGCGCAACGCAGTTAACAGTGCTATGTTAAGCCGCTGTTATGTTATTTGCAGCTGCATATTAAATTTGTTTATTTTACTAGCCTTTTGCATACAGTTTTTAAAACTTAAGTTCTCAAATAAATATGTACTTGGAATACCAAACTAAAATGTTAGGTCTGCGCTAACTGCAGCTTATGTAAATATCACACTGTAATTGAAATATACCATTTACTTCTCTCAAAAAATGATTTAAAAACTCTTCCAAGCCGAGCTGGAGCTACAACTTTCTTGCATTACATTTTAAATGGCTCAGCATATATGATCACTGCTGCCCTACAAACCGGTTGCATTTACATTGAACTCAGCTCTATCTAAATCCCTCTCTCGTTTTCTCTCCCGCCGCAGCATCGTCAACGTAAAGGCCGGCGAGCACGTGACAGCGGAGTTTCTCAAACTCAATCCACAGCACACAATCCCCGTGCTGGATGACAATGGAGTCGTGGTCAGCGACTCCCATGTGATCTGCAGTTATCTGGCGGACAAGTATGCAGGCGCAGACGATTCGCTCTATCCCAAGAATGAAGTGCAGCGTCGCCTGGTCGATGCGCGGCTCTACTACGACTGCGGACACCTGTTTCCGCGTGTGCGCTTCATTGTGGAGCCCGTGATTTACTTTGGCGTGACGCAGATACCCGAAGATCGCATAAGCTATATGCAGAAGGCGTACGACGGACTGGAGCACTGCCTGGCTGCAGGCACCTTTCTGGCCGGCGATAAGCTGACCATTGCGGACCTGTGTAGTGTGACATCGGTGAGCACAGCGGCGGCCTTTGCGCCCATCGACGAGGCCAAGTATCCCAAGCTAACTGCATGGATAAAGCGCTTGGAGGCGCTGCCCTACTACGATGCGAACAATCGGCAGGGTCTCGATATGCTGGTCGAGGTGGTCAAAGGTCTGCTGGCCAAGCAACAGCCCTGAATGTCCGGACATCAATCAATATTGGCAATAATACACAAGATGTTTTCTTTGTCTCTCCCCCACTGTCTTGCGTTTTATTCCGTCACATTTTTTCTTCCTCTCTCTCTCTCTCTTCCTCTATACACCATGCGTTTCATTGAGTTTCATTTGAGCTGGCCGCGGGATTGGGCCAAGTTTTTTGTGGCCAAGGGATATATGATAGCAAAAGGGAAGTGGCATCGCAGCTGTTGGCGAAGTAATGGCAAAAGTTCTTTTTTATGGGCTTCGGGGCTAACAACTTGCTGCATAGACTGTTTGAGCGAAATATAAGCCAAAGTTTTTGGACGTCTTTTGTTGTTGGCCGTTGCGTTGTCGTTGGCCTTGCCTATGCTGCTTGTTAGTCATTGATTACGAGTTGTAAGTGATCGCATTTATAGTTGTTAAGCTTGTTAAGAATGTCCTGCGGCCATAAGGGCAACGCTTCACTCTGATTGATTCCGCCAGGCAGCGCGGCAACAAAGGCGATAAGCGCAATGGATAACAACTGGGAGCTAAGTTGCCGTCTGCCTTGGATTGCTGGCTTTAATGAGGCCATCAGCTGATAATTATGTGTCTGCTCTGCTGCGGCAGGTGAAACGCGTTTGCAGCTGCACTTCTCTAGCCATAAAACGTTTTTCTGCGCACAGCAACAGTTTGTGTGAGAAAGTGAGATTTTATGGCGCCGCCTGGAAGTATGCACTAAAAAGTTTAATGCGTGTGAGCCATAAACTCGAGCTGCTTTCTTTGTTGTTCGATTTACAAGACGTATTTAAGACTTGGTTATCTATGATATAAGCATCAAGCTATATTTTCGGATATGTGAGAGCTAAACAAACTTAGTTTGTAGACCCCTTACGATTAAGACAAAGACTCAATTACTTTACATGCACCTAAAATTTTAGTCTACTTTGCTCAAGTCTTGACTTTACAAGTATATATAATATAATTTATTAAGAAGCTATTTTCTTAAGCGCTTATGTGTTTTATGTCACTTAAGCAAGCAAAATTCTGCAGTCACCAAGCATTTGCCATTTAGCTGCCGGCATTTTTATGTGCCACCCGAAAGTATGCAACAAAATTTAAAGCGATTTGCATTGAAACTTAAGCAAACTTTAGCAGCTTATTGCTGAACATAGCGAAATAGCAAAAGCTTAAAAAGCTATTTACAAGTCAAACAAGTTCAATAACCGCTCAGTAATAAGAATATGACACCAAGCACCAGCCACTGGTTCATAAACTTACAAATTATTTGCAACCCCTGAAAGTATGCAACAGATTTTGTATATATTTTCAGTTTCATTCTCGATTGCAGCTAAGCAAACTTTCAAAACACTTTTGATTGCTCAAGAACAAAATACGGTAACATTAAACGCTATGCTTAATTGCCAGCTAATCAAGTTCATTAGTCAGCTGCCACACGTCTTGCAACATTTTAGTGATTGCTTGCAAAGTCAAGTCCAAGTTGCAAGTTGCTTTTGAACTGTAACACCACAAACTTTTGGCACTTTGCAGTTTTATTGTTAGCCACGTGAAGTACTTGACAACTTTAGCAGCAAATAGCAGGAATAGCTAGCTGGAGCCACAAAATTGGCAGCAACAACAGCAGCTGCAGTAAGTGCTAAAACAGACTTTCTTTTTCTTTTTTTTTTTTCTTCTTTTTGGTTTTTGTTCACAGCATATGCAATGTGACAGCAGCTAGAAGAAACACGCACACACACACACACAGACATGCGGAGAGAGTTAGTCAAACACACACACACACACACGCTGACGCATACACTCAGGCATAACCTATGTTAGTTTAGACCGAGTTTTAGTATCCAAGAGTGCAGCAGCCTAATGGCTGAACACACACATACACATACGCATATATATACACACACACACTCGCTGCTGCAGCTGCTGCCATCGTTATTTGTTGTCATTTGATGTTGCACATGGCACACGCCATCGAATTAACTTGCCACGCGGCCAGAAAACAACGCAAACACTTTTTGGCTTTTGGCGCATAGTGGAAAAACTTTTCCATTTTCATTTCACGTTTTCTGTTTTCCCTGTTGTTGCCACAGCGTCAAAAATTTTTGTTCGCCAGTGTCCGGACCGCACTAAAGTTTGGTTCAACTTTCTGTTTCGTTTTTTGGCACTCACACACACACACACACATACACATACACAGAGTGCTATTAACCCGACTGTTTTGTAGCTTTTGTGGTACCTCGTCCTTTATGCTGGATTAAAATTTAATACTCTGCACAGCTACAAGAACGAGAACAATATAAATACGTGCTGGAGCTGAGACGAATCTCAATTACACTGCTGCTTAAGTTGTTTTGAGAAAAATTCGGAAAATCAAATGAAAACCTACATTTTTGCTATATGTATATATTGAAAATGATGATAAAATTGAATAACATTTTTGTGAAATTTATTTCAATTCTTTCAATACTCAAACTCTGTCTTCAGGCAGGCCAAGACTATGTTCTTTGGAGTAGAAGTGAACTATAAATATTTTTAATAAATATTAAATGAGTATTTATATTACTGAAACTTTCTCTTTAGGCAGCCCAAATATTACACTTGGAAATAGAAGCAAAATTGAATTATATTAAATTGTTAAATCATTATAAATTCAAAAACAAACAAGTTGTATACTTAATATCATAAAAAGTAAGGAAAATATGCAGAATTTTGCACTGAAATGAAGTTTGGAGTGGAAAGTAGTTTCAACTGCATTTATTTTCTTTCTTTTAAGCCCGGCTCAAATTATGTTTAGTAATATTGTTGTCTAAACTTCAGTACTATTTATTTAATATTTTATACTACTATAGAGTGAAAATTCGATTATAAACAAATCATTATTAGACAACAATAGTATATAAACCTTTTAAGCCATTTCAGAAGCAAACTACAGTTCATCTTTAATAAGTTAGAGTATGGATAAAAAAAATTGGCTTAAAAAAACATAAATAAAAAGTAAAAAAGTATATCAAAACAAGTGGGAGTATTGCAGATGGGCGTGACCAACTGAACAATACTCGTTTACGTTCACTAAGCAGTTAAATTTAATAAAAATATTTGAATGAGGTGGAGGAAGATCAACCAGGAGCCGGCAGCAACAGTTTGCTATAGTCACTTCCGCTTTGCCACATCCTCCAAGTCGAGTGTCACGCCTCTGGCTCAACGTGCCGCCCCTTCACACAGGCGGACTTTCAAACATTGCACAAAACCCATAGACTCGCCTTTCACATCGTCCAGGAGCATAACAAGGTTTGGCTGGCGACTTAAGTAAAGTCAACACAATGTAACCGAAACTGAAAGCGAATTGGACTTGAACTGAGCCAACACAAAAAAAAAAAAAAAAAAAAACAAGACAAAGAATAACACAAAACAAAAAAAAAAAAAAAAAAACAAGAACAAGAAAGAGAGTAAAAAAGGGGAGGTCGTATCGGAATAGTAGGCGTGACCGGGCCGGGTCGAGCGAGTCCTTTACGAGTTTGGTTTGCCGTTGCTAGTCATGATTAATGATGCCGTTGTGGGCTCGCATTTCCGCTTCGTTTAAAGTTGAAATGTCGTTGGCCATCTGCTGTTGGCCATCTTTGTTATTGTTGCTGTTGCTGTTGTCGCTGTTGTTGTTGGGCTTATCATTGTTTGCCTTTTGTGGGTTGCGGTTTGTTTAACATCGAAATTAACTTTAGCCATACAATATTTCAATTTCATTACAAATTTAGCCATAAACTGCAATAATATGTTCCATCTATGCCAACTATTCAATGCATAACAATTTGTGCATTCACACACACAAACACAAACACACACACTTACATATATGCTTCCTCTGTCGTATAAAATGCATCTGCTATAATCTATAATGGAAATTTCAATGGCCATAACGAGTTTTGTATGCCAACTCACATTTCCAATTGGATTCTGATTCGCTTCGTTAAAATCTGATTCGAATGCCAGCAATTATTTTCGCCCAAATTGGCAGGGGATGTGGGGGAGAGAGAGATTGAGAGAGCGAGAGACGAGGAACGTTTTGGGATTGAGGCAGGCAACTACATGATTCTGCTCTTGAGCTGCTGTCGGGCAAATTAAGTGAATCGAATAGAGATGGGCGTTTATCGATATTTGCGATAGTGGAGCAAGAGTAAAATGCAAGTAAGCACGAAAATTATTTTTAAATTTAATTCGCTATTTAGCTCTATTTAAAAGGCAATGAAAGGCGTTAAAAGAAAAAGTTTTTTGTTTTGAATGTAAATAGTAAATATTTTCAATGATTTAAAATTTAAGAAAATAAAAAATATATAATATAATATAAATATTTTAAATTAATATACAAAATTTTGTATTATATATGAAATAATACTAATATAATATAATCAATATTCTGAGAAAAATAATTGATGATATATAAACTATTTAAGAATCAATTTAATATTTTATTTTCCCCATAAATTAATTGTACAATTATAAATAGGTTTCATACGAATTTAACATAAGCTCACAAATAGCAGTTGTTCGCTTAATTCATTTAATATTAATAAATAATCGCAAATATTCCAACGACAAACACGCAGATCCTTATTTAAAGCAAGACTCCTTCTCTGAACTTCTCTGAGCACTCCCATCCCTAGAAGAAACCCCGTATATTGGGAGCAGCACACATGTGTGTATTGCTATGGCCCTTGCATAGATTTTCCATGTAACTTGAGCAGAAGTTTCGAGCGTGCAATGACACCTTATTGAAGTACTGAAGAGCCGCTCAACTCTCATCTGACATCATTGGAATCAGAATTAGTTCTTGCTCACGCTCGGGTCAATCAGTTCAATCGCTATCATCTTAATGGCAATTGATGCCACTTAATGCAGCCGCAAGTAGCACGAATTGCTAATCAGAGCACACAATGCGGCGTTTAGTTGCAAGCAAACAGCTTGACAATGTGATAGACAGATGGACAGGCGGACAGATGGATAGGCTGACATGGATGGACTGGCAAAATGCTCAGTGATTATGCTGGCCAGGACAACAGGCAGAGGACATGGTCAACTATCAAATGGATGCTGAATGCTGGATGCTGGAAACTGTCAGCAGTCCGCCGTCCTTCGCCTGTTGTCTGCGATAAGCGCAAAGTTTTCTCGCATTGTGCGCAGGCAAATGCAATTCAAATGAGCTCACTTCCATAGCCATGGCCAGCCAGTTATCCCTGGCAGCTTCTGTCGACCTGCAGGCAGAGAGACACACACACACACTAGCACAACCACACACACACACACTCATACAATCACTCGCTGCATTCATTTCATTCGCCTCATATTCGATGCACGCTGATTGAGTGCCTTGCAATTTGAATGTTGTCAGCAGCAGCCGCAGCAACAACTGCAGCAGCAGGAGCAGCAGAAGCAACAGCAACAACCAAAACATTTACAACAGCAACAACGACAACATTTGCATAATTTCACTAGTTGCTGTGCAGAACTTGATCAGCAAATGCAAAAACAAAATGGGCGTCCGTTATGTGATTGAATCTACTAGCCCACTTTTCGTAGCCACGCCCACTCACACAGCCCACTGTGTGGAAGCTGTCAGCTACATTTAATCAATATGCAATAGCAACAAAAATACACACACACACACACGTTAAATAATAGAATATATTTGATAATATTCATAGAAAAAGTGATTTAATCAACTAAGTGAAATATTTCTATAAATATGAAATGTGAGATGTTAGATATGGAGATAGAGAGAGCAAGAGTGAGAAAGAGAGAGAGAGTGAGAGTGTGTGAAAGAGAGAGACAGATAGAGAGAGAGAACTAGAGAAAGAGAGAGATTAAGAGAAAGAGCTAAATAGATACATAAAGATTAAGATAAATAGAGAAAAATAATATATAAATATATAAAAAATATAGAGGTTAAGAGAGAGAAAGATATATAACTCTTCATAGCTATATCACTCAATCCCACATAAGAAATTTAGCCAATAAAGCCATTTAAGCACTCCCTTCTCCCATCCCTTCAACGATATCCAATTAGTGTTAACGCTTAGATGCTCGCAAAGCTCATTAGAATAAATATGCATGAATAATATTGTTCTTTTGTTTAGGCCAAGTTATTCAAATGATAATAATGCAAATGCCATTAAAATATTTATGCGAGCCTGCTGCATAATCTATCTCTATCCCTAGCTCTGTCTCCCTCTGTTTGTTTCTCTTTCTGTGCCTGCTTTGTTCGTTTCAATTGTAATGCCCATTGGCATGTGAATATTATTTCCACACACACACACACACACACACATACACATACATATACACATACACACACACACACATACTATTTACATAGGCAACTTTTTGTTTTTGTTTGCTCGAGTGCGGAAATTGTTCCAAATGTTCGATAAAACTGCAATAAACTCCAGTAAATGGCCATATTTTGTCACGCACACACACACACACACACACACACACACGCCCACGCACAATAAACTTTTCCAATTAAAGCGCGCTTGAAATGAATTATCTTAACCCAAACCCTAATCCTAATCCCAACTCGTATCGCTTGAGTTAAATCTAAACCTTAACGTGCTTCTCAACTCATTCATTCATGTGGTTAAAGTCTGTTTTCGCTGATTACAGAGCCCAAAGGGAGGCAGACAGGCAGACAGCCTCTGCCTGTGTCTTACCCCACGCGAGAGTGTCCCCACTCCTGTACTTGTCCACGCCTCCTTCATATGCTCTCTCCTCTTGCTGCCTCCTCTTGGCTTCTGCTTGTCGCCCTTCTCTTACCTCCATCTTCTACCTACTCCTCTTGCCTCCTCTTGCGCATTCTGCTCTTGGGCCCACCCCTTGCCTACTTTTCATGCCCCTTTACGTTGCCTCCTGAGACTGTCTAGTTCCCTAGTCGTCTTCTTTTGAAACCTCCTGTTACCTTCTCCTGTTGCCTTTTCCCCTTGCCTCTTAACTCCATTTCTTGCTTCCCCTTCTTTTTTCTTTCATTTCGCCTTCTTCTCTTTTTCCTCAAATGCCTCCACCCTTCCTCTAGCTTTCTCCTCCTGCTTCTTCCCCTTGGTGCCTCCTCCTCTTGCATACTCCTCTTGCCACAACTTCTTTCCTCCTCTTCTGTTCTTATTCTATACTCCTATCTTCTGAATGCCTCCTGCTGCGTCCTGCTGCCTTCTACTACCTCCTTTTGTATCCTCCTCCTCCTATATTTCTTCTGCAACCTGCTATCAACCTCCTCTTCCCTTCCTCCCATTTCTTCTACCTCTTTTACCCTCCTCCAGCCTCCCCTTCCCTCCCCTTCTCATCTTGCCACTTGCCGCTTTCACGCTTTTTGGCTCAATGCGCTTCGTATGGCTGCCAGGTTTAAGCAATTAACTTTGGCTACTGGCTGCGCATTGATTAACAGTTTAGGTGTGCGTGTGTATGTGTGTGTGTGTGTGTGGCAAAAAGCAACAAGCGAAAATACGAGAAGCCTCGTTGATTGCTTCATTTGATGCCTGATTAACGCTGCATTCTTGTCCACAAAATGCATTTAGACGAGCGCCTCAAACTAGGCCATAAATCTGCAGCGAACATGGCCAGGCACGTAATGAGTATACGAGTATGTGTGTGCATGTGTGTGTGTGTCTGTGTGTGTGTGTGTGTGTGTGTGTGTGTGAAGGCGAGTATGTATAGTTAGGGTTGCCCATTTAGCCTTTTATTGGTTAGACTTGGCATTTTTAATGGAGCTAGGAAGGTAATTATAGCCTCGAAAGATGAGCAGGTGTAATAAAGTAAAGAGAAGGAGAAGGAGTAAAGCGTAAGATTCCTAAATACTTATAGAATTTACGAGCAACCTTTGCGTCAAAATTATCGCATATAAGGACATGAGCAAGCACTTGGGTCCCATGCTCCAATTACACGCCACGGGAGACCATGGCAATGGAGAAAAGTTATATTTGGGAAATGGGATATTTATTCGGGATGATGGGATGAGAATCTTAAATAATAATAGTAAGAATAATAAAGATCTTTTTACAAAATTAGGGATTGTTATAATACTGTACTAACTCTATTTCTACTAAATTGTATAGAACATAAATCTTTAAAGGAATTAATAAGCTTATAAGCTCTTGTCGAAATTATATTTTATATTATTCAAGTTTCGTATAGATATTACAAATGTATCTAGAAATCCAATTAATGTTATGCTCAATTTTATATATATAATATATATATTAGTTAAAGTATATTAGTTAAAGATATACATAAAAATTAAAGTTTGAAATTCTATACGAATGTTGCACTATTTATTAAAAAAAAAAAAAACTGACAAAAATAAATATTAAATTAAATAAGTTATGAAATATAATATTAATATACAAAGTGTAAACATTAAATTAATTATGATACACGAATATGCCCAATTGACAAACAACAAATATTTCAATGCTCAGCTTAAACGAAATTCCGTTTTCCCTGCCCGCCGCCTGCTGCCTGAGGCTGGGCTGGCAGCACTGTTAAGTGCGACTGCTCCTTCTGTACAACCACACTACAATTCGCAGCACCTACATCAGTGTGTGTGTGTGTGTGTGGGCAAGCAGTGTTACATGCCTGCACTCTGTACCTGATCTCCTCTGCCTCCCTCTTTCTTATCACTTTTGGTACATGCGTCCATTCGTGTCTCTGCCTTGTTTTTGTTTGTCTGACACGCCGGACAGGGCTGCATGTCCCGTGCACCTGCTTTTCTGTTGCCGCTGCCATTGCCGTTGCTGCTGGTGTGCACACACACGTAGACACTCGCTCACACACATGTCTAATTGGGCGACTTATGCGCTGTCGCTCTCTGGCTCACATGACGTATACGTGTTTTGCATTTGGTCTAACATTTTTGCCAGCTTTTGTAATTTGGTTTTTAGCACAAAACGTGTTCGCCTGCCGTCCACAGCAGCAATATAAAGAACAACCAACAGCAGCAACTACAACAACAACAACAACAACATAAACAATAGCTAAAGCTGCTTTTAATTAAGTGCGTCTTGATGTGAGCTGCCAAATAAACGTATTCAAAGTCTTCTTTAGAAATTTTTATGCACAGGCAGGTATATGCCCAGGCCTGCTACTTCTCTCTTTCTCTCTCCCTGCCTCCCTCTCTTTCCCTCTCTCACTCTCTCTGTACTCCTCAAGCATGTCTAATAAGCAAACGTCGTGCTGTTGACAGAAGTGATTTAATTATCTTTTGATTTCATTTTTGACAAAAGTTTCGAAAATGCAAATCAGGAGCAGGAGCAGCAACAGCAGCGGAAGCAGCAAAAGGAAAAGCATTATATATATGGTCTCTGTCAGCAATTTTAAGCCTTGCAGAAGATCTCAGCCTACAGGTGAGCCAGCAGAGCTCAGCGAAGCGGCAATGGCAGCAGAACAAGGTGTTTCTATATTTCAATACAGCTGCGTTTGCATTTAAAGTGGAACCAAAAGCTGAATGTGTGCATGGGTATAGGTATAAATGTAGGTGTGTGTGTCTGTGTGTGTGTGTGTGCGTGAATAAAGGACACGTGAGCAGCTGAGCATAAGCCAGCGACAAAGCCAAAGCTAAAGCCAGCAAAGGCCAGCTTGAGTCCATTATTAAGTTTTTCTCTGTGTGTGTGTGTGCGTGCGTGTGTGTATGTGTGTGCGTGTCTGTAAAGTTATTAAAAGCATTCAAAACATTTCGGCAGCTGACGCTTGGGCCCATGTCTGTGTGGGCTGCGCTGGGCGTTGCTGGCATGGGGGGCGTGTCATTTACATAACTATATAGCTTATACAAACATGAAATGCCGCCGCCTGCCCTGACACGAATATCCCTGGTTGCTGCCCTCTACGCCTACGCCTACCCCTACCTCTACTCCTCCTACCCCCACCATATTCCCTACCTAGGTAGAGTCAAATGCTCTACAAGCTAACATAACCGCAACAAATTACCAATAAACAGCTAAAAACAACAAATTGGTTTGTTGTTGTTTCTTATTTGTTATCTGTTGTTTTTCTTGTTCTTGCTGTCGTTGTTGTCGTTGTTGTTGTTATTGTCGGAAATGAAGCAAATAAAAGTTGTTCAAGCATATCCATGGCCCATTGTTAGAGGTCTGACGGACATGCGATTAGAATAGACCCCGATATAAATTATAATTTTATACGCTTGAATATGGCTTTGTAATCGGAAGACTAAAGTTGTCATCAAAACAGGAGAAGCATGAAAGATTACACAAGAGCTATCCTGACAGAGATGTAAAGAAGGATGCAAATTTAAGAGATACAAATAGGAGAGATTTAGTTAGGAATAAAATACCAGGGCATTCCTATGGAGTAACTGTGTATCTAATATCATCTGTCTTCTATTGTCCATCTTTTATCTTCTATGTATCAAGTATATCTATATATCTACCTTCTATCGAGTATATTCTTCCATATTCTTCTTGTCTATCTGCAATATTTTATATTTTACCTTCTACATTTACCCTTATTCTACATTCCATATTCTCTCCATCCTCTATCCCTTTTATATTATTCTTTTCCATTTATCTTTTATCTTCAATCTCTTAGTTTGCTGATATCTTATTCTTCGTCTTCTTCTTCCTTATTCTTCGCTTCCCTTATTTCCTTTCTACTTCTCACTTAACCCCTCTAGCCTTTCTCTTTCAATCATCCACTTCTCTGTTGCAAATTAAACCCGCTTTAAATGACCTTTCACGAAAGGTGAAATTTGTGTTTTTTTTTTTTTTGCCATTTCAAGGTATGTAACATAAAATTGAATATTTATGGCAACATGAACCACGCCCACTGGGAAGCAGAGGGAGTCGGCGGACCACGGGAGACTCGGGGTCATATGCATGGAAATTATTGGTGTCAGTCTGTGTTGCACTTGTGGCAGTTGAGAGCAGTTTTCATTTGATTTCCATGTACGGTCGCCACACAGGGCAAACGAACATGAATGTTTATGTTGCCAACAAGTTCTGACGGTTTCTGCAATTGTAAAGCCATCAGCACACACACACAGACACACACGTGAAGCGGATAGAAGGATGGGTTCATATTGCCACAGCAATGCATCAGCGGATGGCAACAACAGTAGCAGCTGCTGCTGCTGCTGCTGAACTAACGTTTGCCAACTTGTTGCCGTGTACAGCAGCTGCTGTTGATGCTGCTGCTGTTGCGGCTGCTGCAATTTTGCGGCTACGTTAGCTATTGCTTTATGGCCTTAGGTCCTCACCCGCCCCTGACCCACTCAACCCATCTCAAACACATTCCCAACCACTCTCATGCCATGCCTCGCTAACCAATGTGGCATGTGCTGTGTATGAGTTCAGCCAACATGAATGTTATTTCATTTACTCAAATGTTTCTCCTACACACTGTTCAGACCAGGATGAAAAGGGTATATCGATTTTAATCAAAGTTTGCCTGAAAAGTTTGAGTAAATGAACTGTTATAAATTGCAGAAAACATAAAGCAATGAATATGATTCCAACTTGCTTAACTCTGCATATCTTTGCAGTTATAGAGTCATTGAAAGCAATAATATTGTATATACCGTTTAAAAGCAGCTGCATTCTCATTAGAGACTGAAAGAAACATACAGTTTTACAGTTACTCAAGACTTAAGAGTGAATCAAAACCAAGTCAAGTAAAATTACAACATGATATGTCCTATTCACAGCACTCCCTATAATCGCCCATATATAAAGAGAGTATATCACAGTCGTTTACATCCGTTGTACATGCTCTCATTTTTTTAGTGCTTTGCGGCTCAGGGCTTTTGTGAGCTGATGAATTGGTTTTGCGGTCTTCCAGTCAAATGAATTTGGCTCGGAGCTTGGATTTTATATTTTTAAACCATTTTTTGTTTAATATAATAATTATATGTATATATATTTATTTGAATTGGAGTCTTTTGACCAAAACATAGATAGTAAGAAAGAAAGAGATAGAACACGTACACCCATGCACATAAGAATTCATTAAACTGCTCAGTTTACCAAACTAATTTCGTTCAAATGCTCAAATGCAAATGTATTTCGTGTGGTTTTTGGGTTCCTTTTAAACGACATCCTGTAACCCGCTACCCGCTGTCAATAACAACAACAACAACAACAACAACAAAAGCTGCCGATAAGGCAGTCAAGAACCGAAGCACAAAGCTGATGTAAAATTAGTGCGCACAAATGTGTCCCAAGTGCGTGCGCCTTCCAGACGAGTGTTAGTAGCGTAATCATATTGCTGTCCCTGTCCCAACAACAACAACAATAAGGACGACGGGGCGAAACGAGAAAAAGAAATGATATAACGGCACATTTGTAATTTGTTGGGCAACAATGAAGTCGCCGCTCTTGGGCGGCGCGCCTGCATAAAACACATAGCACTTACCCATCGGGTTACGAGCAATGCCTCCACAACTCATTCCCATTCGCATGGCGCCTCTCGCCTGCATAATTTATGCGAAATCAGCGACGCAAACAACCTGCACGCGAAGACAGCGCAGCTACCCACCACCCACCAACCCACCACACCACACCATCAATCCACCTCTCTCTCTCTCTCTCTCTCTCTCTCTCCATCAAACCCAACTAACAGCTGCCAACGGCGTCTGCAAGTAAAATGCTTTATCCACGTTTCATTGTCGCCCACAAACAAAAAACGGTGAAAAAACGCGAGCAACAAATTTACAAATTTGGAAAAAAAAATGTTTAACGCTCGGATTTCATACCTGTCACAGAAACTGAAGATAAAGAGGAACTGGTAGCAGAGGCAGCAGCGACAACAGCTCTAGCAGCCCAAGCGCCATCTTCAGAGCAAAAGCAAAACTTTGTCTTCACTTACGCGCTACCATACACCCCTCCCTCCCCCTGTCCTTATCGCGACCAGCTTCTCTTTGGTGTGTTTGCGGGGCTTATGGATAATCACCTTGAAAACAGAGCAGACTTTAAGCTGAACGCCAAGCGTTGTTTTTATCGCACTTTTTGCTTTCACTTTCGTATGCTGAATGTGCCTTTTCTCTTCTTATTTTTTTGTCTACACTTTGGCTCTATGTTTATTTTTGCATAATATTCTTTTATCCTTAGTCCAATGTATTTTTCATATTCTGCTTACCTGCTCTGGCCAGCACTTATTGCTACTCCTCCTGATCCTGCTTCTTTTACTTCTGTTTGTTGTTGTCGCATTTTGAAATTGTCGTCTCGACAAATTTGTTTATTTGTATGCGTGCGTACGTGTATGTGTGGGGCACATAATGGCGCGAAGCTAACTTTCTAAGTGTGCTAGAGATATGGAGATAGAGAGAGAGTGGACGAAGCAAATAGTGTAAGTGTATTAGTAGGTTTGAAAATTTCGTTTCTGAGCTTTCAATTTGATGCGTGCTCATTACACGAAAAATTAGATCCATATAAAACATGGAAAACATTTCATTCAACTTCTTAAATGTTTTTCTTTCATTCTTAAATGTTTTCCCTTTAAAAACACAACAGTAAGTGAAACGGAAAACCGTTTGTACCAAATTATATTATTGTCATAAAGAAAACAGACAACGGAAAGTGAATCTTTTTACAAACTCGTTACGTTTTCTGTTTTCTCTCTCTCTCTCTCTCTTTCCTTTCTCTCTCTTTTTCTCCGTCTCTGTGTGTCTCTTTGGGAGTTTGGGCAGAGGCTGCTTAAATGTTTTCTTTATTTTATTTCTTGTAGTCTGTTGTTGTTGCTTATTCTTTCAAGGCAAATGAGATTGAGCAGCACAACAAAGTTAAAAACTAACTTGCTGCTGTCCTGTAAGGTCCTTAATGTGTTACGAAAATATAAAGCGTAATGAGGGTCAAGCCATGTTTGGGCACTGGCCTATGCGGCGTGGGTGTTTGGCAAGCAGAAAAGGGGAATCTTTTTATATGGACCAACCCGACCAGCTGAAGCTTTTTGTTTGCTTTGCTCGAAGGCAAGTCACCGAAGAGTAACAGTGGGCACAAAAGAAAACAGGCATTTTATGCACAACGCTGCACATTTTAACATTCAAGTCAGGAGTGTAAGCAGTCAAAAAAGTTTAAGAAAAAAATAAAGACTATAAGAAATTTTTTTAAATACATCTTTTAATAAACATTTAAAAATTATTAAAAATATATTGTATTATTTATGCACATTTAAAAGTAGCGCTCAAGCTTGTTATCGAAAAATTTCGATAAGCAGCCTTCGTAAACGCAAAGTTAACACATAAGTACAAACTGCGCTACGTAAGGCAAGTTTGCGTAAAATGAGCTTTGCGCAATTTGCCCGCTCAGAGAACGTTAAGTTGACGGCACGCAATTTAATACTCGCGTTAAGTTGTCTGCTTCAGAAGTGACACTGGAATTTTGCTTTATGCCGATTTCGGTCGCAGTGACGCGGAAAATAATAAACAACAAAAAAAGTATTGTAAACAGTTTGAGTGAATTCGCAACCAAATTTTAATGTTCAGCTATACACTGCCCTGCGGGGGCTTTAGAACCCTAACTAAACGCACAGAGACCGGCATAAGCTTTGATCCACCTGTTTACGAGCAGCGCTACTGTGCGGCCATTCAGATTTTAGAAGATGCGCGTTGGGTGAAGGAAATCAAAAAGGTCACCGAATTCGGGTACGTATTGGTTGAACACTTTTCACAACACATCAATACAGACAATTAATAAATATTTACTTTATATACGCAGTTGCTCGGAGATGCGATTCTTCCAGCTGATGAGACGCATTGAAACTATCGAGAACATTTTGCAGGTATGTGATACGTATTAGACCAAAGTAATTTCACGTTAAAGTTTACGTATATACTAATAGTGGTGGGAATTACAAACAAGTGATCTTTCTTGGGTAATTTTTAAGGACATAATTTCTATTTATTTATTTATATACGCAGTTTAATTTCTAACTTAGACCTAATAATTATGATTTATGCAATAATAACCTTTCATCTAGTTTTATAGTAAATACTTTTTTTGTTTTTCTTGTAAGGGGATTATCATTTAGGTAATATAACCGATATCCGGGTAAAAACTTAAACTGTGAAACTTAAAAAATTCTTTCAAATAAAAACTATAATTAAACAATAATTTGCTATCAAGGCCAATAACTTATATATATATATATGTATATATGTCTGTCTGTATTGTAACAATTTCTGCTTAAATTCATGTATAAAAAAGGAAAACAGCAAAAATTACATAAAACATTGTCTCTATTAATGTATAGTGCGCTGAACAATTTCTGTATTTGAGAGTAAATGACGTTGATCCGATTTGAAATTCATTCGCCTGTCCTTTTGATCATATTTCTTCCTTTGAACCTAACAATAAATTTATTCTCTAAAAAATACTTGAAAAACGCAGCATAACCGTTATTCTTTATATATATATGTGTGTATGTACTATAAGTATGTATCTATATGTAGTTTTTTTTTGCCAGCTTCATTTGTTTGTTGCCCTCTTTCTTCTGTACTTGTTGCTTAACAGTGTATCTAACGTATCGTATCGATAACATGATAACTCGATAACTATCACTTGCGACAATGTCTGGACGAGGAGTTGACATTCCGCCCCTTGCCATAGCTGTTCTCATCATCGTATTGCCACACGCTATAAGCATCGTTCTGCATATTGTTATGTGTGGCATAGTTGTTCTCCACATCCGCTTCAGTCTTATATAGACAACGACGCGTCCGCCGCTGTTTGCCTGGATCGTCCGCCACCGTCGCCGCCGCCGCTGCTGCCGTATTTCGACTGGACTTTAGCTTGACGGCTTGATGTTCCACCTCACCGGTTGCGGATGCCATTGTCGCCGTCTGCTGCTGGTGCTCCTTGCGAGTGGCGCAGCCACGTTTATTATTCCCACCCACCGCTGTCAGTGGTGTGCCAATGATTCTATGTGCCTGTTGCTGCTGTTGAGTGTGGCCATTGATGTTCTTTGACTTGTTGCTGCTGCGCTTGCGCGTTGTGCCTTTGCTCTTGCTCAGGTGTGGCAACTGTTGCCCCTGACTTGCTTTGCTACTGCTGGTGCTCTTGCGCGGCTGTCGACGCCGACGACGCGTTTGCCTCGATTCCGTTGTACTTTCACTATCAACACTCTGCTGATCCACATCCATCTGTATAATTTAATCACACATTAATTCGATTTTAAGCATATGTAATGTATGGGAAGGAATACTTGCCTCTTCGAAATCACTTACTGCCTCTTGCTCAGCTTCTTCTTCGGCCTCTTCTTCATCCTCCTCCTCCTCTTCTTCTGCCTCATCCTCTTCAGCTGTCTCTGCAGATTCACCTACCTGGTCGTCTGCCTCTTCGCTGTTGTGCTCCTGCACGCTCAGCCCTCTCTCCCTTCTGCTCTGCTCCACCGCCAATATCGCATAGGTCGGCTTGCCCTCGTATCTCCTGGGCAGACGCGAATGTAGCGGGCAGATGACTTCCTCACGCTCAAACTCCTTGACGGCACGCTCGCGTGCAATTTGATCGGGATCTTGCGATAGCACCTCTGCCCAGGAGAATTTCAACTTTTTAGCATTCTTCTTATTGGACTTGGAACGCAGATTCTTGGGTGATACACGGTTCGTTAGCGAATGATCTTGGAATGGTGTGCTGTACGTGGAGTTACGCAGCTGGTTAAATGCGCTCTTGCTATTCAAGTCGAATATATCGCATTTGCCAATGCCATCCACCTCGTCCTTGATGGAGACGCGTGTACGTTGGATGTCATGACTGCTCAATTGCATCTGGCTGCAATCGTAGCCCAGACGGCGATATTCCCGCATAAAGATGTTGCGATAACGCTCATAGTTGGGTCGCTCCTGATAAGCCAGCTGTCCGATCTGCTGCAGGAATTCACCCAAATATTTAGGAACCTGTTTGCCATAGAATTGTCGCAACATTTCGCACACATCCGTCATGAATAGCTCCTTGGCGCGATGCACTTTCTCCTGCTGCTGCTGCTGCGCCACATCCTTCCACGGCAAATAACCCTCCGACCAGTATAACAGATTATAGCCCAAGCATTCCAAATCGCTGCGACGCGAATGCGCGCCCAAATGTGCATCTCGCGATGTGAACTCCAAGGTGCCATCGTGGGCACGTCGCTGATCCATAATAAAGGGTCTATGCACGCCACGATCCTGGTACTTGGACGCCAGCCCGAAATCGATCAGGAATATGTGCTCTTCTTCCACCGGAACAAATTGATATTGCGTTGCCGTGCGTTTACTTCGTACTCCTCCATTTCGCGGATTCTCTGTGATTTCCGTTTTGAGCTGTTTTTGCTTGGTTTCCCGTCGACGGGTCATCATGCGATTGGAGGTGCGAGCGCGTGCACCACGCTTCGCCGCACTAGCACCACCCGAACGTCGCGCAAACGCAGGCACAAATTCATCCGAATCATTATCCGAGCTCTCCGCCGACTGTTCACTCTTGGCATCCGCCTTCACTGGATAGCCATCCTCGTTGAAGAGCTCCGAGTAGCTGACACGCTTAGCCGGACGCAGATAATGCGACTTGACCATCTCCTCGTACATGGAACTAGAGTTACAATTATCATTGCGACGACACGAGCGCATAGGATTCGAGCCACTGAATTCGACGGCATTCTGGCGCGGACGTCGCTTAGTTTTGTTCACTGGCGTCTGATATATATCCAGGCTATTGCTATTGTTGCTATTTGTGGTGGCGCCATCATCAAAATCCTCATCCTCATCCACATCGTCGACATCCTCCTTGATGCCAGCAATGCGCTTCAGCGCGTATTTGTTCTCATTCTTTATAAAGTAGTCATCATCGTTGGTCTCCTGTTCCGAACTGTTGCCACTATCCGTTGTCTGTTGCTTCTCTTCGTAGTGCTCCTCATAGTTCGCTTTGCCGCCCGGCTGCACCGCCTGCCGTTTCAGATACTTGCACTTCGATATCATCAAATTCTGTGCCTTAATATCATTGTGACAATATCCCTTATCATGCAAATGCTCCAGCACATTGATGATGTGTATAGCTAAGACTAAGAGTGATTTTTGCGCCACTCGCGCATTCTTGATCAGCGAATGCAAATCCCGATCGAAGCGCGGCAGCACCAGAAACCTATATCGTCCGTCGCCAAAGTAATGTGTGCCCGATGCAATATAGTTAGGAATTCCAGTGGGCGGGCCATGACTAATGTGTGGCGGCAGCTTCTCTATAGCACATGCCTCGTTGCCATCTGTGACAGCTGTAAGAGTAAATGGTTTCTCAATAAATAATATTTATATATAATTTCTACAACTTCTGCTACTTACACTCCGTCTGATTTGTATTGATGAGACAGTGTATTTCCACAAAGAGTGGTCCATTCGAGTGCGGCTCGATTTTAACCACATATTTAGCGCTCTCTGAGGTGACCGGGCAAACAGTGTCATCCGATGCTAGAAATATTTCGCCAAAGTTGCCCTTGCCTATGATGAGTAAAAATCATAAATAATATGTTAATATAATGCCAATTGCATCAGTTCAGCCAATTTATGCCCACCTATGGGGCGTCCTAGACGCCAGGCTTTGGACAGCAAATCTCTCAAAATGGTGCCATTGACTACAGAGGGACGCAGCGTATAAACTGGACGCGGCGATTCGGTTGTATTGGAATTATTGTGATCACTGTAGCCGCCGCTGGCGAAGGTGGCCAAGGATAACAGAGAGGCACGTGGATTGGACACTGGACACTGGTTGCGTGCTAGATGCTGCTGCTGTGACTGCTGTGGTGTTTGCAATAGTTCGACATTTGCCGAGCCCGATGAGGAGGAGTCCTCGTCATCGTTCTCATGCCAATCAAATTGAGTTTTTTGCTCATCGGTCAGGCGCTGACATTTCTCCACCCGGGAGGCTTTAACGGCTGAACGTTTGCGTTTTCGTGCACTGCGATCTGATGGCTGAGTTTTGGTCTCCGTTTGCGGGGACATTCGTTGTTGTTGATGGCTGCGCTCTGCTGCGATCCGTTTGCCCATGTTTTAAACAGGCGGCAGTCGTTGGAGGAACGCTCCAATTTTTTATACTTTGTCAAATTTCCCCCTCTCTAGTGGATTGATCGGTCGGTCAGATGACAGTTTTAGTCAGTCTCAAGTTAACGCTGACGGTGCGCATAAAGGAACGTTGAATTTGAAATAGAGTTTTGTTTTGTTTTTGTGTGTTCTCTTTTGTTAATCACGTTTTGCTTTTACTGTTGACGTTCGTGTTGGCTGTGCGGTAAGAAGAAGAAGAGTGTCACTCAGCAGTTTATTTTCGGTTATGTTTTACCTGCTAGCACTAAGCAACTAGCAAATCAATCAAACTAAACAATAATCCTATTAGTCTTAGCTGTTGTTCAATTTTGTTTTTTTTTTTTTTTATTGTTTCTCTTCATTCTTTTCTTTTTGTTTTGCCACCACTAATTCAGGTTTCACGCTCTATTGTTTTGAATTTCGTTGTTGCGCCGGCACAATGTGAATGGAACGCCGTTGATTAAAACGGAATGGCAAAATTATGGGCACGGGGCACATGCATACATAGCTACATATATACATACAGCCAGGCATATACATACATGCACATTACACTCACACCGCCATACACTTGCATATGTATTGTGTTCATACATAAAAAACAAATAACTTCAACAAATCACTGATAATTCCCTTACGACAATTAATCACTATTGCTAAAACTGCAAAAACACAATACATATATAATTATATACATAGATTCATGCGAATTTCACATTCATCGACAAAACAAACACACAACACTTTTATCAAGCGCCATGTCTGCGATGGAACGAAGAAATAAGAGAGAGACGGCAGACAGAGTGGCTTGCTTGCATAGAAGGGAATATTGATTTAACTGAACCGCCGGCACAGGCCACAGCTGCTTTGCCAGATCATTTTATTTAATATTAAATATTTTGCATTTCTTGCTTAAGCAAACGCACGCACAATTCATTGCCAGTTGACTAAACGTTTGTTTAATTTCCATTCGCCACTTTTCAGTATGTATTTCTTTCACGTATTACAAGTTTTCTTCTTCTTGTTTTCACGTTGTCTTTTCCCCATAAAATGCAATACCAGAAAAATTTTCACTACGCGTTTCGCGGACATACGATTATTGCTTACACTATTGCATTTATTTTCCTAACTACACGTTCGCTCAAATTTTAACAATTGAATAGATTTATTTAGATACTCAATTGATTTTCACAACAAATTACATATTCTTCGTGCACTGCTACCCGTGCCTCGGAACACTCATACACACACACGCACGCACTCAAAAGTGACAAGCCAACGTTTCGTTACCAACTTGTTTCGCCATTTTGTTTCGACCCGTTTCTATTGGAAGTGCTGCCAGACAGTTGTACTTTTTAATTTGTTGTGAAGCTATTTGCCATTCGCCCAGGCTGGTAGATTCAAATATATATTTAAATTTATTAGCCTAACGTTTATATACACAGGTGGACATTGATCATGATATCTTAAACGCCCATTTTAATCGCACAAATCCTTTGGTTAGTGATTTTATGAAGCAAAGACTAGCACCTTTGAGAGTACAAGTGCTGCTTGGCAGCGTTGCAGATACAGCGGAAGAACTCAGGAATACAGACGCGGTCATAGCATTAGAACTGTAAGTCTTAATTAGCTTAATATGTATAATTGTTAAACATATATTTTTATTATTATTATATTTTGCAGTATTGAGCACGTCTATGAGGATGTGCTGGCTAAGATACCTGTAAATATTTTTGGTTTTATGCAGCCAAAAATTGTGGTTTTCAGCACTCCCAATGCTGAATTTAATACAATTTTCACGCGCTTTAACCCGCTTCTGCCAAATGGATTTCGTCATTATGATCATAAATTTGAATGGACTAGGGAGGAGTTCAAGTCCTGGTGCTTGGGCATAACTGAAAAATATACAAATTATATGTTCTCGCTGCTTGGCGTGGGTGATCCGCCTCAAGGCGAAGAGGCTGTAGGTCACGTTTCCCAAATAGCTCTGTTTGTTCGCAAGGATATCTTGGGTCTACCTTTGGCAGAACCACTAACAATACAACCTACTCCGGATAGTAGCGTGTCCACCTATAAAACTTTACATGTTGTTGATTGGCCATTTTATAAGGATGATCGTACGCCAGAGGAAAAAATCTGGACTGAAGTTGAAAATCAGCTACATCATTGTACCAAAGATGAGGATAACTATGATACTGAGAGAGACGTTTATAAACTGTCCTTGGATGAGCTAACAGGACGTTTGGCATATCTGGGCGCAACGCGTGAACAATTAACGAAGCTATTGGAACAGCATGAGAAAATAGTGGAAAATGATTTTGTATTGATTGTGGGGAACGAGGAGGATATTGAGGACGAGGAAAACTACTGGGCGGATCCAAGTTATGAGCAGAACGAACGGGATGAGGTAATGCAAGCGAATGCAGAGGATGAAAATTGGGATGAGTGAAACAAACATATATAAGGTATATATAGTACATATTATATTGATGCAGCTTCTGTGAAGCTCTGTCTCAAAGGTGCAAGGAAAATGTGACTTGTCAGAATATCCGAATGTACAAATATATAATAAATAATATATAACAAGTTTATATAAAAACAATTTAAAAAATAAAGCAATGAAAATTTGAATATATATAATAATATATATAATAACGCATAGATGATTAAATAATACACAATATATAATAAGTTAATATAAACTATACAAATTAACTGAGAAGAAAAGTGATCTGAACAATTAAAGTCTAGATTAAATCCTTCACTATGTTAGATTCGATTAATTTAAATTTAAATAAAACAACCAATTAATACTTATTTCCAATGCATTCTGATGATTTTATAACTGATTATTAAATTCTCTAGTTTTCCTTTCCAATCAACCAAAACCAATAAACTCCTTTAGACACTTCTCAAAACTCAAATCTCACACATTTGTAGAATAGAAATGATATATAGTATATGTAGAGTTATATAACACACGCATACTCCACAGACTAAGTGCTGCAGCCGCAGCAGCGCATAAATCAAATAGGACTATTCCGTTGAAGGACTCTCTCTTTCGCCCAGGGGTTGTTTTGGGTCAAAACTATTCAATTTTCGCAGCAAATGCAGACTCCTGCTCCAGCCACACACCCACTAAGCGGTGCAACTTGGATAGCCAATATATATACATATATATTTTTATTTTTCTTGGGAATTCGACTTTAGAAAGATGATGACGATGACGAGGCATCCGTTTCGTCTAGCTTGGCACCCTTCGTCGCACGGAAATTGCTTTTGTTTGGCAACCAGAGGGTGGCTAACAGACAGGGCGACATTAAATATACTAGCAAATATACATACATATATACATATATATGTGCGTGTGTGTGTCTTGCAGCAAAGTTAATGGAGTTGACGTCGAGTCAGTTGCAAGTGAATCGAGCTACAGAACAGGCAACAGCACAACAAATTGCCATAGCAGCTACCTTTACCAGGCGTGCCAACAAATTCATAAACATTCACTCATTCACAGTAGCATTCATTCACATACTTGCCCTCTCTCTCTCGCTCTCTCATTCTGTATAGAGGTAATACTACCTTGAATTCCATGTCACATATAAATCGGAATTTAACTCAATTTTTATTACATTATTCGTTGACTGTGTGAGTGCATGCGACTGTGTGAGTGTGAGTGTGTGTGTTCTGGCGCGGTTTTCGCGTGTCCTCAAATATATATACATATACATATATCTGTATCTTAGTCGGTTATATAGGTAACATTTATAGTCGCATAGCTTAGTTACTTTTAAGCTTCAGCTTCGACATGGCCGAAGAGGAAGGCGTCAAGGAGGGCGATAAGAAAATCGTGCACATCTATCCGCTCGTCAAGGTTGGTCTCTACTTCAAGCCAACTCCTAAATACCCTAACACTATAGTTTATATCCACATAGCACTCAGATATGAAGGAGGAAATGCGTCACGAGGTCGTCGAGTTGGTCGTTGGCATGTGCGAGAAATTCTCTTCCAATTATGAGGTGAGTTCCATGAAAAGACGAAAATGCTAATACCCTATAATTGCTGGTCATACTGAGTATGGTATAGTTGCTATATTATGTCTTATGAAATCGAAGAAAATCTTTTAGCAGTTAACTTAACTCTTCTGTCTATGTCTCTAAGGGAGTTTTTGTTAGAGCAAGTCAACAATAGTTATAGCTTTACTAGATATCTATCTATATACACGGTAGATTACTATATCATTTATTTTATATTCTAGTTAGACACCAACGTTTTGCTTCTCATTTAAGACTTTGATTTAGATTTTAGAAACGTTAAAAAAACTACTTTCTATAATATAGTACTCCAACAGTTAGAGAGATAGTAGATACCTTCACAACTAGGAGATTCATAAGCATATGAACAGAGCTGTTCCTCTATTGATCCTTATCACAAATTTCATCAGACATAGATCTTGCATATAATATGCATGTCTTATCTAAATCTTAAACAAAAACTTCTGTCTTATTCACAGACATGTGCCAGAATGATAAAGGACACCATGGACAAGAAATTTGGCATCTACTGGCATGTGGTGGTCGGCGAGGGGTTTGGCTTCGAGGTGTCCTATGAAACTGAGAACATACTCTATCTTTTCTTTGGCGGCAATATGGCAATAGTGCTGTGGAAGTGCTCCTAAGTGGAGTAGCTCAATCAGCCCAACAGACGTACCTAGAAATCTACAAATAAAAATGGAAATTTTTGTATTCCCTCAAGCAGCATATTATTGATATATGTATGTCTCTCTCTATATATATTATAGTTAATGTTATGTATTAAGTTAAACCGAAATGTAAATATGGCCAGAATTAAGGCAGTATGCGTGTTCATTGCCATGGCAACTGCAGCAAAAGAGACAACAAATATATATATATAAATATTAATAAAAAAGTTGGTTAATTTGCAAATATTAATTTGAAGGCTTTTCTTTCTCTTTTCTCTTTTTCCGTATAGTCACAAAAATTGTCTTATCAAAATGTGTTTTGTACGCGCTTAAAGTAGATTTTGCATTTTAGAACTTTACAATTGTTTTAGGCATAGACATCTTCCCGATCAGCGCCGGCGCCATCGCCGCCATCCTCCAGATTGGAGAAGAGCAGGAAATGCGATGTGCGATGCAGTTCGTGATAGAACTCCTTCGGGTTGGCCAATTGCAGTTCGTATTTCATATTCGGATCGTGTCGTACGCCCATGAAATTGTAATTCCAACTGCTCTGCGCCGGCACCATGAAGAATCCGAGGAACTTATTGGACAGCAGCATTTGAACGCGTTCATAGTGCGATGGCAGATAGCCCTTGGGATTATTGCCCTTATCCGTATTCTTGGAGCCCCATTCGAAGCCGGACGGTGTTAGCTTGTAGGCCGTCAGGGAGCAGGAGCCGGGCGTAAAGGAGCAGGTAATCACAATTGTCTTCTCGCCATCCCAATTGGAGTTCTCCTGCATGATCTTGGCATGGGTGGTGATGTCCTGCGGCGACAATTGCGGCAATTCATTCGGTTGCGTGTGAATCCAGCCAAGTGGCTCCATATCCTTCAGATACTGATGCGTCGGCAGGGCATTGGGCAAATTGATCGTCTGATGGGTACCCCACTGCGGCGGCATCACAATGCAGCGTATCTCCTTCACCTGCGGATTATCCGGCGGACTTACACCGTACAAATAGCCAGCGATCTGAGCACGCAAATCGGATATCGTGACGAACTTCTTCAATATATTCTTTGGCAAAATATATGTATAGCCCGTTTCCTTGATATCGTCGGAGCTGACATAGATGTGATTCGTACGCAAGTGCAGATTTGTTGCGGATATTGCACGGACGCGCCATTCGGTCTTCGAGCTAAACGTTTGCGTCTCATAGTTCGAGGTGGTTGACGTGATAATCTCATCTCCGTGTTTGTTCGTTGTACGTGTCGTAGTGGCCGTCAATTGATTCTGTTCCTTGGTCTGTTTCTCGATCTCGGCAATCTGTTGACGCTGAGCGGACGGTGCACTGATCTCCATGCCCAAAATGATGTCACGAATCTCAGACTGTGTCAGCGAGGCAACATTCACATTGTTCTTCTTGCCATAATCAGCCAGAATGAGATCCTTCAGCTGCACCTCCACCTTAATCCATTCCTCGTCCGTTAACGTGGGCCAAATGTGATGCGCCTCCGTTATGGTTGTCTTATCCGGCTTCAGTATGATCTTCGTCCGTTCCGTATTCACGTGCAGGGCACGCAGTATCAATATCAAACGACTGAATGCCGTATATGATGATATCGTCTTTAGCCAGTCATCGTACAGATTGAACAACACCATTTGCGGCTCGGTGGCTTTCAGAATCAAGTCACCAAACTTCTCCACCTTGAGGCAGGCCTGGAAGGGCAGCTGCAACTCCGAGCCCTTGATGACAATATTGGGGAAGTCAAGTAAATGTACCTCAAGCGGATCCAACATGCCTTTGCGTGTGACAATAATCTGCTTCGGCTGCTCCTCGACGGGCAGCGAACGAATCAAGGCAGCAACTTCCTCGGCCGTCTTCCATTTGGCCAGCTGGCCCAAACGCTTCTGACCCGCCCACACGGACGTGTGGATAATCTTCAGGAACAGCTGTCCAGTACGTGGATTGAAGATGAAGATGGCTCCATTGATGGGTTTCGTGGTCAAATTACCCTCAAAGGTCTTGTGGATGGTGACGCGATAGACATTCGTATCGTCCACAAACCAAATGATTTGATTCGAGAAGAGCTCACCATAATTCTGGGAGCTAAGATACGGTTCCGTGGGCTCCGATGAGTACAGTTGCAAAGCCTTGCGTATACGCTCGCGCAGCACATAAAGCGCCGGATTGGCCTTCATGATCTTGGCCATGGCCTGTTGGATCAGAGTTTTGCAGCCAGGGAACCAATTGCCATAGGCCGAGTGCAAATTGTAAGCCAAATCGATGGCAATGAGCACGCCCGTCGGCGACGGATAAATGGACATGTTATCTGTGGTGTAATCGAGGAAATTTGCCCTTGCATAACGCTCCACGTCGTGCGAATCGTAATCACCCCAACGCAGCTGTATATCCAGCCAATATTTCTGTGTCGTTGTATTGTCCATGGTGTCCTTGGTGTCTGCTAACAGCGATGGTCGGGACACGTTCCATTTGTAGGCGGGGAACAGGAGTATATCGGCACACGAGGAATTCATTTTATACGATTTACGGGGATGGATTGTTTCCTTTTGCACCGTCTCAATCTCAAGGGCATCCAACTCCTGATCGAACACCTGACACAAATCCATGACAATGGACTCGTGTATCTTCTGCCACAAGTGAGCACGGAAGATTTGAATCAACGAGATTTTCAGTGTGGGAATTTTGCCGTGCATGAAAATGCCCGTCAGATCCAGCTGCACCTGGAAACCGACGTAAACGTTCGCACGATTGATGGTCGGTGACCACCAGAGCGTGAAGCGACGATTGGGTATCTGATTAAGACCAGAGCGCTGAGCATTTGTCAGCTTCTTGTACTTCATGGACTCCTCAAAGCCGGATGCCTTCTCCCAGAACAGACCCTCCCACGTTGGGAAGTAGGTGCCTTTGAATAGTGTATGCTCCAAAATGCCTTCCACACCGCCCAACGCTTGTATCATGTCTGTGCGATAGTTGTTCAGATTCCACAATTTTCCATCGTGTCGCTGATGTGTCCACCAGAAGGGATTCTGCTTGAGCACCTGATACTGTTTGAACTCAGTGCGAATGCGCCAGCCCTTGTCGTAAGCCAACGTGTGACGATCCTTCTGGAAGAGCGTATTGATACGCGGTATACCACGATCCCAGCTATCCTCTAGATCCTCCAGGGTCAGGCGACGGTTCTGTGCATTTGCCTCCTGTCTCTTTAGCGCATACTCAGCCCAAACACGCTGCGAGTCAATGAATTCACTCTCCCATGGCTGTATGTAACGATACAGATTTGGTATAAGCTGGTCCTCGTCATGCGACATGCCTGTCATGATCTGCCAGTTAGTGGAGAAATGGATAAGTTATATTGCCTTACTTACCGGAGCGGAAATGCGTAATGCCCACGTCGGTCTGCTTGGACCAGCGCAAATCTGATTGCGGTATCAGCACATGACCCATGCTCAACATGCCCAACCCTCCCAGCTCCTTGGGCGTATAGAACACCACGGGCGGGAAACGCGACGGCATTTTGGAATTCAAGCCAATCTTAATACGCGTTTGTATCTTATTTTCACACTTAACCAACAAATCGAGCAACTCCTGCGTATTCACAACAGCCTCGCGGAAATAGGTCATCAGACCAATTAACGCCGTGTTCCATTTGTTGACAATCTGCAAAGGTAAAATTTAAATCAAACATTTCCTTCAATCATATCTAATTGAACTCACCTTTGTGAATGTGGTGGAGCCGGAGGCCATTAAAATTTGCCGCACACGATTATGGAAACGTCCCAGCGACTCATCATCGACGCGCAGGAAACACTGAGCAGTGCGCTCCTTTGTTATCTCATTCTGCAAATTCCAAACACCATCACGATGCGTAAACTCCTCGTTTTGCGTGCGACACTAAGAAATACAACAAATTATTAACTGAACTTAAAAGTGCATTGGGCAGGCAAAGGAACCTTTGGCAGAATGCGACACTCGAAGCCGCTCATGTTGAATAGCAGATTGGGATTATCCTTGGAATAGACCGAGACGAAAGTGCTCTCCCAGCCAATTGTAGTTACAGAGCGAGGCAAACGGTTCTTGATGTCCCAAAACACAGCGCGACCCCTAGAGAGAACAAAACAAACATTAACAAACAAAACCGCCAAGGATTGCCATGCTGAACCTACAGATTAACATCGTGCTTCATCAAACGCATTCTCGCATCGCGTGGCCAGCATTTTTTGTTATTATAGCCCACGATATTCTCATTATTCGGATCTGGATGTTCGGTCAGATAACGCTGAATAAGGTCGCGCGCTTCCTCAGCCGAAAATCTGAAGAACAAATGTATGCGATCCACGTAGCGACAGTAGAGTCGGATGGGATGCGCTGTTTCAGTGACTGCATCCTGGAATGTTAGGAAATCGTTGGGCATTTGCGGTGGTCCAGCCATTTCGCTGGAACGATGCAGACCCAGCACCAACAAATCCAAAACAAGTCCATAGTACTGTGTAATGAACGAAGAGAATTGTAGGCCACGTATAATGCCATAGCTGTTCGTATGATTCATGTCCTTGTAGTTAATAACGACGTTATTCTTCGCTGTCATATAATCGGCAATATTGTGATCCACAATGAGACGCAACAGACGATTGAGCAAAGTCAAATCAATCTTCTCGTAAAGCTTCTCAAAGCGTGATTCGAGCAGCACATTGCATTCGCCCTCACCGACATCCCAGACATCCTGCAAATTGTTGATGCCTGCGGAGAGAAGAGTAGCGTTAGAACTTGACTGCTAGCTTTGTAAATCTCATTAAGTTTACTCTAATATCTTTCAATTGTTGCTTTAGGCGTCACCTTCAGCGTGAGGTTTGCAACAAGGGGATGGAATCATAGCTCATCACTTTGCCACAAATCACACGATCAAAATGCGCAAATATATATGATAGATATGGCACTCCGAATAGTATTTATCTAATATAAATGCTGCTGCTTTACCTTGACACCATTTGTAGGCCAATAGCGGTGGGGGTTCCGTATCGCTGGGCTTGATCCATGGCGGAAACAGTCTGCGCTTGTCTGCCTCGTACCATAGATACTGATCCAAATAGGCGTCGGTAATCTTCTCCAAAGGCTCCACTTCGTAAACAGGTATTAAGTGGCTATACAAGTCCATGAACTCAATGCCCACCTGTAAAGAGAAAAAGGCTAATAAACAACTAAACACGATCAAGCATTATAAATGGATCGCACCTCCTTGAAAGCGCGTTGTGTCAACAGATGACGTTTAATACGGGACAACGCCTCGTGCGGGTTATCGTAGGCCTGCTCAATCAATCCCAGCTCCTCGCGCTGACTTTGATTCAAGCGCGACTTTACGCTGTACGCTTCCTTCAGACGCTCCAATGCCAAAATCAGCAGCTTAGTGTCATGCTTATAGGAGAGCGGGGGGAAAGGTATGGGTGCAAAGCGACGCGACTCCAGCCAATGCACCGTTGTGGTATATATGGCCACCGCCTCTTCGGGCGATATATACGGACCATCCTTGAGGTAATTATGCTGCCGTTCCTGCTCGGCCTTCAAATACAAACGCGTCAAACGACCTAAATTCTTTTTGCAGACAGTCTTATCAACAGTGGCACCTCGACGAATGCGCTCACGATTGTAGTGCGCCGTATTCGTCCACCAATCCGCCTTCATTTTCACATAACGCAATATCATGTTCTCTATGGGTATGGGCAGACCGGGCACCTTCCACGGTATGTTGGCCTTCCAGCAGCGCCAAGCTTCGGACAGATGTTGGAGTATAGTACGCGCCTTGTTTTGCTTAATACCCTCAGGCATCATGTCCACAATATCGTGCATAACTGAGGCACGCAACTCCAAGTCGAAATGCGATTCAACTCGTTGTTTGGTCACCGTCTTGGCCACGCCCTTCGAATGACGACCCTCGAATTGACGGGACAACAGGTTGCCCAGCCAGCGTTCGAGTAGCGGTGTTATGCCACGCATAAAGAATAGCCAAACACGCCAGCCAGGCGCCCAGAAGCCACAGCCAGGGCCCTTGCCTACGGGTCCCGTATTGAACCGATAGTAGATCAAATGCTTCAGATCTTTGCACATGCGTATCTGCCGCATCAGTTTGTATTTATAGCGATACATGCCCGTCAGCTGGCCCACATGAGCAAAGATATACTGCAGACCGTCGGCTAGCTGAAAGGCGTCCACGTTATTGAGGCGATACTGTACATGCGAGTCAATAATTAGTTTAGTCAAGCGCAAAATCTCACGGCACAAATGGAAAGCTACAAGAAAATTAAATCAATATAAGCCAAGAAATATATCTGATTATCATTAATTACCATTGCCAAAACGAGACTTTTTGCGCTCCTTTGTGGTCAAGGTCTTAACTGGCTTCAAGTTAAAGTTATAGTCCAAATGCAGGTAGTTCAGGTTCTTGCGATGAATAAGCAGATTGAGCATATTATAGCCCTGGCGGCACACCTGCAACCCAGCCTCAACCCAATCCAAGGTGGTGGTTTGGAAGAACTTGGTGGCCTTGAATGAACGGAACAAATAGCTGCGAATAGAGGACATGAAAATATATTTATAGGACAGTTATTAATACTGATTTAGTTAACCTACCGCTTCTTTTGCGGCTTCGGCTTGCGATGCTTCAATGCATTAAGCACATAGTATTTGAGCAGCTTCTGATAGCTGACGCGCACCTTGACCGGATGACCAGGTGGACAATGTTCCTTGTACCAGCACTTGACCAGCGGCACATCAATAGCACGACGTGAGCGACCCGAGCGCATATTGAAGGGACGCGGTGCCCACAACAGCGCAATGCCATTGGCTGTGTTGTCTGTATAGAGCGGCGTGTCCTGCAGAAAAGGCTGCACATCATCGGGCAATGTAAAGTCTTCATCATCGTCTGGCATGGGCTCCTGGATCTTGGAATTAGCATTACGATGCGAAATGGGATTGATTAAAGGATCAAAGTAAAAGGCAGGCAAATCAGGATCCTCTGTCTTGATGTACACAACGTTTGGAGTGTGATACCTGAAAATATAAATAAATTATAAATATTTAAAACATAACTAAAATTCCATATCTAAATCGTATAGTCGATGTTTGTATGCAACTATCAGCAGTTAAAATTTAGCCTCCAAAATGATAACGAACATTAACATTGCACAGCCCATTCGAAGACAATCGCTAAATTGGTAGTAAATTGGGCGTGATTTTATAATCTAACAGGGCTTGAAGCGTTGCCAGCAAATGTCTTAGACTGGAAACTCTACGGCCTTGTAGCTACAAATAATTACATATTATGTATAGAGAGAATAAGTCAATTACCAGCTGAGATGCACAAAATGTGGCATATTGTTGTATAGATATGGAAATGCAATGCGATACTCAGTTCGTATGGGTTGTCTTATAATAACTTTATTAATGTCATTGAACTCATTCCAGTCCTCATCACTGTAAGGAAAAACAAATAGTTAAATCACAACTAAATACATTTATTTTAATTACTCACCCAACATTATGATCTTTGATAAGTGGCTCAAACTTCGGCCCTCCAGGTATGGCCATGTTGAGCGCTTTGGCTGTAAAGAAGCTCTTTGGATCAAATAAATAAAAGAAATTATTGTCGACCAAGTCGGTGAGCAACTGATTTGCCAGACGATAGAGCGTAGCCAGTTGTGGCAACGACAGATTCCATTTGCGGTAAGTGGATCCATTTACAAAGCTATGAGCAAGAATTAAGTTTATTTCATTTGAATTTGTTTGTTTATATAGCTGTTCTGCTTACGGCGTATCGACTAATGGTCTATGGTCGTAGAACCATTTGTATACAGCATTATCTTCATCGCTGTCTAGCTCGATTTGTATGGCCTCCAGAGGCTCTACATCCAGCACGTTGTCTGCATAGTCCAATGGCGGCTCTTCGTCGTCAAAGGGCGGAAAACGCATGCGCTTAAAGTGGCGACGATCGCGCTTTTCACGACGCATCATAATCCACATTGTGCTGTAAAATGTGTCCTACTGATAAGCTTAATCTAGATAGAACTTACATTTGCGAATCTTACCCCCACTGTGCTATGTAGACGGGCTCAATTACCCAGGGAATCTCATTGACAAAGGTAATGGCGCCTGTTATGTGGTACAGCACTTGCACATCTCTTATTTGCTCCCAGGGCATAGGCATATTCTCGAGCAGCTTCAGCACTGCATGTGGCATATATTTGAGTGCACCCAGATAGACTCGCTTGTCGTGGCGATATTTGCGAGAGGTCATATCACCGTGATCACGTATGATCTTGCGTATATGCTCCGGTGGCATATCCTCTTTCTGTGTATCAACAAAGCCGAATTTGCGCTTTTCAGCAAATCGCTTAGACTGCAAATGCTGCCACTTGAGCGCCTTCTCTTGCAGTTTATCTTCGGTCAGAATATCCGGCTTTGGTGTAGGTATCTGACCTAGCTGGGGCTGAGGCACTCCCTGTGCCGGTACTGGAATGCCATTGGCATGACCCGCTGGGGGCAATGGAGCCCCCGGTGGTGGTATTTGCTGTATCTGGTTGGCCATCTGATGCTGGGCATGTAGCTGTGCCTGCTGTGCATGGGCCGCCGCATATGCCTGCTGCTGGGCCATCAGTTGGGCGGCCCAGGCATTTGGCGGTATCATATACGGCGGTATAGACATCGCTCAGTCTACTTCAAAACGATAAATGAAAATGTATATACATATTAATTAAAGTGAAAAAAAAAAACTTTACACACGTTTCGTTTACGCGGAAAAAGAAAAAGAAGCAGAGAGCAGCAGTAGCAGACGTCGCCGCGTTTTGCTATTTTCACCACAGCAATTTAGCGTAAACAATGTGCGCCGCCCATGAAATTCAGTATTTAAACTAAATAGGAAACATTTATATATTAAATAGTTACCTAATTAAACAATTTCAATAACTTTTAATGGGATTTTCAAAAATTTTCCGGTTCTTCTTGCAAAACGTTTACGATGCGGCAGACATTTTTCAGAGATGACCCGATATTTTTTGCAAGTCAACATCGATAGGCGAAAGGTATACCGGGCCCAACTAAAACTAATCGATATTTAAACGTTAGGCAAATATGAACTTGCAATCGATTTTAAAACAAATAATAATAAGTTATAGAAATCCCCCAACCATGTTCTAATTGTAATAATGAATAAGCAGTAAATATATTTGCATTGCTTATTAGAACCTTTTTGATGTGTAGTGCGTCAGAATATTGACTTACTGACGAATTGCTGGAATTTTTCGATGCCAAGCGGAAAACAAGTTCTCTTAATTTAGTGATTAGTTTTAATTATTGTATAAATTCAGAAACAAAACAATTTTTGTGTAATATATGACCCTGGAGCATATGAATATAAGCATTATAAGCAATTCACACGCAATTGACGACTTCTCCAGACTTATGTTTGACCAATCAATGAGCATCATATGAAAAATCGATCTCCGGCTATTTATTTTTTTGCGCACTATATAAAAGATCTACTCCAGGTTGTCGGACAGCACAGTTCAATAACAACAGCGCTACCAAACAGAACCCATATTTGAGCGAAAGGCGTTAATTTGCTGAGAAAAACAACAAATTTCTATTGCTAGATTTCACAAATACTACGAGTAAATATTAACAATGGCAAAGGTAAGAGATCTATATAGAAATATAAGTAGCATATTTATTTACTTAACTGTGCTCTATTTCTAGTTTTTGTTTGGTTTTCTATTTTTGACTGTTCTATTCATATGTGCACACGCGGCTCCTTCAGAGGTAATTAAATCTTTACAAATGAATTTTCTGTATTATTCTTTAATATTTCATTAGGTATCATTTTTTATTATTTCATTTTCATTCTTTAATCTTTTTTATCATTTTAAAAAATTGGTTTTAGTTGTAAATAATTTGTGTACTTTTTGTTTGTTTTTTATTTCAATAACATTATTATTATTTTATATTTTTATTTAATTTTTCTCATAGACTATCGCAATTGCTGATGCATCGAGTGAAGTCGATGATCTTTCTACGGCGGATAGTATTGGCGTCGGCTATTATGCACCCTCTTACTATCGTCCATACTACGGCGGCTATGGCGGCTATGGCGGATACGGCGGCTACAAATATGGCGGATATAGCGGTTATGGCTATGGCGGTTACAGAGGCTACTCACGCTACTATCGCCGACCCATTTATCCAGTTTGGGGCTGAGATCAAGACACAATACAACGAATCGTTAGCCATTTAGATTGTATATATTCGTGTATGACACTTGTATTTTTATGATATTAATATTATATGCATATATTTATAGCACTAAATATTCAGATACTAACAAACTAATAAATATTTATTTACAATATCTAATTATATAATTAATATGGATCAACCAGAATAATTTTATAAAAATAAAATTATATGTACATTTGTGTGTATATTCAATGGGTATCACATAAACTTTCTAGCAATATATATTTTTTCTTAAATCTCACTTGAATTTTAGACAGTTCTGCTAGCTACACAATATCAAGTGTCTTTGTAATATAGTATATATTATCAAAATACTTGCTGCGCCTTTCACTCGACCACTGTGTCAACCAACAAAATAAAACAACTACGAGCATTGCAGTCGGCTCTAACCGACTGTTTAATACGTGCTCATGCTAATTTACTAATAACTCAATGTGTTTTGTCGAATGCTAGAACTAGAACTGTGGCAGATATAGCTTTCGACTTCACACTTCCAGGAGACTTTCCTCTAAAAAGTCATAATCTAATCAAATGCCTTTAACTATATGAATTTTTTTAACATTTGCATAACACAGTTGTCTACACTAATATATATTCAAAAGTTGAATGATCCATCTACGTAGTTAAAGTAAATCCAATATGCTTTTAGATCTACAATGAGCGAGTATTGAAAACAAGTTCAGTCAGTGTTTTTTGTTTTTGACACAAGATGACGTCATAAATGCTTTTGACCCCACACAACAATTAACACCAACAACAGCAAAAAATAAGCTAACATTTATTACTTGATAAAAAAAGTTTTTATTGTTTTTTCTCTTTTCTTTTTTTTTTTTTTTTTCTTTTTGCACTGATTAACGTAGTTGGAAAACTGGTTTGCAAGAGAGTCTTTAAAGCGCTTCCGAAGAAGATGATAATAAAAAAGTTGTAGACGAAGAGACGCGACGCCTGCTACATAACAGAAAGTGTTAGCCAAGTATTATATGTACTCTATATAAATATGTATATGCATGTATGTATATATACATATATACATACTTATATAAAGTTGAACTCTGAAGCCCGCTCGAGCAGATTTACGACACACACAAACTTCCAGCATAATGAGTGCAGCTCAAAAGGTTCAAAAAGAAACAAATTACAGCTTTGTAATTTTCAGTAAAATAAAAAAGTCGAAAATATATATATATTTTTTTTTAAGTTTTTTTTTTTTTTTTTTTTTTTTTGTTTTTAATGTGGCAACAAAACAATTTTGTGCATTAAACTAAACAAAATGTCAAGTTATGACTTGTTTAAAGCCATGTTAATATATAGGTTTATATATATATATATATATGTATATACGAGGGTGTGTTGAAAAGTTGTGCAGATATATAAATAAATTTTTTTAATTTGTATTAATTTTTATTTAATATTTTCTTTAGGTTACTTTCTTTCAATTCACTCTCCGTGTTTATTCACTTTAAGCTCTGCAAAGTTTTCATACAACCCTCGCAAACATACTATATATATGAAGCTTCTAATGATGCCTGCGCGCATGTCCCTTGTGCGCTTGCTTCTTGTGATGCGCGGACTTATGATGTGAATGATTGTTCTTGGAGGCTTTGCCGTTCTTGGACAGCTTGTGGCGTCTGCCATGACGGCCCGCCTTGGAATGATGTGGAGCAATTGGCACATGCACACGACCATGATTCACATTCTCCTCGTCTTTGGGCTCAATGTGATGATGATGCTTGTGATGCTGTGCGGACTTGTGATGATCAGCTGTCGGAGCCACCGCCTGATGCTTCTGGTGGTGCTCTGGCAGATGAGCAGCGTGCTGTGGTGCCGCGCCCAGATGCTTCTGTGCCTTTTCGTTGTCGTCGACTGGCTGGATGGCCAGCCCAAGAGCCAACAACATTGTGGCAATGATAAAAAGCTAAAGATGGAAATTGTATGCAAAAAATTGATTTTAGAAATTTAGAAATAAAAATAAAAATTATATTTATATTTATATAAACAAAAGGGCATTAAATTTAAAAGAAATGTAAAAACAAGAAATATAAATATATATGAAAATTTAGTATTTATACAATTAATATTTTAGATAAAATATAAATACTAAAAAATTGTGTGTATTAAAAATTGATGAAAACTATAACCGTTAAACATAAAAATTAAATTTTAATTAGGGAAAACATTTAAAATATAAATAAATTATAAATTTTATCTTGTAAAAATGTAAAGCAAAATAATAATATATATTTAATATATATATATATATATATATATATATATATATATATATATATATATATATATATATATATATATATATATATATATATTACTAGTTCACTATATATATCTACGTATTTATTTATCGAAATATAAAAAAAAGTTTGTTGCAAGGAAATATTAAAGCATTTCTGTGTAATTTGGTAGTAAAATAGTTGAAGTTAGTAGTAATCAATTATAGTAAAGGAAGGAAGTTTATTAAATACCTGCACAGACTCATTTCTATGTATTTGTAATTTTGGCTTTTGTTGATTAAAAATATATCAACAAAGAGTTGAACTTTGCTCATCTAAGATAGTAAAACTTATTAACTTAATAAGAGCTGAAAATAACTTGACCTAAGCTAAGTAGAATGTATATAATCGAAAGAATCATAACTAAAAGAAAAATATAATATATATATATAATATATATTTGATATAATATATATCGACCTCATTTATTGTAACAAAAAAAAAAAAAAAAAAAAAAGAATTTCGTTCATAAACTTTTAACATATTCCATCCGGTTCTGGATTGGGGCAGCTGCTATCGGAGCGGATAAGATAACAATATCGGCCCCCTTTCCTTCGCTCTCTCTCTCTTTCTCTCTCTTACTGTCTCTTTCTCTATGTAACTTACCGACTTCAGCATGATATCTTCAATATTTTTATTCCAGCTCTCTACACAATTCACGTTCGATGTGTTCACACGTAGACGTTCGAGTGTCGACTGCTTTCGGAAACCCTTCCGCTGCCGTTTATAACGTTATCTTTTATATTACCAGTGAAGCAACTCTCCAGCCCCTATATCATACACATACTCACACTCATATAAACTTATATTTCTCGAAATGAGTTCGTCTGTGCCATTTTATCGGCTATAAAGAGCGAAATGTAGCATATGCTACAGTTTATGAATTTGAAAGCAGTAGATCGTGAGTTATAGATGAGTTCAAGCTATTAACTCGAGTTCTAGGTAGTCTATTTTGGCTGGATGTGACGCGGGAATTATAGACAAAGTTAGATAATATTGATAAAATTGAAATAATCAAGAAGTCTAGGTAAAACCTGTAATATAAGCCAGCTGCTTCGCTTATCTCATTCTTTATATAGAATTATTTTATATCTATATATATATATATATATATATATATATATATATATATATATATATATATAATCGACGTCAATATATCAGCACTTATCAGTCCTTCAATAAACAAAATATATAAACTATATGAAATTTATTTTATCATGAATTTTTATTGCATATAATTGATAAACTAATGAAGGTGAAATTAAATGAAATTAAAAAACATAAATACTTTTATTCTTGCTCTTGTTTTTGTGTATTTAATCTATTGCTTAAAAGGTTTTATTTAAAGTTTGAATATATATGTGGATATATTTGTATATTTTTCTGTATAGGTTATATGTTTCATGTATTGGTATTTAAATTAGTATATAAATATATTTTGCTTTGCTTTCGAATGCTTCTTTCCTTTCATAATTATACAAAAATAAAAATAAAAATATGTTGAATAAAATATAGAAAATATGCTTGCTTATAAGGAATACATATATGTTGTTTACCAAAAAGAATATGTGTATATAAAATATTGTGAAACAGAATCAATTTTGAACAAAAAAAAAATGTGATTAATTGAGGAAAACAAGAAAACATTAAATAATAATATAATAATTCACAAATAAACTTAAGATTATTACAAATTTCATATATATATATATTTTTTTTTGTTACTTTTTTCATAGTTTTAATGTTTTTTTTTACATTTTTTTTTTTTTTTTTTCAATATATTTTTGTTTGTGATTATATACGTGGTTTGTAGAATAATTTACGACAAGTTGAAGCTTGCTCTTAACGTGGCCAACGAAATGTCGCTACATAATAAAAAAAGGGAAAATGTTTAGCATTGACAAAGAAATTTAAAAAAATATTTCAAAACGATTTAGATTTAAAAAAGTTTTCATTTAAACACTTTCGGGGTCAATAGGTGAGGGTGAACCACTAACAGTTTATAGGGAAAAAAACACTTTCTTAGAGTGTTGACGCTTGAGTTAAATTGTGATTAAATTTGTTGTCTGCTTTTGGTTATTCTGTGTGGCTAGATTATATATAGTTTGTGTTGTAAATCGTTTTGATTTTTTAAATTGCTTTGCCAACGTTTTGATGTCCATTCCCCTACTCCTCGATGGTGTAAAGGAAATAGTAGTGTTCATTATCGTTGACAGCTGCTGGTGGTGCCTTCGGTGATTTTCTCGACAACGGTTCGAAGCCCATGAACAGGAATGCCTCGATTAAACGTGCACATTCCGGTTGATCCTTGCGCATAACCAACACAATGCCGTCGACCTCCAACTTATCCTCGGCGAACTCTAGCAGCGACACGAATGTCTGCTTGGAGCCTCCTGGTGGCAAGTCAGTGGGAAAGGCGACATATAGGATGTTATTCGTCGGATTCAAGATCGACATCCAGTTGGTTGATATATCTTCGGTAACGTGCAATTTGATGGAGATTTGCACGGGTTGATCATGCTGCAAGATCTGACGCAAGACCTCCTGGGAATCATCCTCTGAACATATCGAATGTATGTCATGCGACTCCGCATCGGAACAAACCGAGGACGAAGAGGGTGAGGATGCCCGGGAGCTGGCCTCAAACAAGCTGCCGTCAGCCGAGTCGACCGAAGACTTACGGCTGTAGCCTGTCGAATAGAAAATGTAAATTTTAATTCGAAAAATTCATTGTGAAGAGAATTCGACTATACTTACCCGTTAAGAGCGATGCCCTATCGTGATCTGTTCTGTGGTGGACAGGGACATCAGGACCACCACAGAGGCCCTACGCCGAGAGAGATGCGGTAGGACTCAGTCGACATGTTCGTGGCGCAAGACGAAGTCGAAATCGTACGGAGTTTGCCATCGGAACATCCAGCAACTCCGCTATCATTAAAATCTCTTCTAACAAAGGTACTACTAAACATTGGGTCGCTGTGAAAGATATAAAAATAGAAGCAAAAAACAAAAAAAAAAAAAAAAAAAAAGCACACACATTCACAAGTTAATATAAATTAAAAGCATTCTATTGAATGATCAATCGATTTTGTAGTTTAATCCCAGATCAGATTTACCTATTCATTTTTATATGGAAATTTAGTGGCAAGGCACAAAATAGCTTTACGGCGCAATAGCCTAAGTAAAACTAACATACGATAGTTTAGAAACGTGAACTTTATCGGTAAATTCACATCAAATATAACATAATTTATGACGCAGACTTGTTCAGAATGTTTTTAAAGATAAGAACAGCCGTTATCTGTCGAAAAACATCTAAGAGCGGCGATAACACGACATGCCACTCCGATAACAATAATTATCGGGCAATCATGCCGCAGTAATACAGCCCTGCGCGCACGCAGACTTTTTCACCACAGCATGGCGGCTTTGGCAGCTGTAGCACACACACTCGCCCACATTCACTCGTAAACGTTTGCGCAAAGAAAAAACACCGAAAATTTGCAGCATCTGAAAAATACGCGTAAAATTACTGAATTATAAACAGATTATTGAATAAATACGCTTGAAAAATGTCAATCGGTGTACCAATTAAAGTTCTGCACGAGGCTGAGGGCCATATAATCACTTGCGAGACTATCACCGGTGAAGTCTACCGCGGCAAGCTCATCGAGGCAGAGGACAACATGAATTGCCAAATGACACAAATTACGGTTACATATCGAGATGGACGCACGGCCAATCTGGAGAATGTGTACATACGAGGCTCAAAGATACGTTTTCTCATACTGCCCGACATGTTGAAGAATGCCCCAATGTTTAAAAAGCAGACCGGCAAAGGGCTTGGGGGCACAGCGGGCCGCGGCAAAGCAGCTATACTGCGAGCACAGGGTGAGTCAGGCATTTGCAATATACTTATTCGCCGCATTATGTGGTAAATGTACTCGTTCTTCTGTCGTTTAACAGCGCGTGGCCGAGGCAGAGCAACGGGTCCACCTGGAGGAGGACGAGGTGGCGGCGGTCCACCTGGTGCACCCGGTGGTGGCGGACGCGGCGCATGGCAGGGCGGCCCAACAGGCGGACGTGGACGCGGCGGCTTGTAAACGAAGCATATTCTACTAATATAATTTAAGGGCATTTAATCTTAGCGGGCGGGACGCAAACAAAAAAAATACAGAACATGTTGAAAATAAAAAAGTGAAATAAGACTATAGAAACTTGAATTTCAAAATGTCAAACCCTGTGTTTTTATTTAGCCTAGAGTGGAAGAAGAACCCAACACCAATTGAAAGGACAAATGAACAAGAACATTTAGATAATATATATAGTTTAAACATATATATATCGTCGCTTTTCGAATATTATACAAAGAGAGCAATTCCATGACAGTATTAAAATATGTATATAACTTGACTGTCGACGGATAGCTCTCTTCATTTCGCTATTCGCTGAACTGAAAGACAAAGTACATTGGCAGACAGAGAACAGTACAATATATCGGTTATTCGGGGTTAGTTTGGGCAACGTCGAATATCATACAAAGAGAGCAATTCCATGACAGTATTACAATCTTTACTGGACTGTCGACGGACAGCTCTCTTTATTCACTTATTCGCATTTTCGCTACGATTTCAATGGTTAATCAACATACAGACAACACAAACTATAATAAATACAATAGACTGCTCATAACAGCATCAAGAACATGCCCCAATTCGAATATACTCTTTAGTTACTGTTCATACAGAGTAGAGACAATTGAAATATACTCAAAGCATTTGCCGGGCCGGCACAGGCAGAAAATATATGCATATGTATATATAAACATTGCTATGCATATATTATTGCTGCCAATTAAACAACAAACTGCGCACTTGGCAAAGCGTTGTGAATTGAGAGCTTTTTTCTATAGTTCTGTGTAGAGAAAGCAGGGCAGGAGAGCCGGACAGGGCGCCATCCGGCATGTTAACTTAACGAGCACAATTGAACAGTGCCTCCCCCTCCAAATCTCATAATGTGTAATCGATGGCACGTGCAGACATGCAAGTGCAATTAAATTTCCTTCAATTAAGCAGGATACATATACATATATATAAAACACCTACCCGATTTGATCCTCTGATATAGGAGAGTGTTGAGAGAGGTGTTGTTGCAGCTTCTGTTGCATGTCAGCGAGTGCCATCACTAAGCTCTATTACAACTGTATAAATGTATGTGTGTAGAAATGTACTTCTATTTATCACAGTTACGTTCTATTTTTTGTCTCTTATCTTGATTCGGTTATCACAGTTCTGTTTGTTTTTAAATAAAGGTCTAGAAGTTTACATCGAAAATGCTTGTGAAAGGTATATGCCTCCCTCTCGCTCGTTTTGTGTTTGTTTTGTTTACAACGATAAAGATTTGTGCTTGTATTTGCGTTTGTTTAGCTGCTAGCTGTACCGCACCGTTAAACGTGTGTCCGCCAACTGAAGGCATCCCACTGGCTGGGGCATCATTTATTTAAAAAAAAAATAAGATTTAGTAGCTTCCCGACACAGATACACTCAAACATACAGCTGCATGTTAATGCCTAAGTGTGTGTATGTTTTTGTGTACCATTGCTTACTTGGGTTATATAGGCACAAATATACAGTGGTACAGTTTAGCTATTGCAGAAACGAAACTAGCTTTGGGCCTGTTTTTAGAAATCTCGTTCTGAAGGTTAGACATCTATTGCGGCACGTCTATTTCCCCTGTTGTGGAATCTCGTAAAATATGGCAAATGAACAAAAACAAATAGTAGAAAACAGAAAATACTAATTACATTTGCGTTATTGCTGTTTCGGTTGTCTATGTCTATGCAAACACACCAACATGTAGAATTCAATGAAAATAGTTTTTTCGGCTTTTTTCTTTTATTAGAATTTTGTTTACCAGACAAATTAAGTGGGCCGAAAAATGCGATACTGCAAAAAGAGTACATATATATAGAAACATATGTAGATGTATTCTTGTCGTGTCCAAAGCTCATGAATAAAAATTGTGATCAGCACGTGCGCTACTTTAGAGATATGAAAAAAAAGAAAAAATTGTAAATCAGCGAATATTAGTAGCTATCAATAGCCGAAGAAAAGAAAACAAAAAACGATAACGATAAACAACAGCTAATCGAATGACGAGTCTGGCTAAGTGACGCGCTGTCTACAAAGGCCGTCACCAATCTATACATTGATATATTTACATATATGTACACATGTATATGTATATTTATGTATATTGTATGCACATAAGCAAGTGTACAGGCAAAAGCTTTTGCACATTTATACGTAAATTCATGTTTGAAAACATGACCGACTTTTTCTATAGAAATATTGTTATTATAAATGTATATTTATGCAAGTATGTGGATCGGCTCACATATTACAGCACGTATTGAAATTTTTTCATATTTAACGTTAAGCTTTATAATCATATAATCATTTAGAAAATGGGCGACATCACGTGACAAATTGAGAATAGGTTAGTTTATTTGTTGAGTACTTTTTGCTTTTTAGTACCGGTAAAACCAAAACAAAGTTCTTTCAGCCTGTAATCTAGATAACAGTTGAGGACAGATAATGAAATCTATTGCCGTATAAACGAAATACATATGTACGTAAATGAGTTGCTTGAGTAAACACGTCAAATAGATGCAAACTGCTGCATTAAGCCGTCCGTAAATATGAATAGACGTTAGATAGAATATTGCGACTTTAAGCAAATATGTGGCGCAATAAGCGCTGCAAACACAGACAACTTGAAAGATTTAATGCATGAGCATACAATTTTCTTTTTTTTATTTTCATTATTATTATAGCAATAAGAAAAGCAGCCAGCGATAAGCAAGTTGACAGTTTTATGATGTTTATCAAGCTGATAAGATAATGAAAGCGTAAACGTGTAAAGTGGCAGAAATGCAGCCTCTTTTAATTTTGTGACCTTCTGAGTCAGCAGTTGCTGAGGAGGTTTTGTTTTTCTCTTTTTTGCATTTTATTATTCTATCGAAAGCTCTTCTCTCTGCTTCATTAGTCAATTGACCTAATATTGCGCTGTGCTGGCAACGCTCGTCTCACACATACACACGCAAGAGAGCCAATGAAAACACACTCTCTCTCTCTCACACACACATACATTTATGTACGAAGCTCACTTGCCACACAGCTGAGTTGCATGGTGAGTGGAAATTTCCATTGTTTGTAAATACATGAAGTGCCCCTTCACTTGAATTTATATGTTCGTGCGTGTGCATGTTTGTGTGTTGTTTTGTTTGTGATGTAATGTATGCGCACAGTGGACCAAATACTTTTTTGGCTTTTAAAGACGAAGTTGCACTCTATGGTTGAAGCTTGTAACCGGATGACAAACACAGCAGTATTTACTGCATAAATGACGCAGTTAACAAACAAACCGGTCTGTCTGCTCTTATTAGAATTTCTTAGATTCATGGAACTATACAAAGTCATAAGGTTCGAGTTTTTTTTTTAATTGTTATTATGTTTGTTTTGGCAACGAGATAAGCAAAGAGCAAATGCAAATAATGCTGATGATGAGGCCACCCGTCGGATATGAACATTATGATAAGAAACATATACATACATACACACAAAGATATTTACCGCATTATAACTGCAATTACTAGCAACACAAAGCTCCGTTTGTTTGCATGCAGACGCCTAGAAAGATCCAGACGCCGCCGCATCGGAACACAGTTGCACAGTTGCATTGCCTGAAAAATTTAAGCAGTTCGTTGTACGGTACTTGCACAAAAGTTAAAGAGAATTGAGAACTAAAAGCGAATGAAATTTAAAGCGAATCTACAATGAAAACACAGTTGGTGCACACACACTAACAAAATTTCTCAAGTGCATACACACATATGCTGAAAGTATAATATAGGTAACATTTTTAATCAGAATTGCGGTTATGTCTGAGGGCACCGAGTGTTGCCAGGTTTGTTTGGTCGAACATGTCAACAAAAGAAATCGATGTACCCTCAGTTGTTGTTATTTTGCACGCAATTTTCAGAAACCAAGCTTTAATTGATTCGCGCATGAACAACTAATAAATATTTATCAGTGTTCATTCTCTCTCTATATATTATTCGTCTCCATTTCAGTTGTGCCTTTGGGTGAGAGCCACACACATATGTGAGGCGTACAAGATGGCTGCTACGAAAAGAGAAAGAAAACATAATAAAATACGCAAAAAATAAAGTAAAAAATCACATTTCAAAAATACCAACATCATAGATTATATTTTTTGAAATCAATTATTTACTTTACCAGGCGTTTTCAGCACTTATCTCATGTCTTTGTTTGGTTATGTGGACTCTCGCACGCACCCACACACTGATACATGCGCATACTAGTACACTTTTGGGTACGTTTGCATGCGCGTATGTGTGTTTGCATACAGTTCGTATGTGCTAAATTACTGTTACACCACCACCATCACCATCCCGATTTTTAAATATTTTTTTTAGCTATATACACTAAACTACAGCACTACATAGGAAACTTTATATGCATTTATTGGCAACCAACAAACTACATAACTTATGCCACCAATTGGATTGGATCCGATTGCTTACGGTATCCATGCACTATTTTCCATTTTCTTTATTTTATTTATTTTTTTTATTATTCACTACAAAATCGATTTTTTCACTATATTTCTTTAAATGGCTTGACACCATAACTTACAGTTTATTATTCATGTTTGATGGCATTTTTAAACTTAATGGTTGCAACTTAACGCACAAAGAAACAAAAATTTGTGAAGTATTAGATTTTCTCTGGCTTAGAGAGTACGTAAAATCTGCACTTGCGATCTTATTAGTTCGACTGCTGAATTATATATGAAGGAAACAATTTCCTAACCAATGCATGAAACCTTCACTGAAGCGACTATTATCGATAACGTGGACGATAGCTAGTCACGAAAGCTACAATCGATGAATTGAAGTTGCCCCTACAATGAAAATACTATCGAAATTCACTGAAGCTTAAAAGATTAAAATTAAATTCTTACTTTTATATTTATTATGATAGACAATCATAGTATTTGAATATTATTCGGTTGCTTAGATAATAAGCATTACAGAGCAACCTTTAATTTGCACAGTGGAAACACATATATTTTTTCGTATCGATAGCAAGCTATTCTCATAGTCGATAACGATTCTGCACCTTAGTGCAGCATTGCCCGTCAATTTTGTGCGTTTTGATTTGGGGGAAAAGCAAATTTAATCTGTGAAATAAGCCTAAATCCGCGTTTCTTTTCAATTAAAAATCATGAGCGCCTTTCCAGGAACGTTCGCATTTGACGAATATGGTCGCCCTTTCATCATTTTGCGCGACCAGGAGCAGCAAAAGCGCATCACAGGCACAGATGCCATCAAGGTAAATCAAAAGTGTTGTAATTTGTAGGATAAAGGAAAGGATTTTGACTAAATGTCATTGCTAACATGTATTTTGATAGAATATTTCGATTTAGAAACATAAATAAGTTGCTAAACTGCGCATAGAATGACGCATCCTATGCCGAATATTCCAGATGTTCTTTGCAACCGGCATTTGCCGCATAGAAAACCAAAACTTAATGAATAAAGTGTAATAACATATTAGTTTGTTATTAAATTAAGTATTGTACTTAATTTTTACTCTGTACCACTGTCAAATAAGTAAAATGCAAGTATTTACCGTATGATTTGTGACGTCACTTATTCACTTAGAGGTTAGAAACGATGCACAGATGTTGCCTATCAGCCGGCTGAGTCACGCGCATTAATTACCTTGCAATTTCTAACATGCTCTTCTTGTCTTGCAGACGCACATTATGGCAGCAAGGCAGATTGCCTCAACGCTGAAGACATCGCTGGGTCCCAAAGGTCTGGACAAGATTATGGTTAGCTCCGATGGCGATGTTACTGTGACCAATGATGGTGCCACCATTATGAAGCTAATGGAGGTGGATCATGAGATTGCCAAATTGATGGTGCAACTGTCGCAGTCACAGGACGATGAAATCGGCGATGGCACCACCGGTGTGGTTGTCCTAGCTGGCGCTCTGCTGGAACAGGCCGAGAGCTTGATCGATCGCGGCATTCATCCAATTCGTATTGCCGATGGCTTTGAGCTGGCCGCTCAGTGTGCCATCAAGCAGCTAGATGCAATTGCTCAACCCTTCCCCATAGATCCCAACAACAAGGAGCCACTTATTCAGATCGCAATGACCACGCTGGGCAGCAAGATTGTGAATAAATGCCATCGTCAGATGGCTGAAATGGCTGTCGATGCTGTGCTCAATGTGGCCGATATTGAGAAGAAGGATGTGAACTTTGAGCTCATCAAAATTGAGACTAAGGTGGGTGGACGAATGGAGGACTCTATGCTAGTTAAGGGCGTTATTGTGGACAAGACCATGAGCCATTCGCAAATGCCCAAGGAGCTGAAAAATGTCAAGCTGGCTATACTCACCTGCCCCTTCGAGCCGCCCAAGCCAAAGACCAAGCATAAGTTGGATGTTACCTCTGCGGAGGATTACCGAGCACTGCGCGACTACGAGCAGGAGAAATTTAAGCAGATGGTCAAGCAGGTCAAAGATGCCGGCGCTACTTTGGCCATTTGCCAATGGGGCTTCGATGATGAGGCCAATCACCTACTGTTGCAGCAGGAATTGCCCGCCGTACGTTGGGTGGGTGGTCCAGAGATTGAGCTAATTGCTATTGCAACCGGCGGACGTATTGTGCCACGCTTCGAGGAGCTAACACCCGAGAAACTCGGCTCCGCTGGACTGGTGCGCGAGATGGGTAAGTTTTGAATTAAACTACTCTCCAAAACTTACTCTAATCGCTTTGCATTTGCTTGCAGCCTTTGGTACCTCCAAGGACAAGATGCTGGTCATTGAGGAGTGCAAGAATTCCAAGGCAGTCACAATTTTCTTGCGCGGAGGCAACGCCATGATCATTGCCGAGGCCAAGCGTTCCATACATGATGCCATTTGTGTGGTTCGGTCGCTGGTGAAGGATTCGCGTATTGTTTATGGTGGTGGCGCTGCTGAGATTAGCTGCTCCCTGGCCGTGGCCAAAGAAGCCGATCAGCTGTCCACATTGGAGCAATATGCATTCCGTGCCTTTTCCGTTGCCCTGGAAAGCATACCCTTGGCTCTGGCCGAGAATAGCGGTCTCCATCCGGTTGAGACACTCTCGGAGCTGAAGGCCAGCCAGGTGGCAGAGAATATGCCCAGCTTGGGTGTTGACTGCATGTTGACTGGCGATTCGGATATGAAGAATCACAATGTGGTCGAATCGTTGCATTCGAAGAAGCAACAGATTCTGCTCTCCACACAGCTGGTCAAGATGATACTCAAGATCGATGATGTACGCTCCAACAGCAGCGGCATGTAATGTGGAACGAATCGTCTACACCCACACACAAACATTTAGTTCTCACACACACACACACACACCCTCTCGTGCACACACGGCACTTCGCTATGCTCTGCTTCATAATACATATATGATTTATATATATATAAATATTTGTATAACTCTGTATTAATTGTTTACTGTTTATTAATCGAACACAATTCTTTGGAAAAGAAACAAAAATTCAACAACTAAAAATACAATTCACTAAACAAAAATATTTAACTAAACCTTTTTGCCATTTATTGTCGCCAACTGCTGGCGATTTATCTTATCAAAGAAGAGCAAGCCGGCAGAGCGTTCCACCGTCTCGGGCGGCACCTGGAACACCTTCAGTGGCGTATCGTTGCTGATCACCTGGTTGGGCATCACATATGCCTCCATGTGCAGCTTCTTGTCGGCCGCCTCGGCCACAATTACCTTGTAGAAGTGGGTGGGCACGGCTACAGTGTTGGCTCCAATGACCTCGTACTTGACATACGACTTGCCATCGTCCTCCTTGTGAGGTAGGTAGAGTGGTCCCGTGCACACATAGACATTGGGATGGCTTTGCGTCAGCTTACGTACGTACATCTCCAAGGAGTTCCAGGAGTCGCGATTGAAGCCTTGGCCTACCTGTGGCGCCATGTTGGAGAGGAGGAAGGTATCTTCGCAGTGCTTCTGATGCAGTCGATGATTGCCGGCGGCGGCCATGTGACCCCGATCGTAGCCGGAACGACGGTAATCGGTGTTCTGGGCGCGGAAGTACGGATGTATGCTTTCGTCTGGTCGGAAGTCACATTTCGCCCGATCGACTGCATCATTTTTGGCCACCGATGCGGCTGTCAGATGCTCGAACACCCAGTGGGGCACACGATTGCGCCTGTCGTAGGAGAGCACGTAGTCAGACTGGGAGCGCACATTGTCCAAGCCGGGAAATCCGTATTTCATAATCTCTGCTATACGTGACGGCCGGGCAGTTAGATTTACTTCGCTGGCAGGTATCAGTTCAGCAGCGGAAACAGTGGAAAACACTGGAAATCCAGGTAAACGTGCGAATGTCCGTAGACAATATTCATCAGCGCTGTTTTGCCGACGCTCTATGTAAGTACCCAGATAAAAGGCCCCTAAGGCTGTGGCGCCTATAGCTAGTAGGTTTTTCACCTTTGTGCTCGTCATTTTATATTCACTTTAATTTACAATATTTACAAATACAGGCCGTCCGTCTATTGCACAATTCTTACATTCCATCTGTTTCAAAAGGCAGTATGACCGTAATTCTAGAATTGAAAAATACGATAGCCAAATGCAACAGGCAGGAGTTATCGATTATATGGTGCGTTACTTGGCTAAGTCGCCTAAATTCCAAATTCAAATACGATGGGATGGCTGACGGGTGAAGAATGGCTGGGTGGATAATTGAAATAACGCCATATAAATCATTATCGACATAGTGCCATGAAATATCGATATTCTGGTGGCTTAGCAAGCCAATTAGACAGCTTTCCAAATGCAAATATGAAAGTATAGGTGACCGTACTTTGACAAGTAAAACTCTTTATAAAAATCAATATCGACAGCTGCTTATCGATCTTACTTAGCCAATTAAACTAATTATCAAATTCAAATTTTGACAATTTAAAATGTACCACATAAATGCCCACATCAAAAGCAATATCAGATTTAAGCTATCGGCAATTTGGCGCGCTTTTTAGTTGAGCAAATGTGAGCGATAATAAACAATTAAATAAATTTAATAGTGCAGTGGCATATATTATTGATGTACGTATTGAGATAAAACCCCGCACAAACACGCGCCTCAGTTAACTAAGTTATTTATTATATAAACTTAAATGCATAAGTACAAAGATTTATCGTCGGCACGAAAGTTAAAGAAATTAATAAGTTAATTGGTTTTTTATTATTATTTGTTGTGATGACGACGGCAATTTGCAATCAATCTCAATGAAAAATCACAGCGACACATTTGCGAACGTATGTGTTGCGGCAGACAAACGGTGAGAACATCATTTTCGTCATTGTTAGAACTAAGTGATGATGGGCGAGGGCGGGCGCAAGGGCGAGGGTGCGGCTTATGGGAACTACTTAATTAGGCCTGTAGCGTGCCAAACTCAGCACGTCTCCTTGTTGCAATCAACGAAATTACTAAATTCGGTGGCATTGGGCGGCCCCTCGCTATAAAGATAAGTGACGGGCCATAAACGGGCCGCTGCGAAATCGCTGAGACTCTGCAGTCCGCCGGGCCGTGGCGGATGCTGGGTGTATTCACTGCTAGCCGAGGTTGCCTGCAGCTGGTGTGGCTTTGGCTTCTGCTTGGACAGGCTGGAATGTGTTGTGGACTTGGTGCTATTGCCAGCATCCGGATAATAACGATCGCTGCACTTGCGCCACTGATCCGGCTCATCGCCCACAAAGCACCTGGAAAGGGAAGGCTCGGGATAAGATAAGTATACCATCTCTGAGAGAGTTTAGCTCCGCTCTTACCAAGCATAGTCGAAGCCGCGACTATAGCCACAGGGATGATCTGTTTTGCAGCAATAGTCCCAGGCGCCAATCTCTGAGCCGTCCGTTTCACAGGAGTAGAAGCCCGTTATAAGATTCTTCTCGCATGGACTGCTCCTGCGGCAAGGCTTTCCAGTTACGGTATAATGACGCCAAGCGACATCGCCTTTCGATTTTCATATATCGTAAAGTTAGTTAAATTATATTCTCTATTGTTAAGCATTAACATTCAGTTAGTATATATAGGGAGTTGATATTTGGATTCGTCTGGGTTATGGGTTATAGGGTTGCTGCCCGGATTCATCTGGGTTATTGGTTACAGGTTAGGGTAATACTACTGTACAGGCTAGTCGACATTATATATATATACATAGACATACCTCCAATTACAAGCTAATTATGGATATAAGTAAATACATCTAAATATAAGATCTAGTTCTGGGGTTATAGACAATTTGGAATTGGTTCAAACTCTGATTATTTACACAATGATGGACGTGCAACAGGTTAGAATTGTCAGTTTACCCGGTTCCCGGAATATATCCATGCGTCGATCATTATTGACACGTGAACCACCGATCGTGTTCACCTTGTCCCTGCAAGTCCAATCGAATGGATTCCAAGCGAATAGCCAGTAATCTCGCTCTTTGGTGTGCCTATAGTGCACATCGAGCTTGAGCTCCGTTTGATCTAGATCAGACATTTCGCAGTTAAAGGAGCTGGACTGCGAGCTATTCAAGAAAAGTTCAGTTAGAGTTATAGAGGTTTTCGATCTAATGATCTTACCCGTAGCTAAAGGCATAGCACTTGAATTGCGTTGTGTCACGCAGGCGTATGCATTCCTTTTTACAGGCCATCTCCGAGGGCGCTGTGATCACCTTCTTAATAGCCGGAGGTAGTAGGCGTGCCGGCGAGCCATAGCCCAAGTAGCACACTGGAAATACGGAGAAGCTCTAATTAGCTCTATGAATTCTTTCTATCTAGTCCCGGTCCACCTACATTTCTTATGCTTTTCATCCACAATCGGCTGTATTTCACAGCCATGCCCATAGCTCGCACGCTCAAAGATATCGAAGGCTGCATCCAGTATCAGATGTCGCTCCTTGTCCATGTCGCGCACGGGCCAATCGCTCAGCTGGCAGTTGTCTATGACGCCCGCGTGGCGCTGCTGACCATAGCGGAAGGCGAAGGCGCGGCACGTGAATTTACTGGAGCGTATGCACTCCATCTCACATTCGCCCACGGTGCGCACCGTCAGCGAGTCCCGCACAATTGACTTGAAGAAGCGTGTGGCATCAATGGCGCGGAAGAAACATTCTGTGGGAGGAGAGAGGAGAAGATATTAGCCTAACAGAAAGAAAGCCTAAGGGAAAGGTCTAGGTAGGAATGGGAATTAATATGAGAAGCATTCTGTGAGGGTAGAGGAGACCAAAGGAAAGGATAGGCCTAAGAGAAAGGTCTAGGTAGCCTAGGAATTTCGATGAGAGTAAATCAGAAGAAACATTCTTTGGGGAGAGAGGAGAGCAAGAAAAAGAATTAACCTAGGACATGAATGACCTAGTTGAATGAAGGGGGGAAAAGGGATTAGTCCAAGAGCACAAGAGAAAGGCCTAGGCAATAAACCGGAGTAAACATTATGTGGACGACAGGAGATCAAAGGATTGGCGTAGGAGAGCAAGGGAAAGGGTTATCCTAAGAAATACTATGGATTGTCTAGTTGAATGAGGAAGGATACGCCTAAGAACATCTAATAGCATTAAAAGCAATGAAGCCTTAAGCTTTTTTCTAGCCTAAATAGGAGATGATTACGCTTCAATACTCTTAGATTCCTTTCACACTATTCTGAATGCTAAGGAATTAGGGTTCTCGCTTCTCTGCTCTTCCTGACTTAATTAAGACCATTGAAAAGCATCTCCATCTGCTGTCCCAAACTCACGCGCATTTCGTGGATCGGAGAGCGCTGTGCTGGGTCCATCACTACGCCTCGGACTGTGTGGCGGTGGCTGCCTGCACACATCCATATCGTCGGCCATCGAGTATATATCATAGTCCCTATCCGGCTCTATGTCCACGTAGTAGTCGAGCATATTGACGGGTCTGTCGCACAGCATGCAATTGTCGCGACCCGCCTGATTGTATCGATAGCTGAACGTGTGACAGATGAAACTGGGCCGTTGATCCGAGCACAAACGTTCGCATTCTGTCAGCGTGGGCACGTTGAAGGCGTGCTTCACGGCTGTCTTGTGCAAGCGGAAGCCCTCGCTGGTCTTAGCAGAACATTCTGAAAGAAATGAAGGGAATGTAGAGCTATAGCAATCCCCATCCCATTTCACTTACCATCCGGTCCAGGTCGCCTAGTCCATTGTTTTCTATAATCGTTGCGTATTCGGGGATAATCATGATCATAGCTGGAGCCGGGATAACGTAGCACCGCATTCGATTCCCTAGGCGGCTCACGGTGTGTTGACCCCAGATCAAAGTAGTTGAAGTCGTGCTGATCCTTACGACGATTCGACTCGAAATAGGAGCTCTGCTTGTTGCCATATCCACCGCCGTAGCTCTCCTCGGCCCCGATCAAATAGGGCACAAATTTATTGGGCTTTTTATAGGACGAGCCCGGTGGACCGTCGCGATCTAGATAGTTGTGAGCGGGTCCCGTGGCCGGTGGCCCAGGCCGGCTAGGCTCGTGTGGACGATAGGGAGAAAAGTCATGGCCGGGACGATACGATGGTCGGTATTTGTCTATGCGATCCGGTTCGGGACGTGGCGGTCTGTACGCCGAGCTGTCGTAGCCCGAGCTGCTGGGCAGCGTTTCCCAGCGATCGGGTCTATAGCGTGATGGCGGCTCAGGTCGTCCATAATCATGGCGATCTATATAATCGGGACGCGAATGATCGCCAAAGCTGCTGGGCGGCGTATGGCCATAGTAGCCGGAGCCCGAGCTGGAGGTTGAGCCATGCGAGGAGAACTCATAGGACGAAGAGGAGCTGGAGGAATGTGAACTGTGATAGTCCGTGGAGAAGGGTCGATGCTCGTAGGAGCCGCTCGATGGAACCGATGGACGGTAACGGTCCACAGCGGTGCTATGAGATGGAGGAGGAGGTGGACGATAATGATCACGATCACGATCACGATCACGATCGCGATCGCGATCCCTATCTCTATCGCCATAACCGCCGCCTCCACCAGCGCTGCTGGGCTTGAAGTAAATTGGATTGCTGCTAATAGGCCCCTTGGAGCAATCCTGACAGGCATTACGTCTGCAGCTGCTGGGCGCATTGCGATCCCTTTCGTAGTAATCGTAGTCCGGATGCCTCAACAGATTCGAGTCCCTGCGATTCGTACTCGAGTAGAGATCCATTTGAGACAAGGGTATCTCAATCAGTTCACAATCGCCTTGCCCATGCCCCGACGGATCCAGGCGATAGTTAAAGCCCTCGCACATGAACCGTTTCTCGTGGCCGCACTCGCGCATGCAGTCCTCTACCCGTTCACAGGATATCGAACGGCGTATCCAATGGGGCGCTATGCGCTTGCCAGCCAGCACACGCCGGAAGCAGGCTGTAAAGATGAAGTAAAAGAGATGCAGACAAAACGAAAAGAAAAAGAAAAAGAAAAACAAAAACAATAAGAAAACCAACAACAGCAGCAGCAAGTGAAGCAATCTGAGATCTTGGCGTCGCTGGCTGAAGTTGCAGTCAGTGAAGCGCGTCCAAGATCGGTTGCCTCTACATGGTGTTGCTACATGTTCTGCTTTTGACATCCGCTCTTTTTGCTGCTGCTGTAAATTATGTTCGAGTCATGTTGCTGTGAAGCGATCCGCCCCCGTCGCCCCGGCAAGGCCTTGCCAGCTGCTGCCGCTTAGATTATCTCTTGGAGTGGAGAGAAGTTCTTATTTGCCAAATTATGCAAATTACTTTAAATATGCTTCGCAGTGTTACTTCTGAATTTGTTGGCCATTGACCGAGTTGTACCTCGCCCAAGCGCAACCTACCTTTGGCATCCTCCACAATTATAATTGTGCTGCTTATGTCGCTGCCGCTGCTGCTGCTGCTGCTGCTGCTGTGCCTTGTAGGACTCACGAACTTGGCTTGGCTGCCGCAGCTGGCATAGAGCAACAGCAGCCATAAAAGCATTAGCGAACGCATTGAAACGCGCTCACCGAACCACTAAATCCACACACAATTTTTGTATTTTATATAATCGAGCTCGGTTTGGAATTCTATTTAAATTTTTGTTTCTTTTTTTGTATTTTTTGTATGCTCACTGATTACGTAAGTCGCGTTTTATTTCGGTTTTGGAATTTGAATATCAGGCGTAGCTCGCACACAGTCTATCTCTCTCTCTCTCACACACACTCTCTAACTCTCTCTCTCTCTCTCTCTCTCACTCTTTCACTCTGCTCTGCATATGCAGGATTCTAATTGGATTTTTCAATTTTCAATTTGACTTTCAGTCAGAGCAGCGAAAGCTCTCACTCATTCGCTCTTTCTCTCACTCTCCCACTCACACTCTCGCGCTCTCTCTCACTCACTGGCTCGCTCTCTCTTTCACTCTCACAGGATCTAGCTGTAAGCGCGTCGACGCGCTGCTCTGGCGTTTCTAGCCTCAACTGAGCCGCTGCTTTGGTCAAGCTTGCGGTTTTATACACGATATTAGAAAAATTTAACGCGCGCTCGAGCGTTTTTCCACCAAAAAAGCTTTTAATTTTTTCCCAGAGCTTTATCTATTTTTTTTTTCTGCTCTTGATGCTGTTCTCTTCTCGATGATTTAGCCAACGGGGCGTCGTCTTTAGAGCCTTGAAATATACGCGCTTTTAATGAGTACTCTATACGCTCTTTTTTTCGTTTTTTTTTTTTTTTTTTTGGCTAGTAGATGGCTTATCTTTAGTTTTCAGATGAAAATACGAGGGCAGCTGTTAAAAGTTCGTATCTATAGCTCCGAGAGTTGCACTGGCAGCAGCCAAGCGTTAATTGACGTCAGTCAAGGATGCCAGCCAGAGTGTGTATTAATTTCAATGAGCACTGTTTGGGGGCAAATTCAATGGGGATTACGCAGAAATTAAACTAGTAATCTACTTGATTAGCCTAGCAGCAGATATGAGAGCTGTTGTGTGTATAAAGTTGAGTTTTGCACAACTATGAAAGGGGGTTTAACAGATTTAAAATATGGCCGATATTTTTTACAGATATAATTATTATATTTTTTAAAATAAATTCAATTTCATATATGAAGTTAAGGGTATGATCAAATCTGTATTGCCAAAATATATTTGGAAACTCTGTATATATTGAGTTATTGTTGTGTTTTTGCAAATTTATTTGCCAATCTTTTCATCGGCGTAATGCTCAAGTATTGTTTGGTGTTGAATTCCTTTGCTGTTCTAACATAAATATTGCTAGCTGAGTTCAAGTCATAGTCTTGTCATGATGTATATTTATATCTGATTTCAAAGCTATTTAACTGCTTTCCACTTCAGCAAGTATTCTTGGGCTTAGCGCTAAGGTTTGTTGCTTAAGTCTTTTGTTCTTCTACAACATCTATGAGCTATACTTTTAAAATTGTTCTAAAATGTTCTATTTCTATAAGCTCAAAGTCAATTTTGCTGCTTAGGTATTTTGTTATGCGCTAAGAGACTATTCGCTATGGTCTGTTCACCAGCTAAATTCTGGTAAATTCATTTAATTTAATTTAATTTAATCTGATTTCTTACATTTTTTTAAAATTTCTATGCGACTAAGTCAGGTTTTTTGCCTCAGTCTTTTGTTTTTAAATCCTGATTCAACCTTTTTAAGGTTCCTTCCTTAACTAGTCTTGTTGAGGTAAATTCTACACACATTTGCATCTGCTGCCTGTATTTTCCACCTAGTAAACCCCCTCTCAAGTTCGTTGCCTAAGTCGTTTGCAACACTTTTGTCCAGCTTTATGCTGAATAAGCCCATAACGCACTTGCAGCATGCATAATTCATATGCCAGCTATCATGTACTCTGTCCGATTCTTTGCTATAACATCGATCATAACCTAGCTCAAGCGCAGTCCCCCCTCTCTCTTTCGCTCTGTACCATTCGAAGTAGACAAAAAGCCAAACAACCTGAGCGCATTTCCGTTTCTTAATCAATGTCAAAGCTGTCATTTCAATGTGTTAGCTTCTGTTTTTTTCTCTTTTTGTTTTTATTTTTAGTGCATTCTAACAGCAACAGCAACAGCAACAGCAACAGAATTTGCATACAATGCAGCCTTTCGGGTGCTCGTTCAAGTGCACTTGCTCTTGCACAATTCCCAAAAGGCAAAGTGCGGTAGCCAAATAGAATCAAAGACTTGAGCTTCCGCTACCAAAAAAAAGAAGTAAAAGAAGAACAAGAAGAAAAACACGTAATCGTATTACTCGCATTCTTATCTTCAGCCAGCATCTGTCCCACGCCCACTAAATTCAGCTAACAAACTCGCACGCAGAGCCAACGATTTAATTACATTGTCGCATGGATCGTAACAAGCATTTGAGCATTTGAACTTGGGCTTATGTCACTCCCTATTTCTGTTTGGTTTTTCATAAAGTTCATGTGCTCGTCACACTCGAGATCATCGAAAGGAAGTCGCGTCTAAAATCCAAAATATAAATGACTCTTTGATGAGTGGGCAAAGCAATTTGTTGCTGCTTGTTTTTGTGGAATTGTCATAAATCTTGTGCACTTGACAACTTAACTAAATTTAAATAAACATATATTCTTAGCTAGAGCTGACATCATGGGGGTGTACTTAAAGAATGTGGTACTCCATAACTAAATCGAAATTAGTTGCGTCATAGAGCACTGGAAAATATGTGAGCCCTCTTTACTAAATTGTAGTTTAGGAGATTTTAAAAAAGAAAAGATAATTAAAGTTAGAACTAGTATAGAATAAAGCTTGATAAGCCTCAAGGATATATGAGAGAGATTTAGCTACAATTAAATTGATTGAAAAGCTCGAGACTTAGTCTAGCTTTGAGGATTGTAGGAAAAATGTTTCAAAACTATCACAAAATTTTCAATAACTTCGGTTTTCTATTTCACTGAGTGCAAACGATTACTGAGCTATGAATCAACATTTTAATATAAATTAATTTAATTTTAAATACGAGATTTAGGTCTATAATAAGCAAAATAAAAATAAAATCAGGTATATAAAATTGTTGATGCATATTTATGAGAAAAATCTCAGTAATTTCTCAACTCAAACTGAAGTAGTTAAATGATAGATGAATATAAATTATTAAATAATTAAAAATATTTTGTTAATCGCCAAGAATTCATAGGACAAGCGTCTAATTGCATAATTAGAAATCACGTTTGTATGCCAAATTGTATATAAATTTGAGTAAAATGTTTAATTAGTTTTAGCTACCAAGTCAAGCGTCTAAGCGTACTTTAGACTCACATTTTAATCATATATTTTTTATGCTTAAAACTCGCAGTAGTTGGTTGAAGTAGCAAATGGAATTTGTTTGTTTTTTGTATAAGGGTTTCATTTTTTTGCCAAGCTTCTGATTTACTATACTCATTATTAATTTTTTTGGTATTTCAAACTTTTTTAAACTCTCAGTTCTTCTTCTTGTATTTTCAATTGATAGATTTATAGATAAAGCTTAGCTTCTTCTTCCAATCCAATCCCATAAAATATGCGCAACCAGTGAATAGCCAACTTAAAAGAACTTGTCTAATCCTCAACCCTTAGTTAAGGGATCCAAATTAACTTATATAAATGAACTCATCATGATATATATGACTAAATTATTCATTATGAATCATATTATTTGCTATAAATAAATTATGAATGGTATTCAAAGCACCCCCCAGCTGAACTAGTTCATCCATTTAGCTATGCTTTGTTTTACAGCTAATTTTAGCCGCTTAAGCTACAATAGAATATAATAATATAATCTATTATTATATGTATATTTTTTTTCAGGTTTTTCAGTCTCCCGTGCATTTGCCCCTTTCTATACATACCCATCAATAACCCACTTGGCTGACAATTTTTCATAAACTTTTGCACTCGATTTTTTTTTTGCATTTGGCATGCGAGCTAAATTCATTTGTTTTGTTGTCCGTGGCGCGGGAGCTTTCGATTATTTGGCTCTAGTGTGGTGCATAGCCCCACCGTTTTGACCCACTGTGGCCACTGTTCACCCACATCGACGATAGATTGACGCTTTATGCTTAGTCTAATGGGTTTTTAGTTTTGTTATGCGAATAAAAGCCAATCCCAAATGTGGGTCAACTGTCGACTCCGCCTCCCGTTTCCTTCCGCCTCTCGTAATGAGTTTTAATTGTGCGCAATGTTAATTCTACTTAATTTTTAGTTGTTACAACTAAACTAAAAAAGAGATAATAAAAAGTTAAATAAAGCGAATCGCATCCAAAACCTCCTCTTTCCCACTTAGGTCGGTTAGCTGGTCGCGAATCCAAATTAGTTGGGACTTGGTTAAGATGGTTTGACTTAAGATTTCTGCACTTACCATTCATTTCGTCCATGGGATAACGATCACGATCCCTGTCACCAGGCATGGGCATACTTGGCTCTGTGTGAAGAGGCGAAGAGAAGTTTAGTTATGATCAGATGTGTTGCTCGGCTCGGAATTCCGAGGGATCGGAATTAGATAAATACAAGTTTTGTTAAGGTCTTGGTACTTCGCTTGGTACTTCGAGTGGTTGGGATCATAACTTATATTGCTCAAGGCCTTACTTTTATTGTTATGCATATAGTCCCCGGGATTGAAATAGGTTGCTATAGTCTTGTCATCATCGTAATAACCATCGGGGCGCATAGCACTACCATTGCGGCGCACATAGTCATCCCTGGGCGGCTGAGCTGAAGGTCTATCGTAAGCAGGCGGGCGAGCTGAAGAGCCAGGTACTGGTCCAGCTCCACTTACAGGTCCCATACCATATCCGCCATCGTGTGTTACATGCGGTGGTGGATCAGGTCGATTCGTGTAGTCCGGTCGGGGCTCCCGATGACCATCAGAACTAGTCGTGGGCCTTGGTTCACGGTGTCCATCATAGCTACTTGTGGGCCTTGGATCACGATCATAGCTACTTGTGGGCCTTGGATCACGATCATAGCTGGCCGTGGGTCGGGCTCCATATGAGGGCGGCGTGGAGCTATCGTAGGGGCGTGCGGGTGGCGGCGGACGTGCATAATCTGGTCGGTCACTGGCATAATCCGGTCTAGGCGCATAGCTGGGCCGCTCCCCAGAGCCGGGCCGCAAAGTCGTGGGCGAGTAGCGTTCCGGCGTGCCATAGCTATAGCCATTGCCGTAGCCCAGCCCAAAGATGGGGCGTGGCGGCCCGTGGGGCGTAGGCCGTATGCCATCATCTTCGTGCGGCCCATACGACGGTCTATAGCGCTCATCCACCTCGGGCACATTGGCCGCATAGCCGCCAGGTATATAGACCTCTTCATTGGGCGCCGGATAGCTGTGCTCGTAGAGCGTCGGATATTTATAGAGTGGATAGATTTCATGCGAGAAATAGAGACGATCGCCGACACCAGGCGGCGGTCCCCTGGGTGGCATTGGCGGCGGCTGTGCCGGCACATCTGGATGGCTGGTGTGCGGAGTGGGATTCACGACCAGCACTGGTGTGTTGCCCACATCGATCGGGCGATTGGGTAAATTCACGGGCGTTACGCCCGTGCTGATCGGACTCGATGCACCGTCCAGCTGATTGTCGCTCAAGTCGAAGCAGTTCGTCTTGCGCGCATACAGATCAAAGTCGGGATCGAAAATGACGCCACCGGGTCGGCCGCTCCCGCTCCCGCTCCCGCCGCCATACTGCTCCGACGACAATTGACATGTGCCGTTTCCGCGTCGATGAACACTGCACAACGAAGTTTAAATGAGTTCAAATTGTTGTTGCTCATTGAGCAATCGGCCAAAATTGCCAACGCCGCTCACCCGAATGAGATCGCCTGACACTTCTCGCCCGCCTGCAAGCACTTCTCCTTGCACATCTTCAGTGAGTTGGTGTCTTCGGTGCGGAAGGTCTTCTCAAATGGCAGCATTGCCTCCAATGCAATGCGCTCGAAGCAATCTGAAAAAGGTAAATAGACTTCAGTTCAATTTTCAAGTCTCTCGCAAATTGGCCAATTGCAATTGGCCAAAAGACAAATACAAAATAAAGTAAAGTTCAGCTTATGCAATGCGCTGCCACGCCCACACGCCTAGACACCCAGACGCCCTATTGTCACTATGATGTCAGCTGCATTATTTATTCAATTTTTGTTTTATTTGCTTTTTCAAGGCCATTTTATTGTGGCTTTGCTCCACTGTACGGTAGGTTAGTTTTATTGTCTCCCCACACTTCGACGCTTTTGTTCTTTATTCAAATCGTTTCAGAATTTTATTTGGCTTGCGTGCCGCGTGGACGCAGTTGACTGACATTAGCCCCATAGGTGCTGGCACCACAGTTGACCCCCATAGCTGGCGCCCAGAGCTGACTCCAGTTCAGCAGAGCTCCACTCTCCCGCCACAAACGACGCCCCATGAATAATTCAAAAAGGTCAAAAAGCGACAACAGCCAAGAGACGATTTGAAAGAACAACAATATTTGTATTGCCCCCTGCTCGGGCAGCCTGTGTCGATGATTAATGATGGATTAGACCATGTGCTTTATGAGCTGTGCTCGTTTCGCCATTATGGAGTGTGGGTGGTAGCTTGAGTAGTGAACTGGGCCTAAGTGTTTTAGTTGCCTATGGAATTAGACTTTTCTTTAATGTGAGCAAAGGAATGTACGAATGTAATTAGGGGTAATGTAGGGGTAATGCAGGGGTAATATAATAAAAGAATAATTTCAGGCTATGCCACTTGATGTTGCACGTGGGGCATGTTTTTTGTTGAATTCCTTGACCCTGGTGAATCATGTTGGCGTACAGAATTCACCATCAACCCCCACTTGAAGAACCCATCCAATATTCAGCCAAACTGTACAGAGATTTAAAAAAAAGAATAGCGAGATAGAGGTCTTTGTGGTCATAATTTTCAGCGATTGTGAAATACGAACTAGGACTGACAGATGTAGCATTCTAGGAGATGAAAATTGTCTTATTTATCGAGTGACTACCACTATACAGACTTTACTTCAGCTCACTATTCTAGAATGCTATAAGCCATTGCGCTTCTAGAGCCCCCCTTAAATAGACTTCCATGTAGGACTTTAAGTGTGCTCGATGGTTTGCACAGGTGAGAGAGCTCTCTGCAAGATCTTGGCTCTAAGGACCAGCGCCAACCCTTGCAGGACCTCTTTGCTAGGAGGTTGATCGATCAAAGAGAGTGAATATTTTGAGTAGTTAAAATAATCTGTTACTATGACTGAATGATGAAAAAGAAGTGATATATTATAACTTTATTTCTCTATACAGCCTAAACTAAACTTTTATTTGCCATCTAAACAAGTAGAAAACCCAAGCAATCATTCTATACCATGTCTAATACAGAGACTAATCCAATCATTACGAACTATTCTATGGGTAAAAGAACCAGTTGGCATATGTCTAAAGCTTAACTGTTGTTTGCTCAAGAATATAAAGCTATTTCATTTTTATAGACGTTAATGACTCCATAAAAACCGCAGTGAATACGTAATTAAAATGACGTGTTAATAGTTCTATCCATTTTGTCTACCTCCTCCCTCTCTTGCCGAGGAACTTACCATTGCGCGCCGAGACCAGCTGATTGTCCACGGTGAGCGCAGCTGCAGCATCGGCGAGCAAGTGCAGCATCCAGAGGAGCAGCAGACGCCGCCTGAGCGCAATGTTCATCATTTCACTTGGGAGCGGTAAATAGAATTTCCCTTTTTTGTTTTTTTTTTTGCACAAGTTTTTCCCACTGTTTTTGTTGTTGGTTTTTGTCTTTTCTCACTTGGTCACTTCCTTTGGCATTCTCGTGGAGAGTTTTGGGTTAAGTGGACTGTTTGGATCGACGGGAGCTTGGGAACTGAAAGACAGCGCCAAGCGCTAGCGTCGTAGAAACCTTCTGTTTCTGCTCTTTCTGCACTTTTTTTTTCTTTTTTGTGTATCTTTCTCTCCTTTCTTTTTGGTTTATGTTCGCGTGCCAGTGGGCATCATTTCTTAAGAGCGGTTTATGTAGTTGTTGTTTCTTTATATTTTGTGGCTTTCGCGTTACGTTTCGCTACTTTTCACATTCTTTTCACCGTTAATTATATTGCCAAAATATGCAGATCGTTATAGAGGTGAGTCGAGCTGAGCCGAATCGAGCTGAGATGAGATTAGATGAGATGAGCGATGTGGGAGATCTCATTTATTTATGCGTTCACTCAAAAGAAATTCAGTTCTTCTGGGTGTGTGTGTGTGTGAGGGAGAGAGTGTGGGAGAGTGAGGGCGTGTCCGTCATTAGCCCAACTTTAGTTGTCTTCCTTGATTGCGTCACTAGTTCTCGCTTAGAGGCCTTTTGACCTTTTGCGACAAAAGTTTTTCGGCCACTTGGTAATTAGCCATATCTGAATGACAAAGTGCTCAGCAATGCGTAAATACAATTGCCATCATTGCCGTCGCACTTGGCCAAATGTAAAAATCAAATACAAAACAATAACAAATATTTAAAAAATTAAAAATTTATTAAAACAAAAAGATATAATTAGCAAGAGTCAACGACTAGGAGATGCTCTAAAGCGTAGGCAGAGTTTGTTTTGGCAATTACTAATAGTTTTCTATATGAAATATTCATGGATACGCTGTCATACATGAGCACACTTCCTTATTATGGGGTAGAATGGCCTCTAATAACTTCAGTTCTAGATGTACAATATTTATTGAAATTTTCAGAGCGCAATTATGATATTGAAATAATATGTGTAAGAACTTGAGATTGTGATTCTACTATATATATCTATTTTTGGGGAAAAGGGAGTGATATGCACCAACTAAAATATTTATTTACTGTGTCTTCTCCATATAAATCTACATTTTAAATCTCGTATCTATCGCTTTAGCAGTCTTAGAGTTATGGGAGATAAAACCCAAACCGAAGCATCGACATTTATTGATTAGATGAAAATGGAATTAGGCCTGGGCAAAAAATTATGGACTTAAACTGCGTACACTATAAAGAATATTTCAAGTCCCAAATTTCAGCACTCTCGCTCGTGTAGCTCTCGAGTTCCGATAGATGGGCAGAGTTACAGAAGCATATGGCTAGCCTAGCTGCGCCTACTCAGCTCATTGGGCTAAGGATTACATATACTTTCTGCCACGCCTCCTACTGTCTGTTACATACCTATCCATAAATTCTTAAGCTCTATACTCCTCCATTTTCAGGGTATTCAAAACAGCTTAAAAGCCCGCACATTAGTCAAAAACGTTTAATTGCTTGTCGCGAGCGAAAGAGACAGCCAAAGAGCGGGACGGAGACAGGCAAAGACACCGGCAATTAATTTATTATGACAGCTTGAGAAAAAAAGATAAACTTCAAATTATGAATGATTTATTGAAAACCCGACTCGGAATAAAAAAAATATATTCTTATTATGTTTTTTATATAGGCAAATCTTTTTAATTTGTTACATTTTTTGCTGTTTTGCGAATAAAATTTCACTGGGGCGTTAAGTTTTGTGGCCAGATTCTCACTTTGGTCTTTCCGGCCGAATTATGCTGAGAAGTGTAACGGTAAAACTCTTGATTAGCTAGCTTCCGTTGCGCTTTGACATTTTTGGCAAAGCGGTTAATGACAAGCTATCGCTCTCTCGCTCTAGAACACACACACACGCACACACACACAGGCAGTCGCACACCCACCCTTACAGCTGCAGTGCAATTTCAATTTTGTCGCTTTCTGTTTTGCAATTCTTTTGCTATTCTTTTTGCTGCCGTTGTTGTTGTTGTTGTTGTTGTTGTTGTTGTAGCTTTTCTTTGGCAGCTTTCGTTTCGCGTTTGGTTGCGCTGCGTTTCGAACTCGAACTCGCCGATCCGCACTCGCTAAACAATTGAAACTGAATAAAAAATTCTGATTTAGTTGTATTCGAAACTCATTGGATGAGCAGCAAAGCAGCGCAGCTGGCGTTGCCGTCGACAGCGACGGCGCTGCTAGCAGCACACTCTTTTGTTGCTGCTGCTGTTGTTTTTGTTGTTGTTAGTGGCATTTAGCTTCGCATTTAGCTGGCGGCAGCGAAGTTTGGCGCTTTAGAGTTCATCATTATGATCATTAGCTGCGCCCACTTGAGACGCGGCGGCGTTCGGCCCAGCTGCCTAGCTTGGGGTGTCGAACCTGCCTGGCGCTTGCCTTGGAGGCAACTCCACTATAGTCGATGTCTGCTTCTTCTGGCTTTTCTTCTCTTTATCATCATCATCGCCATCTTCTTCTTGCTGCTTCTCTTGCCTGCCGCCATTTCCTCTAATCGCTTGGGAATGACTCACGTAAAATTATTTCAATAAGAAATTGTAGCGCAACAACTTTCGATTGCGAGTCGCACTTTGAATTCTCTTTAGAAATCAATTTTGGTAAAAATAAGAATTCGATTAGAATGTTTTGAATATTCCTTAGTAAAATTTATGTTCTTATAATGTTTTTATTTAAATGTTTAATGTATTTTTATTTTAAATATTATAAATATAATATTAAATAATTTTATTAAATATTAATTTTAAATAATTTTATTAAATATTATTTTAAATATTTTTATGAATATAAATGAAATAGTATATATATATTATTATTATTTTCCATTATTAGTAAAATGATTTTCTTAAAAATATAATATTATATAATAACTTATGTTCTGTATATTTATTATTATATTTTCTATTATTAGTAAAATGATTTTCTTGAAAATTGTTGACTTATTTTTAACGCTCCGCTCTAAAAATGTTTTATAGTTAGATATACTCTATAGAAGTCAGAAGTACTTAACACTAATAACTTCTGGTACTATATTTCAAAATTAAGGTTTAATTTTTAATAGCAAAAGCGAAAAATAAATGTTTGAATTTTAATTTGAATAGTAAAATAAAAAGAAATTTAAACGATTTAAGAATATTTGTCCAATTTTTTTTTTTAATTTTACCCCACATTAATGACACTTATAAAAATTGAATATAATTATAAAAATAAAATTTTTGCTATAAAAATTCATTATATCCTTAAAGCTCTTCACATAGCCAATATGCCTCTCATGTAGATAGTGTATCCACAAGGCGTGATTACTTATGTGTGCGCAATTAGAGACAAGTGTTTGGGTTCTGCAATCGTTCGCTGTTTAGATCTTTTCTAGCTGTAGAATTAGTAGAGCAGTTGAATTAGAACCAACAGCTCAGGCACCAGCAGCAGCAGCAGCAGCAGCAACATATATAAAGAACCAGAACTTAAAGGAATGGCATAATAATAATTTTAACTTGAACTAAGTTTACGCTTTGTTAGAGCCACTAAAAAGAGCACAATTCAAATTGCTCGGCCAATGCACCTTCAAAAGTTGGCTTTAACTTTTATTAGTTTTTTTTTTTTTTTTTTTTTTTTTTTGGTTTCCAGCGAACAGCTGAAGCGTTAATTGGTGCAAGTTTTCACTGCAGCCAAAGGTGTTGTGCGTGCGAGTGTGCGCAGGTGAGCGAGTGAGTATGCTTGTGTGTGTGCGCGTGTGTGTGTAATTTTTGGGGGGCCTTATAATTGGCGACACCTTTAAGTGTCGACCTTGTCATGCTCGCTGACGTCGTCTAATTCAGGCCGGGGCTGTTCTTCATCAGCGCCTCTGCCAACTGATGACGCTCGATGTCGATGTCGATGTTGATGTCGACGTCGACTGCGACGCCAGCTGCGCAGCAAGCAAGCTTAAAGCGAGCGTATCCAGCAATAAGGAGCAGCTGCCCCAGCTGAGCTCATTCTGAGACTCGATTCTCAAATAGGAATTCCTTAGAATGAAGTTTATAAAAACAATAGGGTGCGCTTTAGTGAGGAGTGCACGACTCATAGTTACCCTGCCCTAATTAGGCAAGACTGACATATCAATTTTATATACACAAATAAACAAAAGATCTTAAAACTTGAATTAAAGCCAAATTAAAAAGTTTTAGCTACAGGATAATGATGATAAAGACTCGAGATTACAAAGAAAATGAAATGAAAATGAACTTATGAGACTTGATTTAAGAGTTTCCCATAATTGCCGTGCAGCTATGGATACTTATTCCTATTGGGACTGATACAATGTACAGAGGCTTAAACGAATAGAAGGATGGACAGACGGAATATTTTTAGATTAACTTGGATTTATTTATGATCAGGCACATATGTATTTATTGGGATCTATTACACATTCTACTGTCTGTCTACATTCCAAGAAAACCTATATACCCTGTTTATTCATTTATCATTAGGTTCACTTCTTACACAGAACAAATTAAGCTGAAGGTGCAGTCCGCTTCAGTCCAGTCGAAGGTCAGTTCGCGAATTTCTGTCGGAATTAACATATGCCAACGATTCCAAAGAAGAAGCAGAGGTTACGCCTCCTGCTATAAATTGGCATTTGTTAAGATTGCACAATTCGCATTCGATTTGATTATTTGATATTTCGATGCTCTTCTTTTTTTTTCTTTTTTTTTTGGGGTTGCTCCACATTTGTGGATTCCAAAAATTTTGCGTTTCAAACAAAAAAGAAGAAAGAAAATGTCGTTTAGAAATTCAACAGGCGAATAGCGAATGGCGCACGCGTCTCGCATGACAAGTGCACAGAAGCAACAACAACAACAACAATTCACAACAACAAAAGCATTTGGCAGCACGTTTTGCAGCGTGAAAAATTTCCATATATCGCGCGTGTCTAAGCAAAAAAAAAAAAAAAAAAAAAAACGAAATAAAATAATGCCGATATCGAACGCAGATATCGTTAGCTCGTATCGAGCCCAAGGAGCATGTAATACCAACCTATAAAAAGCAAAATAAAACTAAAAGTAAAATTGAAAACGTTTTGTTATGGAAAACACAGCGCTGCATCCATCGATTGGGTAAACGGCATAAATTTATCACAAAGGTGATTGACAGTTGTGGGCGAACAGGAAACGTGAAACGATGAAACCGATGAGACTCAATGAATATATGTATATACATATATACATGCATATATATAATGTTGGTAGCTTAATTATATAAGCCATGCAAAACTTTTGCTGCGGCTACTTCACAAGAATTTTGAACAGAAATTCTGCTGAAGAGTGTTTAAAGATATATAGACATATATCTATATATATGATAGATAGTTTCTTCCGATTAAGCCTTGAAGCAGCAGCAGCAGCCACTGTGGCATGTATGCAAAGCATGGCCAAGAGGTTCTGAATATTAATTATCATCAGTCTTTTGCTAGCCAGAAATTGATTAATCAAGATCAAAAGGCTAGCATATACCAAGTAGTGCCAGACAGCGAGGCATTTACATTCCTTTAAAGTTATGAGAACTGAATAGCTAAAATGGACGTTAAACTATGCAGCAAGATTAAGAGATATTGAATTTGAATTCGAGCTTTGAATATTTAAAGAAAATGAGAATGATAAACAACAAAATCGAATCATACTTTATGCAATCTAAGCTCACTTTTAGAGATATTGTTCTATAATTTCTATAGTCAGTCTATAGTCAGTCCTAGCAAAAATACTTCACGCTTAAGTCATAAATATGCTGAAATTACCAAAATCTAAGCTTACCTTGTGCAACCTAACCTCACTTTTACATAGTTTGTAACAGCCACACACACACACACACACACACCCTCATATGATCTAGCTTTATGAATGTAGAACAAGCGCCAATTTAGATTAACCAGATTGAAAAATATGAATTCAATTTATGGCCATAAAATGTTTAACTTAATTACCGAATCGGATTCCTAATGCGCATAGAATTGGTAACACTTAATGGGCTATTTGGCTGATATTGGATAGTGGCAGTGGTATTGGCATAACTGGTTTAAGCAATCTCTATGCATGAGGCGGACATTAGCGCAGTCGCCTGTCTGCTTATCATAAACGATTCGTGAGTATCGCATTCAATTTGTGTTCAATCACTCCATATTCATCAAACTTATCTTCAATTGCGTTGAACAGCGAAATAAACTTGAAGCTTGCCTCGAAATGATGTAGAGCTGCTTCAAATGACAGGTCGAACAGCTGTTTAGCGTTGCATGCCCCACATTTCTACGAAACTAATTGGGGAAAAATCGAGAAAGAAAAAGCATGAAAGACTGCGCCAATGGGAGACTATGAGTTACCCTGTACATGTGCAAGCATGCACAAGCCGATTTTGCATTTTTGTGCTTGTTCTTCCTATAGTTCCCATACTATGCATATGTGTTCCTTAATAACTACAGTTGGACGATCTTATTGAAATTTTCAGGTGTTACTTATGGTGTTCAAATATGCGTGTATGCTGAAATATAAGAATTATACTATAATATTTGTTCTATATTATACTAAACTACATAAGACATGATTTTATTTAGAGCAATAGGTTAGCCTGTACAAAGTTGAAAGTCTTTTATATTATGATTCCATTAAAATGCATTAATTTCTATAAAAAATCATCTATTGATCAGAATATATGATCAGAAATATATGCATTCTACGCACTTCTCTCTATCGCATTTATTTCCACCCAACCCCATATACCCTGTTTATACATGTTTACAATGATTTCCAGGGCATTCAACTAAAACTGACTTAGCAGGAAGCATTTGCATTTGCAATCGGGATTCGCGCGCTGAAAATGAAAGTTATAATCCGGACAGTAGCGCAGCATATGATTGTTTACGCTTTCCCTCTCGCTCACTCTCGCTCTTGCCGTCTCTTTCTCTCTTCCCGCTGTGTGGGGCACGCATTTGACTTCGCTGGCATATTTATCACACAAATAACTATTATATAATGTTTTTTTTTTTTTTTGCCAGCCAAGTCAAAGCGGGGCAATTTGTGTGGCAGCCAGGCCGGGACAGGCACAGACAGGCGCGCACATAACATCCACATGCAACAGGCTGCGAATGCTCAAATGCAGCTGGGCGCTGGCTGGCGCTGCCCTCTAGCTGAAATATATACTCAATTGGCCTACATATACATGGATAGCAACACACACACCCATGCACACTTAACAGTGTGGCGAACAGAGTGCAGTCGTAACAGCAGCACTTACGGCCTGCAATATCGCAATAAATATTTAACAGCTTTTAGCAACAACAGCCCAATTGGCAGTGAGAGCATTAAGCGGGCCATAGCTTAACAGTGGTTATAGCTATAACAGTAGCAGTAAAAAAGCTAACAGCAGACGTAACATTACCCACAGAATTAACGGTGTGCCAGCGGCATTCAATGACTGTTAAACTGATTTATAGCTGTTGCATCACTTATATTAATGGCAGTCATAATAACAGCAGAAGAGTGCTGCTATCAAACATAACAGTAAGCTTAACATTGATCTGTTGATAGAAAATTTAACATAAGTTGAAGCTGCTGCTGCTCAATTAGCATGTAAGAGGCTCTACTGGAGTTAACAGTGCTGTTAAGAATATTCTCTCAGCAACAACTGCTAGGACTAGCTGTAAGTAACATTAACATCAACAGCTACTGTTAAAAACAACCTTAACAGAGTGCATCTGCGCAATCATCTGTTATGTGAAGTTTTCTTTTATTACTTTGTGGCATCGACCCACAAATTGATCGGCAAATGCTTGTTAAATCAATTGCGTGTGTTGCATTTGCTGATTAGCTAAGAAAAAAGAGGAGTAGAAATAGAGGGAAAAGAGGGCTCGAAATTTGGTTAAGTAATTGCCCCAAAATTGGTAATAAAAAAGAAAAAAAACCAAAACAATGCGTTGTATTGCAAATTTGTTGTTGGTGTTGCTTATGCTAAGCAGACGCTCGTACGTGAGGCGTGATTGTGATCGGATGTGCCGCCTCCACGACAATTGTGACCCATTTAATGCGTTTAATTGACGCCGCTAACACCAGCAGCAACAGCAACAAATGACACAGCGACAACAACAGCTGCAGCAAACGCAAACAGCAAAGGCAAAGAGCAGAAGTAATAGCAAAATCAATAACAACAACAAGTGCAACAGCTGCAGTTGCATCAGCAGCAACATCAACAGCAACATCAATCTCAGCAACAGCAGCAGCATCGGCCATAGCAGTAGCAATTCATGTAACAAGAGTAATTGCAATAGCAACATATTGCTGCAGCAATATAAGCTGCAGGATTAACAGCAACAACAGCAGCAACCGAATCGTAAACTGCAGCAGCAACATCAGCGTAAACAGCAACAGCAACCAGCAGCAACATCAGCATCAACAGCAACAGCAACCAGCAGCAGCAGTAGCAAAAGCAGCAGCAACAGCAACAGCAATATACTCAATGATTGTTACCGGAACAACAGCATTAGCAGCAACATCAACAGCAATCTCAGCAACAGCAGTAGCAGCAGCATCGGCCATAGCAGTAGCAATTCATGTAACAAGAGTAATTGCAATAGCAACATATTGCTGCAGCAATATAAGCTGCAGGATTAACAGCAACAACAGCAGCAACCGAATCGTAAACTGCAGCAGCAACATCAGCGTAAACAGCAACAGCAACCAGCAGCAACATCAGCATCAACAGCAACAGCAACCAGCAGCAGCAGTAGCAAAAGCAGCAGCAACAGCAACAGCAATATACTCAATGATTGTTACCGGAACAACAGCATTAGCAGCAACATCAACAGCAATCTCAGCAACAGCAGCAGCAGCAGCATCGGCCATAGCAGTAGCAATTCATGTAACAAGAGCAATTGCAATAGCAACATATTGCTGCAGCAATATAAGCTGCAGGATTAACAGCAACAACAGCAGCAACCGAATCGTAAACTGCAGCAGCAACATCAGCATCAACAGCACTAGCAACAGCAACCAGCAGCAGCAGTAACAAAGGCAGCAGCAACACCAGCGCCAACAGTAACATACTCAATGATTGTCACCGGAACAACATCAACAACAACAGCAACAACATCAACAGCTACACCAACAGCATCAATTATCACAGCAATAACGTATAAAAGTAACAGTTGCTGTTATGGGCAGACAGCATGTCAAGGTCGTCTGCAAAGATGATTTTTTTCTTTTCGTATTTTGATTTGCTCGGGATAAGACTGGACAATTTGCAGCCATGGCTGCTGCCGTTGCTGTTGCTGCCCTGACATTCACTTTTGGACGGCTCTTTGGCTCTTGAGCAATACGTGCCAATATATGTATATATGTATATATATGTGTGTGTATTTAGGTAATCGCATATATGCTTTATGTGCCAGTTGATCATTCATATGGAATAATTTCAGAAGCCGATTGCAAATAATAAATCGCATTGTGGCATCTATATCATTATGACAATATCAGAAGGCTGTCAGTGTAGCTGTCAATGACTGTCTAATGCTCGCTCAGAGATTTGTAGTCAATTAGATATACAAATAGACAGATAGATATGGAAAATAGATTGATGGATACAAAAAAGCATATAGATATAAACTAATCTATTAATAGATGAAAAGCTTCATAAATATTAAAAGAAATATGTAGATAAGAAAATATATCTATAGACATATTTTAATAGGTTTATGGAATATGGTCACAAGATCTTAACAAACATGTTTAATATATCTAACTGCTGGCCTACATCCAAAAACCTGATATTCCCGCTGCAATTATAAAATATTTATCTCCAGCAACTTCCTCGACTCCGACTTTTCCACCAAATACTGCCTAACCAATATGCTCTTCCTCTCCTTCTGACACACACTCTCTCTATCTCCCTCTCTCTCTCTCTCTCTCTATAATGCTGTTCATTTTCTTACAGACAAACAAAACACTAAAAATCTGCACACAAATTTGCCCTGTCAAAGTTCGATTGTACATGTCAAGCTGGAGACAACAACAATCGCTACAACAACGGCAACATCTTCATTATTTGAAATGTGATTTCATTTTGGCAGCAGCAGTAGCAGCAGCAGCAGCAACTGATGCGTGCTTTTGCTGCAGCAAACATAGCAAACAGTTGCCCCAGAGTGTTGTTGTTGTTATTGTTGTTGCTGGCTAGTGGGCAGACCTCTTGGTTAAGCAACTCATAAAGCACTTAAAAGTGTATGTTGTTGTTGTTGGTGTTGCGGTCGCTGCTGTAGCTGCTATTCCTGAAGTTGTTGCTGCGACAATTGTTGCTGCTGCTGCTGCTGTAGTTGCTCCTGTAGTTGTTGCTATTGCTGTTGTATGTGCTGTTGTTACTGCGACAATTGTTGCTGTTGTAATAACTGTTGTGATATCTGTTATATTTGCTATTGCAGCTATTGCTGCTCTTGTTGTTGCTGTTGCTGCTATTGCTGACTGTTGCTATAGCCACGACTGCTGCTGCTGCTACTAACGTTGTTGTTGCTTTTGCTGCTGTGCGTCACGTATGTTTTACATTGATTGCTGTTGCTGTTGTCGCCGCTGCGACTGCTAAGACTCGTGTTGCTGCTGCTGCTGCTGTTGCTGTCGTCGCTGCGACGTCCGCTGCTAGCGCCCGCAATTGTGTATAAAACGGATGAGCAATTGGCCATTGGTTATCAGTCATTGGCAGACATTGGCAAACGCAGCGGCCATAAACCACAAAATCAGAGTCGAGTTCGCAAAACTAAGCTAACACCAACAGATACCCAAATATGAGCGCTCTCAAAGTCTTTGTAAGTGTGCCCAAAGCTTAAGAGCAGAGTGTTCATATAGTTAAAAAAGAAAACTCTAAATAAACAAGGATTCGCGTGTGAAAAAAATATAATATTAAATAACAGTGCAGCGCTCTAACAGGAATGAAAGACATTCACAACCATTTGTTATAAAACAGAGTTAGTCTGTCTTAATTAACAAATTGTGCCTCGATATGAAAAAAAAAATTAGCTAAAAAAAAACTAAAATATTTAATCGAAATTTTAACTAACAAAAAAAATCTAAAATTTCTAGATTTATTTAATATTAAAAGTAAAAAATCAATAAAAAAATGAAAAATATTGGAAAAAAATATAATATAAAAAATATAAATAATTACTGTATAACATAAATAATATTTTAAAAATTTTAAAAGAAAGTAATATACACATATATACAAAGAAAACTAATTTTTTGTTAGCATGCATTATAGAAATATTTTCTTGAAAATTTCTAAGAAAATTTTAAATGCAATATTTTAGCGTACATTTATATAAACACAATTCCTTCAAAATATTAATTTCAAAAAATAATTTCGGAATATATTTTTAATATATTTTGTATATGTGTACATTTCTAGAAATCCATTCATAGATCGATCTCCATTTATTTGATTACTTAAATCCGTCAACAAATTTCGGTTTGGTCATTAAACGTTTTGCCCTTCGCTTACAACAAATTGCAGCAATTACTTTACTTATCTTTAGTAAAATATTATTTTTAGTTCATTTATTGATTTGGCTTTAATTGAAAATTGCCCAACCAACAAAAATTATTTGCCAATTTAAAGTTGAGCAAGAAATAAATAACATATTATTGACATACGTCGTAACTTTTGTGGGCTAAACGAAACCCTTTCACCCTAAAATACATTAGGGCGTAACTTTCTAGGCAATACCCTAAAATTAATTTGTTAACTGAAGTTGAAGAGATATAAGAATTGATAGACGTCAATAATAGCTATTGCAAAAGCTATCAGAACTATTAGATACCCTGTCTTTCTAACAATTTATCGGGGTTTTAAAAGGTAAAAATTTTCGATTTCTTAATCGAATTCCATTTAGTAAAATAACTTCACAATTTTTATTTTCTATCGGTATTAAATATTTGTATTAGGAAAATTTTGTAATTTGTGGGAAATATTAATAATTCAATTTCATAAATAACAAGACATTCTTATGGAAAACCTGAAAGCCTAAACTGTAGTTTGTTGATAAATCATGTAAATTTATTCTTTAATACAGATATATTTCTTGTAAAATCATTTATATATTAGCATCCAATTCAAAATTAAAATTAAGTTTTACTATTATGAGTCAGTTTATGTAAAGTGTTTCCTTAAGCAAGTGAACCTAAACTTTTTCGTGAAATATCCTAATATGGAAACAATATATATAATAAAATAACAATCAATATATATCAGACATCAATATATGAAGCATTTTATACATTAAAGACAGATCTGAAAGCTTTTCTCACATTTCTGTTTATGTTTCTTTATTTCTTAGTTCTATAAAATTTAAAAAATATTATTTGTAATATATTATTGAATGAATATTGAATATTTTTATGAAATATTTCACTAACTACTGTTTTCCTAAACTCTTGTCTACCTTTCCAGGTCTTTGCTGCGATCTTCACTGTGGCCTACTGCGCGCCCAGTCCCGGTTTCTTTGGCAAGCAGTAAGTGAACCATAAAACACTCAGACATAAACCGCTTAACTAACATAACATATAAAAATCAATATAAAACGTTTACCATTCAACCAACTACCAAAGACCATCCAACATCTACCATCTACCACCTGGTAGAGCGTCATCTGAAAACGTTTTTCCGTATTGTTGTGCAATCGCAGTTAGATTTTGAATTGACTTTGCTTATGATCGGCTTGATCTCTTGTATGGCTTTTTAAATGCTATGAATTATGAATGTAATTGAATCCAAATGAAGCAATCACAATATAAATTGAGCTAAGCCAACACTCCGAGCCCTACATACATACATATGTGTGTATATAGTGAGATACTGTTGCTGTTATTGTAAGCGAGTTCAATTGGCAGGCAGTGAACCTGGTCGCAACGCTGAGGAATTTTCGAGGCGACGCTTGGCATTTGCAGGCTAGCGAATTATAATGCGCACATAATTGCATTGAATCAATTAAAAATTCCGAGCATCGATCGACCACGCGGCGACTGCTACGAACTCTCTCGGAACTCCATGTCCGAGCCAAGTTCAAGCAACTTGCCAACAGAGCGGACCGTTCAAACAAGTCGAGACAGACGACTGCCAGCTATTAGCTGATTAGCTAATAACATTGAATGCCAATTGGACAATGCACCAATCGACCTCCCCGCCTGCCCCTGCCTCGTCGCCACTCGCCTCCTCTGCAAGCATATCATTTGCTCAGACATTTACATTTTCACTTTTATTCACTTTCCCATTTGGATTTGCATAGCGATTCTTACTTCATATTAGGTCTCATTAAAATGTGTGACTATTTTTGTCTGCTCTACAGTATTCCAATGGAATATTATATGAACTGATATTTTATTCGTATACCTGTTAGAATCCTTGATCACATGATTCCTTTTATTACATTACATACATTAATCTCTGCTATTAAAGCACATTATTAGCATTTAGTTTTATGCGCAAGTATCAAATTAGATTTCCTTATGCATATATATAATCTCACACGAATATTTAGCTCTATCCACGCATGCAAAGTGGATAATCCAATTCGGGTTTCATTTCACACAAATTCCCTTTTATTAAATTTTCAATCTGATTTTGCTCTCTCATAACAATTCTTACCTTCTCTCAACTCAAATCCCACCAGTGAACATCATACAATCCATGTGCCCTATAAGGTGCACACGGTGCATCATCATCATGTCCAGAAGATCGCTGTGCCCGTGGTGAAGCATGTCCCCGTCTACAAGGAGGTGCACGTGCCTGTCATCAAGGAGGTGCCCGTGCACCATGTGCACCACGAGGAGATTGTGCCCGTGCATGTGCACGAGGATCATCATGATTATCATCACGATTTCCACAAGGGCTGGTCATCCTCCCTCTCCCACGGCTGGTAGAGAAACAGAGATGGAGATAGAAAGAGCGAGAGAGCTTCCGCTGGCTTTGTAAATATCTGTACAATTTAGTGAAAAGACAAACGCATTAAACATTTTAATTTAATGCTTGTAAATAAAAGTGAGATTTTTTCGATTGTAAACTGGAAATGAGCTTGTTGTTTTTCTTTTTAATTATTTTTGTGTGTTTTATTTTTTTTTTTCGGGTTATGTAAGTGTGTGCTCGACTCCAGTTGGTTTTAATTTGCAGTTGCACTTGACCTTGGCCAGTTGGCTGCTCGCTTGATGTGGCCGCCGCCGCCGCCGCAGCCGCCGCCGTTTTGCAAGAACGACTTTCACAAAATCCAACTCGGGGTCAACCAGCAACAACAAGAGCGGCAACCCATGCTGCTGCCCAAGCAAGCGAGCTGTGCTGATCACCTGTCCAATTCCTTGTTCCAAGCACGGAACTGGAATCGCTCGCTCGCTCGCTCGCTCGCTTGTAAGCTGATAGCTCCATTGCTGGGCGGCACGTGGGCGTGGGCGTGGCACATTCTTAGTACATGACACAAGGTTTATTTTAGGTTAACGTTAATATGACAAAGCTAAATTGACTAAATTTTGTGTAATTCGGATTTGAGCCAAGGACTAAGTTGTGTGCCTAGCTTAATTAATTTATTAATTATATGACTACATAATTCAAAGGGTTCTATATTTAGCAGAAATGTTCTACTAAATAACTGAATGCTATTTAAGTCAAGGACTAATATTTTTGATAAAAATTCCAAGCATTTCCAACTTAATAATTATTCAAATTGATTAAAATTGATAAAAATTGATTAAAATAATCCTGTGCTAAGGGATTCGCAGGATTTTTGGTGGAATTGAGACTTATCAATATCAGAATAACAAATATATATTCAAGAATTTTTCGATTAAAATATTTAATTACATTGCACAATAATATTATATATTATTATATTACAATAATATATTATGGATATTAACATCTGATAAATTCTCTCTATATATAAACTTCACACTTAGGGCTCACACCTATAAAAAGGGCAATAACAAAACTGTTGAGCCAACATATCTTAACATATTTCATTTGGCATTTATCGTGAGCTTCAATTACATCAGCCTCCGCACTGTCTGTGGCTACGTTTAATGGTGATCTATTGCTCTAAGAGGGGAACAGACAACGAGGCGTGGCTTATGACAAAGATTGGATTCAACTTTTCAAAACGAGTATTTACTTGAACTTAATGATAGCAACTAAAGACTGGGACATAAATCAAATTGGAATCGAGCAAAACTGACTTCGATTGTGTGCACTCTCTATTCCAATTAGATGGCAATTTCAAACGAATTAGCGCAATTTTCATTAGAATTCGATTGTACATACATATATTTAGTTATGTATATAAAGAAATTACCATGGCCACAAATCAAGTTAGAGTAAAGAACTTTGAATTGAACTCAACGTCCAAAAATTTTAAGAGTTCATACGCCATGACATACCAAAAATTGTAAGAGTTCATACGCTATGACATACCAAAAATCCGGTAAAATACAATACAATACATCATATATGTATATGCAAGCATAGATCAATGAAATAAAGACTAAACCATAAATCAAATAGAATAGCGAATTAAAGCCAGAAATACAATAGAACAAAATTCAAAGACTCATTGTGTAACATACAAAATATCCAATTAGACCTGTTGAAGCAATTTGTGGGTTTCACCTATATCAATGTAAAGTAAATATTCCACAGCTCTGTCAATTCTATAATTTTCAAAAAGGCAAAAGTCGTAGTGTAGACCATATCAAAATGACAAAAAAAAAATCAAAAATACTTTTATACTGTATTATATAAATTCCAATTGGATATCTGTAAATAATGTAGTTCATTAAATATTCAGATATGAATAATTTTGCTTAAAACTATTGAAATATTTATTTATGTTATAAAGATAATAAGATATTTGTATATGATATTAAGAGTTATACAAAAATTAAAATATTAAAAGAAAAAATATGCCAAAAACCCAATTAGATCACAACTCTACAAATGTAATGAGCTCTAATTAGATATTAGAAGAAAAAATATGCCGAAAATCCATTTAGATAAGTGTTTTTATATATATCAGAATTATATTTACAAAATACTAAATACAAATATTTATAAAATCCAGTCAGATACTTTCAAGAATTGTTTTCAATATATACCCATATTTAGTTAATCTTTTTAAGCCAACAAAAGCGACACTAGATATGTCTTATGACACGGTCTGCATTTGAAGGAAACTTTGATAAAACTTTAGATAGAATAAAAAGTACTGCTGAATATCCAATTAGACGTTACGCTATGCTGCAAAGGAGAGTTCACTTGTATAGTAAACTATTATTTTTAAATGAGTAAACTTTAGTTTTTGATGTGACCAACATGTTTTGCTTTCAGTTTTTTATTTGACGCCAACAAGAACAAGAATTTCAAAAGTTGAGAACTAGGAGGAAGCTAGATGAGGAGAGGATCGCGCAGCTATAGAGAGAAAGAGAGTATGTAGAGGCGGAAAAGATGCGGTGCTGCTCTTAGCAGTAGGGGAAGTTGGGGCACTGCTGTGGAGACACGCCAGCGGGATAGAGACGCTCCGTCCAGCCGGGCAATGGTGGTGCGGCAACAGGCGCTGCGGCATGGCCGGCGTTCACATCGCAGTAGGGGTAGTTGGGGCAGGTTTGTGGATTGATGCCAGCTGGATATTTGTCTCCACCGCCGGGCGCTGGTGCGGGTGCAGGGTTCCAGCTGGGCTGTGGCTGCCACTGAGGCTGCGGTTGCTGCCACTGGGGCTGTGGCTGCCATTGGGGCTGAGGCTGTGGCTGCCACTGCGGCTGCGGCTGCCACTGGGGCTGCGGTTGCTGCCACTGCGACTGGGGATTGTGCAGGCGTGCATTATCACAGAGCGGGAAATTGGGGCAGTCCTGTGGATTGACACCAGCCGGATACTGGGCAGCGGGCTGAAGCTGTGGCTTGGCCAACGCCACAGCCAGGCAGGAGACGAAGAGCTGCAAAGGAGCATCAGTGCTGCTGTAAGACTGTTGAGCGACTCCGGCTACCTTTAACTTACCAGCTTGAAGAACATGTTGAGGGTATTAAGTGGTAATCCTTGTTGCCAATTGGACTATAAAATTGAATATAATTAAACTTCCAATTGGATTTGTGGTCAGCGCTGCACTGTGGGACAAACACAGCCGTCAACTAGCTTTTATAGGCCCGAACGAACGGCAGAGCAAAGTCTTGGCTCTCTCGGCTATGCCGGCTAGAATCGAGACTCGGGGCTCGGTTTCACTTTCATTGGCTAAGATTTGGTGTGGTTGCAACTACTGTTGTTGTTGTTGTTGCTGCTGCTCTTGTTGTTGCTGTTGTTGTTGTTGTTGTTGACTGATCTCGCGCATATTTTGCTTGATTGGCCACACAGATTATTATTAGAGTCTTTGTTGAGCGAGCGAACAAATAAATCGACAGACACCAACACCTATGCATATGTCTATATCTGTATAGGTACACATATATGGCCGATATATATGTTTATATCAAGTTACAGCCGTCATTAGCAATAGCAATGAACTAAGCCCCGTTCGCATTCTAAACATTGTCTCTTATGGTGTCTGTTTTGTTGGCCTGCTCCACTTGGCGCGTTGGCGTTTTTCTGTTTATTTTTGGCCAAGCTTCTCAACCCTTGCCACACATGCCACATGCCACATGCCACACGCTCGGAATCTGTTCGTGAATCACTTTATTTGTGCCGCAGGTTTCTCCTAGTCGTGCCGCCAAGCAACCAACACCTTCGCCAACGCGCTAAGCTCCTGATACAAATATATACATCTATTGATATATACATTAACAATATATATATGTATATATATACATATACATATTTACATTTGTCCACACACTCGCCCGGAAGGCGCTTGAAAACGGGTTCTCGGTGCAGCGAACTTGCACTAGTTTCAATGCTTTGCTTTACTTTGGCGCATAGAATTGCAGCAGGCTCTGAGATTCTAGGCTAGGGTTGCGCTACAAAAGATTAAGATATTTTTTATTTGAATTTTCAAATATTTTTCACCACATTTTCTTTGAAATTTGCTCAAATATTTCACTAATCTGCAAGCATTTTAAGCTTTTTGCCAAAAAGAGCTGAGAAGAACTGCAAAAAGCTTTTAAATTCTAATCTCATTATAATATAAGATAAATATATCAAATAGGTACAGGTAAATAGTTAAATATTCAAATAAAAAGGTATTGAAACGAATAATAATTTAATAATTAAATTGTAATATATTTCAAAAAAAAATTTATTTTCTACTGATATGCAATGTATTAAAGACTAATTTATTGATTTGTAATATTTTAGTTATCAAAAAATAATTTGTTTGTTTATATAAACGATTAAAATTTCTGCAACATATAAGTTCAAGTTTATTTTAATATTCGAATTAAGTAAACATACATGTGTGAAGTTTCTCTGCATATTTGAATTTTTCTAGCTTATATTTCCAATTTTTCTACCGTATATAAAATTGCCAATAAAAGTCTAGCTTGATCAAAGCTACTTTATTTCCTATCAGAATTTTTTAATTGCCCAACCCTAGTTGAAGCAGGTTTTTGGTTCACTTATGTTGTTGCACTGCAATTGTCACCTCTAAAAAACGCGTTGTCCAAGCTGTGGGCCGCACGCAATGTAGCTTGATGCCAATGCCAAATAAACGAGAAACGTACGCACGCACTCCGACTTCCTGGCTGAGCGGGAGCGAGAGAGATAGAGCGTGGACGTCAGAGTTCACTGTTGGGCAGCACTCATGAGCGAGAGAGAAGGACAACGTAAGAAGCAGTGTTGGGCAGCACTCAATAACGAGGCGAAAAAATGCGCTGTCACACAAATTATGAGCTAATAAGAAAAACACACACACACACACACACACACACTTATGCATGAAGCTGCAACAGTTTGTGGCTGAATGTGTCCAATTGTTGGCAACGTTTGTAACCGATTTAGTTTAATTCTTATAATTTGTGTTTGCAACTGCCGCCAGCCAGTCAGCTTGATAGCCAGCCATTGGCTAGGAATGTGCGCGGGCGCGGCTGCTCCACTTGTAGGTGGTTATTGCTTGTGGTGCTGCTGGCGGTGGTGGTGGAGCAAGCTGTTCTCGTTAGCCTTGATCAATGGCCCGGAAAAAATAAAAGCCAGCGAAATTGAAATTGTTGACCGTTCGCATAATGCACTCACATATGCACACATATACATATCTATATACTATTGAGTGGACTACGCTCGACGTATGTGTGTGTGTTTGTTCTTGCTTTTGATAACTCAACTATCGTGTTTGCCTTTTTTGTCACACTGGCATTGTATAGCCTGTCGCCTGTCAGATATATGTATGTATATATGTGTGTCTCGTGCTCGCCTTTTTTGTCACACTGCGAATTATTATAGCCATTAGCTGTCGCCTGCCTTTGGTATATTTTTTGTTTTTTTAATTATCAATTTCCTTTAGCACTTAACGGGGCGTTTGCATTAAGGTGTGGCGTTTAAAAGAAAGCGAATTTGCATTCAATTTGCATACTTAAGTAATTATTTTGTTCTTTTTTTTTCGTTGTATTCAATTTATAATTTTGTATTTCAAGTAATTCTTGTTTGCAGATTAAACTAGTGATGGGGGGGACTAACTAAAGTGAACAAAGATTCTAAGCTAGAATTGCTTACCAACAATGTGTGTTATTTGTAATAATTAATTATTAACTCTAAGCAATATGTTTATATATATATATAAGTTGCATTTATTTGAAGCTAACGCTCTGCGAAGCCTAAACCTGTTCATGGCGCACTCTTGAGAGTTGAAAATTTTAATTGGCCTTAGCTTCAGTTTCAGTCTGGCTGGCCGCACTTTCAGTCTCCTCCGTTTTTGTTGCAGTCGCTGGGGCGGGTTCAGCCTCAGCCTCAGCCTCAGCCTCAGCCTCAGCCTCGGCATCAGCTTCATCCACTTCCATATCCATATCGACATCAGTATCAGTCGATGGCAATTCGTCATGCAGCGCACGACGCGCTAAATGCTTATTATCTTCCTCTGGAAAGAAAACAATAGTTATTAGGTGATAAGGCGCGTATCTTGCATTATATATATTATTCACCAGAATCTTCATCTTCATCGTCTGATGAATCACTTTCAGAACTGCCATTGTTTAGTAGAGCTGGCGTTTGCGATTGCGTAGTGTTTAGCGAGAGGCGTGGTGCCACAGGACGCTCCTTGCGAGCGGGATTAAGCACTCCACAAAACGCGCAATGAAATGTTGTATATTCATATTCCTCTACCGGAAGCATGCCTAAAAGAAATATATGGATATGGGTATCAATTTATATTCATATATAATGGAATTATATATTGTAGCATTACCATTATTCCGGTGGCACTCCTTGCATATCATGCCAAAACGATTCTGTGGACTGTCGCCCACAATGAAATCCACAAAGCGATCCAATGCGCTGCGTGAACTGTCATCGACAATGGGAAATGGCGTGCGTCTGCGTAGCAACTGCGTGCTGTGCGCCTGTGGTGTTGTATTCAGTGCTATTTGCGGTGCCATTACACTTGTATTTACATTGTTATTATTCATATTTCGATAGACACCGGTATAAGGTGTTAACATGTTGCGCTGTGATGCTGCCGCTGCCGCTGCAGCTCCGGGCGGTTGCGGTGTACGCTGTAGCGAGGAGCTGCTGGAGCGATTTAAGGAATTGCTGCTCTGGTTGGCGCGAGCTGTGCTGCTAGAGAGCAGGCCACTGATGCGACTTTGTTGCTTATCGCCAAAGCGTTCCAGTAGTTGCACGGCCACCTAACCCAAAGCATATATATGTGTACATACATACATGTAGATATCGATTATCAAATTGGTAACAATCATAAGAATTATAGTTACTTTGTATGTCTCTTTGTCCATGACCTGCTCTAATATCTTTGCCTTCTTCTGCTTGAGCTGTGCCAGCTTATCGCCATTTTTGTTAAGCTTTCGCTGAAAATACCACGTAAACATTTGACGTAGAAAGACGATGCTGAAATATAATTACAAAACGAAATATAATGAGCAACTGCTGCTATTTTGTAATGAGATCATCGAAAGTCTGGTTTGGATTTGATTGGATTACTCACAGTAGGGGAAACAATAGCAGCGGCACCAAATACATGATGCGCTCTTGCATTGTTGGCGGGAAATAGAAGAAATACCATAGAGCAAAGCCCACGATATATGCACCAATTGTGAAGCCAACAAAGTTGCTTACGAAACGCCTCTTGCGCTCCTGCGTATTGATCACATATTTCTCTAGATCTTGTATCTGCAATTGCAGACCTTCCAGAACAGCGGTTGTAGATTTTTCCTTCTATAATTAGAAATGCGTACGTATGTAAATCTGTTTTGCGTATATAGTATATACATATGTATAGGTCGGTGCTTTGGCATCATTCGCCTATTGGTATATGCAATTAAAAATTGCCATACTTACCCGAAATTTCGATAGAACAAAACCCATTATTCGTATTGTATTAAAAGTAAAACTTGTACTAATTAAATGACGCCTACTTAAATTTAAAAAAGGTAAATATTAACTATTTTCATGCCGTGACCCTGCCGCTAGCTGGGCTTGTTGATGCTCTGACGATATATTTATATCGATATACTCGAAAAGTTTGCGCACAAAATAACTTCTATCGGATATCGATAGTTATTTAACAAATAGTTTGTTATATTTTAAAAAGTATTTAACATTATTTTTCAATTAGTAGGCTTTTAAATATATTCAAGCCATTTTCGGAACTGAATCTTTAAAATTTCTGGCTCTAAGATTCCATCGATTAGTTTTGCAGCCCTGAGTGCAGCCCAACAGCTGAGTTGCAGTTGCGCATTTTACAAAAAGTTAAACAATTTATTGTACACAAATCAAGTGTGATTTCTATTTTTTTATATTTTATTATTACCAACTGTATTAGTTGTATATAAAGCATTTAATTATCCAATTTCATCTGCAACCAGAATTGAAAACAAAGAAACTCGCTCACTCGCTGGTTTTGTGTGTGGGAGTTGTTGCGGAACAAAGTAGAAAGAAAGCACAAAAAACGTTGATAATCAACAGCTGCATCATTTTGAGGAGATATTTAATAAATAAACATGTCTAAAATAATTTCTCAAGAGACATTCGACGATGTTGTCCAAGAAAATGTGGTCGAATTCGCAATGAGTCCCTCCGAGGCCAAGGAGGAGACAATAAAGCAATTTGAAGCACAAGTGGGTAAATTGTATGCGTCATCAATCAATTAGGTTGTCTTTATTTTGGTTTTGTTGTAGGGCATTAACCTCGCTAACATTATAAAAGACTTGGCCATAAATCCTGATACGGGTAAGCCAGTTATCAATGAAACGGTGGCCAAAATTCAGAAACACATCAACGAAAAAAACGAAGACAAAGCGCAACTTACGGAACTTCTCGCCATCTTGGATCAGGAATGTAAGAAGTCGCTCGCCCACCGCGTGCTCGCCGGAAAGCTTGGTGCACACGATGTACTGGTGCAACTGCTGGAGCAAACGCTAGTCGTGGAGCCATTGGAAACAGAATTACTGTGCAAATGCTTGCAGGCCGTAAATAGTTTAATGCACAAGCAACCCGATTTATATGATCCCAAGGCGATGGCTGTGGTCCTTCAATTGCTTGCACTGGAGAATCAATTGGAAGTGGCATGCCTGACGCTGCAATGGCTACAAAAGGCGTGTATCATGCACGAAATGAATCGACAGAGTATCATGGCTAGCAATGCCGTCAAGGCAATGAAACCGCTGTTGGTTAAGGCCAATCCTCGACTGCTAAGGGAGTTGACTGCAGTGCTGAGATTTCTCGTGTTGGACGATGATATCCGTGTGGAGTTTGGCTGTGCCCACGAGCATGCGCGGCAGATAGCGAACGAAATGTTGCTCGAGCTCGTGGAGCTGTTGCCCGCCTATGAGGATGTCAATGTTCTGGCCGACGTGTTGCTCACCCTTGGCACTCTGGCAGTGCGTCAGGAGCTGTGCACGGTCATCGACGATGCCGGCGGTCTGAAAATTATCTTCGACATAATGCGTAATAATTTGAATGAGGAGCGTCTAAATCGCGAGGCATTAAAACTCCTACGTGCCCTCGCCGGCCATGATGCTGTTAAGGCGCACATTGTGCAGCAGGGAGTGGCGCCAATCATCAAACAACTCATCGAAACGCATCAGACAAACGAGAACATTCTCACGGCTGCCTTAGCTTGCATCACGACGCTTACGTTGCGCGTCAAGGAGCACAGCGCAGCCTTCTTTGAAACAGGCATTGCTGAGATTATTGTGGAGGCACTGCGTCAGCATCCTAAGAACAAGATACTCCAACGCAATGGTGCTTGGGCCATACGCAATATGGTTTCACGTTCGCGCGATCAATGCGAAACTTGGCTATCATTTGGCGTTGAGGATTTGCTCAATGCGGCCATGGCGGAGCATCCGTCGGTTGCGCAGGACATCAAGGCCGCGTTGCGAGATCTTGGCTGCACTGTGCAGTTGCGCGAAGAGTGGACCGGCACGGCGGAAAAGAAAATTGCTGCATAGTAGAAAAAACACACATTGACAATATATATATTTGCTACTTTTATATATTTGATTGCTAGCTTTTACGCACACACACACACACACATATTAATAATGCAACCGCACATTAATCTGAGCTAACATAAGATTCATCTATAAATTAATTCTATTTGAACTATTCTTCTGGTCATTTTATTATTATATAATTATAGTTAGTTACTTCAAATTAATGTTACGGAGAGTACCCGCCTTCAAGCGCGAATTAATTGATGATGATGCTTTAAGAACTGATGAACCCTGATGTTCCTCCTTATCACGCTGCAAAAATGGATCTATCTTCTCCGAGCCGCCCATGCCGTTGTATGCGAAATTTGAGTCCATTGCAGTCGAAGAGGTGGAGGAGGTAGCGCCCAGATTGAGGCGAGGTTTCTTGAATATCGAATACTGCAGCAGAAAGAGCAACCAAATATGTTACAAGAGCATTACATTTGAATACATTTGGCATAGCCACCTTTTCGCTGAGATCGCTGTGAGTCTTACGTATGACGCCATTCGAGGTCATGGTAATGCCTGATGATCCAGTCTTGATCGGTGAGATTTTGGTCATGCTCAGCTCTGGGGGTTTGAGCAAATGGGAAATGCCAACGCTGCTCGATTTGATATTGAGATAGGGCGAGGTTGACTCCTCAATGCGTTTGATGTTCTGTTTCTGTAAAGGTATAATTATTATATATATATATATTCTACGGCATATTCTGATACATACGGTTGTTGGTGAAATAGTGGAGCGTCTCTCCTCGTGCTTAAGTGCTGTGATGTTAGTGTTGAGGCCTAAGGAATTATTCGAAGCCTCCAAATTAATTGGCTTACTCTGAAGAAAGTTGAGCTGATAAGAAATATTTAAAAAAGAAAAAAAAAAAAAAAACGATTTAACATAGGCTGTATAATTATGTTGCGCACAATTTACAATTTACAAATATATATTTATTTTAATTTATTTAAACATTTATGCATATGCATGCATTGTTCGTTTGATATGAATATTCTATATATATAGTTATATATATTTCTAAAAACAATTTGTTATATAAATTTCTAGGGTTGTCTCTCTATTCTTACCTGCGCTTGTGCACGATACAGATCGCTCTCTAGCTGTGAGATGCGGTCTTCCAGCTTGCTGGAATCGGCAAAAAGAGTAAACTATTAGTATATCTAGTATGGTATACCGCATTAGCTTAGCGGTTTTAATATATAGAGAATATAGTAACTTAACTGCAGTAAATAGTATTATAAACAATACTATACTAAGTACATCATAATATATATGTAGGATATATAGAATATCATTTTACTTTACCGATTCGAGTCCAGCTCTCGGCGCAGATCACTCTGTAACAATTTGAGCACATTGCGTATATCTGTCTTCTTCGACTCGCATATACGCAGCTCCCGCTTCAGCGTCGAAACCCAACTGGCTAGGACTTGAGGATTCGATTCGTTACTCAGCAAGCGTTCAGTATCGTCAGCGGTTGCTGTTAAAATAGCTGCAAGACCTTCAAACATCTTGATGTTTTCCTTCAGAGCTTTGTTCTCCTTGCGCACGGACTCCATGACCATTGCATCGTGTTTTAAGATTGTGATCTGATCCGAATAGTTGGTTATGATAAATTCATGCCCTTTTAGCTTGTCCTCTAAGGCACTAATTGTTTTTCTGTAGATTGGAAATGAGATTTACTACATATTTATGTATTAAGTTTATTTTCAATCAACTTACAGGCATTTCTTTTGCATTTGCTTTTCTTGTTGCAGTTGTTGTACGCCTAATTGTTGATTCTTTTCCAACATTTTTATGGTAAAATTAGCTTGATCCAGTTGCTCCTGCAGCGAGCCCACATCAACGTTACTAACATCCAAATTGGCTAGATTGAAATAAACGCGCAATATATTGCGAGTTGTGCATTTGTTGCGGCATTGTGGGCAAGTTTTTGAGCTGTATATTTTTTCAATTTTAATTATAAATTTTGTATTTCTGTATGAAAATTTCGTTTACCGTTCGAGCCATTGGGTGAGGCAGTTGTAGTGGAACATATGCCCACAGGAGGTAACGTAGACTTCCGCGGATTGAGTGAATAGTTCCGTGCAAATAATACAATTTAAATTCAACATGATTTATGAAAACTTATAAAGTAAAAGCAAAAAAAAAAAAATTTTAAGAAAAAAATTATTTTTTTTTTTTTCTTTTTATTATTTGTAATATTCCGCGCCGCTTTATGAAAAATCAGCTGTGCTCACAACGCCGACTTCAAGTGAACTATGCCAATTTATATTGTATGCGCACTGCGCAGCCAACTTTAAGTTAGGCACATTGTTTGCACAGCCAACTTGACGTGAGCAGGAATTTGCGCGTAGCCAACTTCACTTGAGCTCGAATTTGCGCGACGCATAATTCCAATGGTTTTATAGCAACATTTGTAGGTTTGCTATAAATTTGGAGTTGGGCATGCGGTAAGAGTTGTCACTAAAATTATTGCTACATATCCATTTCGGGTCGTGTCTGAGCTAAAGTTTAAAACTTACCTTAAGATGTTGCTATACATTTTGGCTGGTGTCTGATCAAGCGTTTGCATCTTAGACATAAGTGTTGCTATACAATATGGTTTGTATTTGGGCTGGCCTTTCTAGGATTTAGTCAGGATAAATTGTGGATTATAGAAGGCTAAAATATAGTAAAAAATGCTGGATAAAGTAAATAGCACAACAAAATAACCGTCAAAAGTAAGAAGTAAGCATTTCTTTTAAGTATTTCCACTAAACATTCTAAGTAGTTCCTCTAAATATTTCCTTACGTATATCCTCTACGTACTTCCTCTATGTATTTCCTCCAAGTATTTCCTTACATACATTACTTCACTTCACTGCACTGTACAACTGACCTCCACCAGGCCTGGGCGACTGAACAAATGCTGCAGCTGCTGCCCTTATAGGTTGGCTTTCACTCAAACGCAGAGGCACGCTCAAGTGCTGAGCTCGGCGTCAGGTAGGGGTCGGTGCAGTCGGCTTTAACTGACCAATGGGAACACTCTCTGCTGCTGCAAGCATTCTAGCTTCGTTTTACTGCAATATAAATACCGAATGAATTCTGCTGCATACATATAGACAGCATAAATGATTCTCTGGCAGACAGACAAGGACCCGTACGGAAAGAAAGGCTGTGAGATTCAGAGGGAGACAGATGGATATACAAACAGACATGTAAGCTGATATATAGGCAATCAATTACGCTCGATAAGGCTTAATGTTGATATGTTCAATAGCTTATGTACATTAATAGGCTAGATATTTCAAATAGGCTAGCTCTCAGATCTCAGCTGGCCTTTCCCTTAATTTCAAAATTAAAAATGTTTTGCTTGAAAGTTCATTTTATTGCAGCCAATGAAATGTACAGTAATTGTATAGCATAGCATTTGATTTAATTTGCGTCATATTTTTGTTTGCTTTGTATATCAGGCAATAATTCTTACTAAATGCGCGCCAATTTGTTTTCTTTTTTCGAAAATATAAAATTTACGTAACGTAAAAAATACAAGTTCATTTAATCAGTGTTTTGTGTGAGGAATTATCGCGTGATATAGAGCAAATCAAAAATGTATTCTCTCTGTTTTCAAATACTGTTGAATAGGTATTTACTGTCTTTTTCTTATTTAGTTTCGATATCTAGGTTTAGACATAGATAGAGCTGTAAGTTCTTAAAAATTTAGTTGAAGTTTTTTTGATTTTTGTTTTTGTTTTTGTTTCACATTTAAATAGGTATATTTTTCAATAGTTTTTAGGGTATTAAAACGATTTGATTTCAATTCTGATATTGTTTGCTTACTTTAAGAGAGCTTTCCTTTTTTTCTATATATTTGAAGTTTTTGTTTTTATATTTAAATTGTTGCTAATTACGTTTTACCCATTTTTCCCGAAAGTAGTTTTTGCTTTTCAATAATACACGTGGTTTCTGCATCGTCTTCTTCTTCGTCTTTTTAGTTATTTTCTTTACAATATATTTTCTTTGCGCCATTAATTTTATTTTATCTATATTTTTAATATGCTTTATATTCAAAGAAATCCTTGACATATTTGTTTATTTATTTATTTTTTTTACCAACTTTTTTGCTTAACTTTTAATAGTACAACAATTTTTTATTTATATATATTTATAGATATTTATTAAGTGTAACTAGAATTTGCTTTAACAATTGATTTAAATTGCATTTAAACAATTTTAAATCTACATTTAAATTTAAAGTTTTTAATATTTAATATTTATTTATTTATATTTTAATTATACATTTGGGCTTTACGCTAATTGCCCTTGAAATAGTCAACAAATGTTTTGCACTTATATCCTAACTGATTTTATACACACTTACAGATCGGTATATCTTATATGTATATGTTTATATATATGCTGTATGGTTCAGTTATAACGATTCCAAAAAATTCCATTTGCTATGCTCCCATACTCAAACTATATCATCTAGTAACTGATCTTACGTCTCTAAATAGTTTACACACACATTCAATATTTCATTACTTTTTTTGAAAAGTATTATTCTTTCTTTCTATTTGTTCGCAGTATTTGGAAGTAGATTTCGCTAGAATTTAGTTTTATTTAGTTGCTAAGACTTATAACTAATTATTACTTTTGTATTTTTTTGGTATTTTGATTACATATTTCGTACAGCTTCAATATTTTGTAGAAAATATCGCACAGTTGTCAAAAGAATATGAGATAAATGTCTAAAACAGTTTTTCCAATATCATTTTCCAGAAAACTGCTATAGAAACTATTTTCTAAAGACAAGTTTTAAACACAGACTAAGAAACCCGTTCCTAAAAAACAGTTTTAGTTTAATTTTTAAGAACCGTTTTCAAAAATGTTTTATAAAAATAAATTGCAAAAAATTCTAAAATGCAATGTACAAAAATCGTGTTCAAAATCTGTTTCGGAAATCTCTTTCAAAAATTGTTTTAGGAAATAGTTATTTGAACTGTTTTCTAAACAGTTGTCAAATGTAGCTTCCAAGACGAAAATCGGAAAAGGTTGCCGAATTCCGATAACTTTTCAAGGAGTCTAAATAAATTTCTGAACATTGCCTTCAAAACGTTTCCAGCAGCAAGTCAAAATGATTTCAAAACAATTTTAAAGAATAGTTTCCAAAATGAAACTCCAAACAAGTTTAAAAAAAGTTCCAACAGTTTCTTGTCATTCTTTGCTTTACAATCTTAGTTTTAAATTTTCTAAATTATTTCAATATTTATATTTAATTATTTTTGTTAGCTTTCAATAGTTTTCGCTCAACATATTTACATTTGTCTTAACCTATGTACAATATATATTTTAACATTTATTTTTAATACATTTATAATCTCCATTTCTTATATCTACTGCTGTTTTTTGTTTGTTTTTGTTTTGGTATACATGCATGTAGTGAGTGCTGGTGTTCGTCTTCTTCTTCATCATCATCTTCTGCTGCCTTGTATTCTTCTTCTTTACTTCTACATTTTTAACGAAGAGGCAAATCCTTTCGCCTGCTTAGCAGAAACGCCTGCAAATAGTTTTGAATACGGAAAAAAACTTATTCAAATGTTAATTGGTCAAATTAATTTCACTTAATTAAAGCTTCTTTCTGACTTTGCTAAAGGGAAAACCCGCATTTAATGCTATAAACTTATGAGGTATTTGTTAGTCGTGCTAATCTCTCGGCAGCTCATTATTATCATGCTTTATTTTTTAAACTCTAATTTAAGCCATTTTTAGCCGCTTTTCTGTGCGTCCTGTGGCGTTTTCTAGATAAAAACGCACGCATTGTGTTGCCATAATTGGAATGACCCTCTGGGCGCATTGGACGTTATCCTGTCCAGAACTGATTTAAAACGCTGCTCGCATGCAGATGACAGCGCCGATAAAGTCGACGGATAAAACTTTTTCACAGTTTTGGAAATTTGAGAAATGAGTCGAGAGATGCGAGAAACTTTGCCTTCAAGGCTAACAAATTGTTTCAACTGCAATGGCAAGCGGGCAGAGGGGGTGAGGAAGTGTGTGTGAGTGTGTGAGTGTGTCTCTGTGTGTGTGTGTGAGTGTTGCCCATGGCCAGCGTGTGTCTTGTATTTGGTGAAATTGAACGCCCAACGCAAAGACACTCACGTTGACAGCCAAATTCAAAACACTCTCTAAAACAGCAACAGCAACAGCAGCAGCAGCAGCCGCAGCAGCAGCAACAACTGCTTAAGCCATATCAATAACGGAATATTGCAGCACATTGCAAATTGAAACTTGCGCAAAGCGAAATTGAAAAAAATATATTAAAGAAAAATAACTGCTAGAGCTTCTGTTTGGACGGAATTGCAATCGTTTTCAATTTCTTTAGATTTGTTTTGAGCTTTTTTTTATACATGTTTATATATTTCGATTATTTTCATAATATTGGATGCACGTACCTTCGCCTCTTCGCATGCACTATCTAGAGCTTCCCGCTGCGATAATGCACTGGTCGATGACCGCCAAACAAGATGCGCTTGAAGGCCTGGCGGAACTCAGGACTGAATATTGTATAGATGACCTGTAAAAATAGAGAGGCAATGGGAGGGAGAGTTTTTTATGTTAGTTTAGTTTTGGCTAGTTTTGTAACACTGCCAAGCTAGGCTCCTTTAACGCCAAAGTAACAAAGCACTCAAACATATCCAAATCCTTAACTATCGATAGTTTCAAAATAACATGCAAGTAGTTCATGACAAAAAACTTAGGTGGCAACGCTGACAACTTCATGACTTCCCATTCAAATTGTCAAAAGCGTCGTGTGAGGACGTAAAATAATTGTACAAAAAGGGAGTAAGTGAAAATTAGTTTAAAGTAAAACCTCACCCAATACAGACATAACAATTATTGCACAATTAGACTAAAAGAAAACGAAAATGAGCGCCAACGAGCAGCCAACGACCAGCGCAGCCGCAGCTGGAGGTGGCAACGGGAACGACAATGGCAATGGAAATGGAAAGGGAAATGACAATGGCAACGGCAACGGCATGGATCGCAAGCGTTTCAATGTCAAGAAATGGAATGGCGTTGCTCTCTGGTCCTGGGATATAGTCGTCGATAACTGTGCCATTTGTCGCAATCATATTATGGATCCGTGCATTCAATGCCAGGCCAATCAGTCGACCAACAGCGGCTCCGAATGCACCGTCGCCTGGGGCTCGTGCAATCATGCCTTTCATTTCCATTGCATTTCGCATTGGCTGAAGACCCGTCCCGTCTGTCCCCTGGACAATCTCGAATGGAACTTTGAGAAATATGGACGTTAGTCAGCTATCAAAATGTATGCGAATTTATATATGTGAATAAAATATAAAATATAATAATGTAATAAATTCTTTGAGAGAATCAAACATATTTTGAGCAACCTTTTTTGGTTTATCAGATTGTGGTTCATTTAGGGACTTTAACCAAAGAGTATTTCGATTTAAAATGCAGCTGAGATTATGAAATGTATTGTTCCCAGTGCTGGACATGCGTATTATAGGCTTCGTTCGTGCTCTTATGTAAGAATATATACATATATATGGATACATAAACAATCACCCATATTTCTGCCTATTATACATGAATGTATGTATGTATGTCTAAAATTATTCTCGAATTTTCTTTTCAGGATTTAAAAGGGATTAATTATTCGATATGTATCGATAGAGTTCTACGTGCTGCCAACTGTCCTTAAAGACCTAAACTTAATGCAATCGGTAAATAGTAAAACTACATAAATATATCTAATAAGAGAGACTCATAAACTACAACTGAATGGATGAATGAATGATTGAGATATGTTCGAAGACATGTTAAATTCAGATAAACTCGAGAGAGAGAGAGAGAGATGAATATGCAAAGAGAAAGATTATGCGCAGATCAAGGACAACTGTTTAGTAAATCTAATAAACGATATCTCGTAAAAAATCAAACAGTTCTTCAAGCTTGTTATAGAAGTTACAGAGCGGAATAGCAATACTTTAAGGTATTTGCACAGAAATATTCATTGTATTTTTAGTATGATATCAAAAGTCTATTCTGATGTAGCTAGCCTAGTCCCAGATTCAGATTCACAGATTTGGAAGAGTCCACACTAATTCATAATTATTATTTTGTGTAAACATATATTTATATATACCTATATATGATATATATACTTTATTATAAAAGCTTTTTATTTGTATAAAAAATCTTTACCGGATTCAGCGTCGAGTTGAAGTAGCCCAGCCACAGGAAGAGTGAGGCGACGCTGTCGCTGATCTGGCAGGCGGCGCAGAGCGGCATGGTCAGTGCCATCACAAAGAAGGGCAGCCAGCAGACAACGAATGCGCCTGTTATAATGGCCAAGGTTTTGGCCGCTTTCCTTTCCCGTTTCGCCTCCAGCGTCTCCTTGCGTTTGTTCACCTTTTGCATGGGATTCGCGATGCTGGACAATTGCTGTGCCGGCTGCTGCTGTTGCTGTGAGTGTTGAGCGGAATTGGGGCTTGGATTTGGTTGCTGGTTCAGCTGTAGGTGCAGCTGTTTGGTGCGCGGTTCGGGTGTTACCGCACCCGAGGCATTTGCGGAGCTGCATAACGGATGCGCCTGGTTGCAGCTGGTTAGCGTGCTGGTCTTTGTTGTCATTGGGCCAGCTGCTGGCGTCGTTGGTGTCTGTGGCGATAGCGCTGATATCGATGTAATTGTTGTGGCATTTGATGTGCTGGCACCACCACCACCACCACCGCCACCGCCGCCGGATTTGCTCGTTTTTTGTAGCTGTTGCATTTGTTCAAGCTGCTGTTGCAACTGCGGATCCTCAAGCACCTCCACACCACCGCTGCCATTGGCCTTGCCAGTTGGTGTTGTTGCTGCTCTTGCCTCGACTACCAATGCTGTCGTTGCTGCCTCCCCAGCTTCAGCTGCTGCTGCTGTTGTGGTTGCGGTCTCTTCAACCACATTTAGCTGATGCTCTTGCTGCTGTTCCTCCAGTTGCTCCTCCTCCTGCACGCGCTGCTCAACAGTTTCGCTGGATTTCAGTTGCTTGTGCTGCTGATTGGCCAAGGCCACCAAATGTGAGACGGTAGCGATTTGGCTACCTGATGTGCTTGGCACCTGCAGACAGAGAGAGCGTGAGAGGGATAGATAAAGCATATATCAATATTCAATTTCGGTTTAGCATTACAAATCGGAGCTGGTTGCAATGGCATGCGCATAAATATATTTATGAGCAATTCCTCTAAACCAATTCCACTTCCATTTCCGCTCTTTTATGCTTGACCATTCTGTGGCTATTCATAAAAATCGCCGAGCAAATAAATACGTGTATTTATTTACGTTAAGCTTCACGTTGCGAATTCACGCACGCACCACTCGACGGCGTGTATGTGTGTGTGTGTGTGATGGGTGTGCCACGCCCCTGCTATTAAGCCACTCTATGCCGGAAGGAAGCCGCACATTCGCAGGCACTTGGTCAAAAAGGGCTGCAATTTGTCGAGTTGGTCCGCCCGCCACCCGCCATTCGCCTGCCCGCCTGCTGCCTCCTGCCTGCTAACGGCATGTCGTAGGCACTAAAATTCATATAATCACCTGTAATTTGAGACAGCAGTGTCCATGTCCATGAGCCACATTATGTGCAGAAGCGTAAAGTGCTAAAATCAACTTTTATGTGTTATAAATTTTGTCTACGACCACACTTGCTACCCATCTCTCTCACGCGCGCTCTCCCTCTCACTCTCCTAGTGTAAACAAGCCAACGCAGGTGCCGCACATTTTGCGCCTAGAGGTGGCGCATAAACAATTCGTGCTGAGCTATCGATAAGCGCTCGCGTTAGTTATCTGTGAATGGCTGCGATAGTTGCTGAGATCAGCAGTTGAATGCGCGAGCGTTAGTGATGCGGCACTGTGGCGATAGGCAGCACTTGAAATTTAACGGTATTTGATAATTGAAACATATGCATGTGCGATAGTTGCTGCTCAGTGAGTTTCAAGGTGGTTTGAATTTGAATTCTCTATAGCTTTGGCCTTTCTTGATCAAGTTTTCTGCTCACACTTCAAAAACATCTCAAGTCTTGCTTTCTGCGAATTTCATTAAACAAATTTGGGAATGAAACAAATGTCAACGCTCCAACGCCCTCCCTAAGGCTTAAAATTGATTTAAAATTGCACCTTTGAAACAGACAGAAGTTTTTCAGCTCAAGTCTCGTCTCTAATTTTGGAGCCTTTTTTTTTTTTTGTCTGTAGGGGGCATTGCTCACAATTAATGGGCCGCACGGACACGGCGCCAAAGTCGTTGCCAAATGAATTTTATGACTTTGATTCCATAATATATTGCTTGGTTGTTATAAGCGTGTAATTGATGCGCTGCCATAGCCCAGCACAGAGAACAGTAACGAGAACAAGCAAGAATGTTGCAGTCGGATGTTGCTGACTGCACGATGCTTGCTTAAGATTAAAAAATGAAAAAATGATAGGCTTCTCTGTAGAACATTTCATTTGCCAAGAACAAAACCATTTTAGAGTTAAAGTTTTGAGAGTATAGACTATAGCGTATTGCGGCTTTTGTTGATCATTTGTGAAGCAATTCATATTGCTACTCTTCTCTTTGGGATGCTATCGAGACGACACTCAGACAGCTCTGATAAAACCCATATACTCTATTTCACGCCGTGAGCGTGCATAAAAACAACAACTCTGACTAAAATTCAAATTTTTCTTGGTGCCGGACCACAAAAATAAAAAATGCATTTTCAATTTGCCAAACAATGAAGCAAGAAGACGAAGCAGGAGCTGCAGAAAGAACGAGAGAAGAGCTCTTGCGCCTTGTCGCCAGGGACAGGTCAAAGCCAGGAGAAGGCGGCATATAAAACTCAATGGCCATTGGGCACAAAAATTTGTACAAAGGCAAAGTGTATAGCATGTGTGTGTGTGTGTGTGTGTGTGTGTAACCTATGCTATGGCCATTGTCAATGCCATTGTGTGTCGTTCAGCTGGAGATAGAGGGAGAGTGTGTGTGTGAGCGAGAGAGAGAGAGAGAGAGAGGGTGAAAGGCAGAGCGAATACAAACAAATGTTGCAATTTCATTTGGTTTCGGACTGAGAGGTTTGTCTTGATATTTGCTGCGATTTGCTTTCATTTCGTATTCTTTTCGATTCCGACCGCACGTAAAGCGAATCAATGCCAAACTGCAATCGAGAACGTATACAACAATGCGGACTAATGATTGCGCGTTCCATTGGCTTCTCTAATGGCCAATACACGGGACGGTAATAACTTTTCAATAGTGGCCGAGGCCGAGGCCGAGGACAATGGGAGTGGAACAGTTGCACAACTGTTGAGCAGCAGCAGTTGAACAACTTTGGCTTATTTCGTGCTGAAACTTGAAGATTACGCATACGCCGCATACGCCGCACGGGCCAGCTGCAAGTTCCTTTATTTTTTTTTGTTTAGTAACTTTTAATTTGAAATGTTTCGCTTTAATTTTTGTCGAAGAGTTGAAAACCAGAAAACCAAAAACCCTAAACCAAAAAACAAACACAGCAACAAGCTTAGAAGTGAGCGTTAACAAAGTGTAGCACACAGACACACACACACACACTCTCTGTCTCTCTCTCTCTCTCTTTCTCCCACACACACTCATACTAACTCATACTAATATATTATTTATGTGACCATTGACCACCCTTAACTTCTCTGCTCCACTAATGTATTCCCTTCTCACTCTCTCCTTCTCTCCTTCCCCCCTTTCGTCTCTCTCCCTACTCTAGCCGCCTGCATTTAAGTGAAATGTATATTTGTTTCAATTTATTTGCAGGCGCCACTTGCGCCTTGCATTGACTTATTGTTTTTGTTTCCAATTTGCTTTTGGCTTCTGCGTTCGGTGAGTGTATTTTTAATGGCAATACTCTGAGCTGATTAGCTACGGCGAGCACTGTGTTAGAGTACAAGCAAAAAGAACAAACTTCATACACTATATATAAATGACAATAAGAGAATAGAAGAAAAAGGGAACTATTGAATAAAATTACAGATTTTGTACTAAAGAATAGTTAAAACTAAAAAAAATGTATGCAGAAATAAAAATATTATTAAATAAAATATTATTAAAATATATTAAATAACACTAAATAAAAAGCACATACAATAAAAGTTTTAAGAAACCCCCAGGCCTTAAAAGCAAAGATTTTGCAATAATATAAATCAAAAAGCTTTTGAAAATAAGTAAGCTAAAAGGTTTTCAGTCTAATGAGACATAAAATAGAGTTGAGGAAAATTTAATTTTTTGATAGTTTCGAGCATAAACTTTGAATTATTTTTGTTAGAGCTCTACATCTAATTAAATTCTAAAATCTATTGGCGCTTCAACTTCTACCTTCTCGACTTTCATTTTTATTTACTGTCAATTCAAAAGTTTTTCTTACTTTTCTCGATGGCATCGCCTAGTCATCACTTTCAGCAGCTTGCACTGGAAAAGTTATTCAAATTGCATTTCAATTGCAACAGTTTGGCAAGAAATGCTTCAACTTTATGATTTATGCATAATTAAATTGTATTCCCATTTGGATTTGAGCTCTATTTGCTCTTGTGCAATTGCCGATGCGGGATTTGAAGTATATGGAAAGCTTCGGTGCAGCACGGTTTGCTCTAATAAACTCTTGCTAGCTTTTTTTACCACTGATTTTGGCTTTTTTTCTATCGTTCTTTTCTATTTTGTTGTTGTTGCTGCTATTTTGTTTGTTTTTGGCTCTTGGCTCATATAATAAACGAAACTACTATGATAAATGTATATATATTTGCTTGCGGCTATGCGTGGAGTGTGTGAGTGTGTGTGTGTGTGATCATGTGTGTGAGTGTGTCGTGTGTTTGTGTTTATTTATTTGGCTGTCCACTTATTTGGCGCACACACACAGAAACCTGGCCCAAGTAAATATTTAATCTGAATGCATGTGAACACGTGTGCGTGTGCGTGTGTGTGTGTGTGCGTGTGTGTGTGTGTGTGTGTGTGTCTGTCCTCTATTTGCTGGCCAGGCAAAGGCAAATAGCCATGCGAGCCATGTTGCTGATACGCTTAGTTATTATGGTCAAACGAAAGCTGTTAGCCATAAGCTATCAACATATTTTCTTCAATTACTTCAAGCGCATTGAGTGCCCACGTTTTCAGATTCCTGTTGCTGCGCTTTGTTTTCATTTGACTGAAACTGGAACTGGAACTGAGACGGAGCTGAGTTGGTTTTGCATGGCAAGGATACCCATTTGGTATCCTTGTCACCGACTTTCCCTCACTCCCTCACTCTCTCTGTGTGACTTGGCTATTACTTAACCTGCATGTAACGCACGCAGCGACCTTTTGGCCACTCGCTACCAATTTATTTTGACTCGAACTCGACTCGAAGTCCGACGCTTGCTTATTTTTTTATGTTTCGATTTTCGTTGCCTTTGCTTTAATGCCTTATTATTGAATGTGTGTGAGAGTGTGTGTGTGCGTGTTTGGCCATAAAAAAGCTAGTCGAAATTGAAGTACATAAAATGCCAGCTAAATACAAATTTTCGTTTTGTCAATAAACAAAAAAAAAAAAAAAAAAAAAAAAAAAAAAGAGAAGCTTTGCCTGCATTTTATCGCTCACATTTTGTATAATTTGCGGGCTTAAACCTTTTTCATATAAATATTTATATAGATATCTATATGCAGCTGTAGCCGCTAATAAAAGCGAACGACGCCAAAAAATAATAAGAGTTCATATTTTTAATTTTGTTTCGAACGAACACGTGTTGTATACGTAATCCGCATGTACTATATAAAAAGTAAATCGATTTATGCGTGCATAAATCAAATGTCAGCCGAACTTGATGTTTAGCTAACGACATGTGCAAGTTTCTATTTGGATTTAACAGGGATTACGCGCACAGGACACGCAACGAAAGACTGGACAAGGATTTGATGCCTCTTTTTGCAGGGTGATTAAATGGGGTAGATTAGCTTGTATGTGTGTGTGAAGTGCGTGAGAGGGAGGGTGAAGTTGGGGGGCTATATGCCTAACTAGACTCAGTAAGAGAAAATCTCTCTTTTAAAAATCTTGGGTCTGGTGAAGTAGAAAGATTAAAATTTAAATAACTCAAAGACTACAACAGCTACCGAAATTTTTATTTATTTATTAAACTCTTATAAGAGAGCTTTACTAAAATTGAAATATTTTCTTTTTTACACAATCAGACGGAATTATGTGAAAGATTCAAAATTTAGCTAAAGATAAAATCTATAAATTTAAAGCAACAACAGATCATCTAACAGTCGGGCACACCCCATCAAATTACTCTCACGTGGTTCCTTTTTTTTGGGCACTCAGGAAGCAAACTCAGATCGTTGAGCACATGTCAGGCGTTATGAAATTTGCTTTGAGCGTAGCTCTACTTTCCGTGCCCAAAAAAAAAAAAACAAAATCGGGAGAGCAAAAACCAATTCGAAAATCCAAATCCCCTGCTGTGTGGGCTGGGCACACACACACACACACTTACCTCAATGCCGGCGCGACTTTTGCTATCCACATTCGAGCTACTGAACTCCGTATCCTCCACCGTGTTAACCGTGTTCGTTGAGTTGCCCTCGACCAGGCCCAATGCCGTGCTGCCGCCAGCAGCTCCTGCTCCGCCAGACGCTGTGCCGCTCTTATTCTTAGCCGTTGAAAATTTGCCAAGACGTAAGCGCAGACGATTTAATTTGGTATCTGAGGAAGCGCCAGTGCCGGGCTAGACGAGGGGGAAACAGAGAGAGTGGGAGAGAGAGAGAGAGCGAAAGGATTAAAATGTGAGTGAATACTGCATTGATTTTTTGAAGTGTTATAAAAACTAAATTTGCTGGCCTTTTTTTTTTTATTTATTTTTTTTTATTTTGGGCCATTAATTTGTACAAGAATAGTTGAAAATTTGCATTTACTTCTTCTTCACCTATTGTTGCCTTTGTTGCTGTTGCGCCTTACGCTTCAATAAACCGCAATTTGTACGCATAGTCAAAATGGAGAGGCCTCCGCCGTAGCTGGCTACCATATGCATATGTAAGTGGATACGTTCGTAAATAAATTGTGTATATTTGTTACAGTCATGCCACAGTGCCAATACATATATATATATATATGGTATATACATATGTATATATATATATATATATATATATATATATAGAGTGCGTGCTCAAAATAAATTTTACGCTTGACTGCTTCGAGCGCTTGACCTCTTTGATTTTCTCTCGTTTTTTTTTACTCCTTTTTTTGCTTTGCTTCCTTATAGCATCCTTTTTTTTGCTGTTGTCGTCGCGTTCAATCCCCACCAAATTAAAGTAATTGAGTAGTCAAAACCTTTTGCCTCATCGTCAGCTTGCTGACCCTTTGCTCTAGACTCGATATTGCTTTAAATAAATAAAATTATGCTGATTTTGCGTTCGTGTGCGGAAATTTGACAAAAAATAAGAATGGAAAAGTGAAGAAGAGAGATGGATAAAAAAAAAAAATCATTGGGCCTGTCAAAGTGTTTTGTATGCGTGAGTATATATTTGTGTGTGTGTGCCTGGTCATGCCCTCAGCGCTCAGCTCGCATTTCCCCAAATGGCGTGAATATTTGCGCAAATAGTATTAAATGGATTTGCAGCTACAGCGACGCATGTGACCTTCATTTTGTGGGCAGCACAAGAAGTGTAATTGCTCTGTCGCATGCCAACACCTAAAGTGGCCCTTAAAGGCACCGAGAAAGGGACAGAGGGAGTGAGAGAGAGAGAGAGGGAGAGAAAGAGAACCTGTCCTGGGCCTGGACAAAGGGTCAGCTTATTAAATATTTAAAGCCTGTTGCTTAATTAGAGAAGCGCTTTCAGGTGAAACTTAATCCAACTGGGCGCTGACAGCTATTAAATTGAAGAAGGCAGACTTCTAGTTTCGTGAGCCACTAGACCTAGAGCTGGAGCTGGAGCTAGAGCTGAGCGCGTGTGCGTGTTTGGTGAGCGTAACGCGAGAGCGCACGTGTTTAGCATTGAGTTTGAAGTGGGCTAAGAAGGAACAGCTCGAAGTTTCGGCTTTAACTTTGATGTGATTTGAGAGAACTTCTAGACAATTGAAGGCGTACTCGATGCAACTGCGCACGCCCGACACGAGCTGATATAGCCTCGATACGGTCAAGCACGACTTAGCCACAACTTAGCGCGACTTTTGACCAAGTGGCCAAGATTAGACACGACGCTTACACGACCTGACACGACCTGATATCGTAATACATGGCTTCAACTGCTTTGTTATGACTGTGACACGACTTAGAAGGACTTTCAATGAAGCTTAATGTGACGACATTATTTTAAACGATTATAGTCGAAGATTGAACAGAATATGGCATAGACTTAATCTTACTTGAGTTTTAAAGGCTTTAGCATGAAAATGACTTAACACGGGATGATATAGATGATATATGCGGTCTTTCACGACTCAAGTTTGTTTGGTATAAGTTTGAGTTGATTTAAAACGACTTTTAAAGAAAATTTTATACACTTTGACATGGGCAGACAGGAACTGATGTCGATTTTTATAGATATAACTTTATGTAATTTGAAATGAAGATAATATACTTTCTTTTTCTTGATAATAAAGATGATGTAGTTCAACTATAATCTAGCAACAGCAAGTAGAAAAGACCCTGATTTAGAAACACGACTGAAGAGATATAAAAGTAGAAATCTTTTTAAAATTGAAATTAATAATTCAAATAATAATAATCATAAATGTCAATCTTCAAAACTTGAAATCAATTTGCACTTTCTTACAGTTCCATTAAATTGCTTAAGCTTTAAGTATCTATCCACACGCCCAGCTGCCAGCAACTAGAAGTAAGTTTATACAGTCAACTTGAACGCATCAATTCACGTAACGGTTTCACACACTAGCCCAACGATATACACTTGTGTGTATGTATGTATATGTGTAGAATGTGTGTAATAATCGCATTTTGTAGGCAAGACGCTAATTGAATTTGCTTTGCGTTTCGCATGCTTGGGATTGCGTATACGCAGCATTGGCTTCGTTTGTGGATTTGATGCCATGCGGGTAATCAATGCGTAATTGAATCGCTGATAACTTCAAAGACGCCCTCACACACACACGTATGAACATACCATAAAATTGGCGTGCTAAACAATTGGCAAAATGAAAAAGAGGGGAGAGAGAGAGAGAGCGAGAGAGAAAGCGAGAGAGAGAAAAGTTTGCGCGTGTTGCTCGCATGCTTAGCCATAAAATACCATGGATTCCCCTTTGGCGTTTGCTTAGATCGAAAACTAAACAACATGGCACATTAACGTTATTTAAATACTAAAGTAAACGCACACACATCAGCACCGCCACCACCACCCACCCACTTATAGATAAGGCAAACTGTAGCTGCTATTCCCAGTGTAGTAGAGTGTAGCATACTTTTCAGCAGCAGCAACAGCGACGACGACGATAAGTAAAACCCAGCTCAATGTGTATTTTATGTAGATGTGCCTGTCAGCTGTCGCTATCTATAGACACTCTCATATGTACACATACGCATGTGTGTATGTGTGTATGCGTGTGTGCGTGTGTGTGCACATTTATTTAAGCGTTTGCATAAACGATACTTGGCCGAAGCCATTTTGCCACTTTGGCTAATTTATGTAAATTGTTTTCTTATTTAATTGTTTTTCTTGCGAGACATGTGTTGAGCTTCCACATTGTGTGTGTACTGCTGTGTGTGTACTGCTGTGTGTGTGTGTGTGTGTGACATTGTCTCTGCTATATGTGCGTGCGTGCGTATGTGTATCCAATAATTTCTTTACATGCGATTTATGCTGCCTCTGACTGTGGCCAAAAAATGTCGCTCAAGTGCCAAGACACAGAGTTGCTGTCAAGCAAACACTGTGCTACACAGAAGTCATTTTATTTTATTTTAAATATTTATCTGTGTGTTTTTTTATTATTTTAAATGTATATAATTATAACAATATAATTAATTTAAATTCACTAATTTTTTGTAGCATAGTGTATTTATTGAATAATTCAAACAAACCACAGAGTCTTGAAAAATTTGCCAATTTCGAGCTGCAGTACATGACTATTGAAAGACATTTTGTGTCATGCCATGTAGCAGAGTGTAGCTAGGGCGGATATATATATACGGCAGATTTATATATAACAGTCAGAAAATACAGGTGAACTGAGATATGCTTGATCTTCGAGTGGCTCTATTTGCATGTAAAACATGTAGCACAGTGTTAATGGATTTGCTTAGGTTTGATATGGGAATATAAATTACTTGAGGTATAGAAGAAACTTTTCTCTTTTCATCAGTTTTGAGTCGCTCAATTTGAATATGAAACTCAATTTGAATTGCATGCCGTGTAGTACAGTGTTTATGTGTCTGCTTATTGTTTTATAAACTGGATTCTGAACAAAGTTAAACTTAATTTTCCTTCAATTTAAAGTTGCTGAACTTGAATATGGAATTATATTTTATGCCATGTAGCACAGTGTTAATGTGACTGCCTTCGTATTAAAAATTCATTTCAATTATTTTGTCAGCAAAAGTAAATTTATCTTTAAGATGGAATGCGATTTCAGCTGTACGCCATGTAGGACAGTGTTAATGCGCCAGCTCTTGTATGTATATAAATAGAAGAAAACAAAAGCAAAAGCACAACTTGCAAACGTGTGTGGCATATGGACAATTGTGGCCAAAATCTGTTGGGGCTCTTGTCGCTCCTGCCTGGCTGTTTGTCATATGGTTCTGGTCATAATGTCAATATCTCGAGCAATCAATTTGAGCTGCTGTCACTGGCCGTTGTTGTTGCTTTTGTTTGCAAATGTAATTGTGATTATGTACGAGTGGTCAAGGCGGGCGCACACAGAGAACGATATATATAGAGAGAGAGAGAGAGAGAGAGACTCTCACTTTATCAGTGTTGTTGAGCGCAAAACATCTGGGCGTTCTTGTCAGCATCACTTGGCCATGAAGAAGGACACTCCAAAGACCGATTGCTTTTTGTGTTTAATGTTACATTATTATTAATGTTTGCCCTTATTGTTGTTGCTGCTGCTGCTGCTGCTGCTGCTGTTGCTGCTATGTTGAGTCATGTGTGGCATTAGTCGCATAGCCAAATTACACATAATACCTGTTCGCTCAATTTGCCTAATTACCTTTCACTATCGTATATTATGTTAATTACAAAATCAATGCGCACGAATGTTTACTGTGGCATAAATAACATCAATTTGCTATTAGAAATTTCACATTGATTTGGGATTTGTATTATCTGAAATACTTTTTCGCACAGTTCCACATTTTTCATATGAGAACTTTTCTCTCCCCTCTCTATTTACTGTTAAGCTATATGCAATAATCTTTGTGATTCCATAGTAAAAAAAAAAAACATAGTAGAACTCTAACTCCTGCTCCGATCTATGTAAACTGATTTTCAATTAAAATAACACACATTACAATTAAATATGATGTGCTAAGCCCCGTGTCGATATTCGACATTAGTCGAATTTTATTAGTTTCTGATGCAATTGAAATCATTCGCAGAACAAATTTCTGTTAGCCAGTTAGCCGAATGCCACTTGGCGCTGCGAATTGGCCATAAATATGCTAAATGCAAATGCAATTAACTTAAATTTATGTGCTGCCAGCGGAACAGAAATAACAACATTTTTAATACACGCTCATGGATGGCAGCAGAAGAGTATATTGGCTTGCTACGATTTTAGATTTGAACATGGAATCAAATGCATATTTGAGGCCATGGCAAATCGGATCTAGTTTTGGTTTCTGCAGAGCTTTCAGGCTGCTGTTGGCGCAGCGAACGTGTATTAGACAGTCGTTGATGCTCGATTGCAAAGTTCTTATTTATATTTTGGTAGCGAAATATCCAAAAAACTTTGCTACAACAAATCTTTATTAAATACAAAAAAAAAAAAAAGAAAAAAGAGATGAAGGAGATGGAAAAATTGTAACAAAGCGCGCAGCGGGCGAGCTGCGAAATTTGCTGTTGTTGTAGCCAATGCTGGCGATTTGTTGTAGTTGTAGTTGTTGTTGTATGTTAGTATAAACCCTCGTCAAGTTGCAGGAAAGCAATTTTCAATTTGAAAGCATTTAGTTGAATAAAAAAGGAATAACAAGAGGAATAATTCAAATGCCAATGCCTAGGCGTTAGCTGAATGCTCTGCTAAGCCCAAACAAGAAAACTCATGGAAGTATTGGCTGGATTTAAAGAAGAGCTTTAGCATTTATAGAACTTTCATTGATTAGCTTATTAACTTTTTAAACACTTTGGGAAAAAGTGCATTTGGATTCATAGATATAATGCAATAATGTGCTTGAATGTAGCTTTTTTTAATTTGTTGTAAAAGCTAATAAAAAATGAGCTTGAATCTACGCAAGCTTTTACTCTGCTTTTCTTAATTGATGAGCTAGAAATAATTTTAAGATATATGTAGGAGGAAAGCAAAGCAAAGTTCTATAAGAAGCTTCACTTTAAGTAATCTCATATAAATTACGTCAACTACATAACGAAAAGTTATTCAAGTACTTAATACAAACAAATATAATTACTTAAACATTCTAATAAAAGCTCCCAAAGCTCCACCACAAGCTCCGCTCCATAGCAAGCACATTAAGCGCTCTGCTGAGCCCACACCGAACTTTTGCCTCAAAAGCTTTGCAGCTGCAAAGTAGCCTTTATCTTTGCGAAAGTCTTTGTACATATTGCATACAAATTGAATCACTTAGCCCATCAGCTTCGGGTAAGGGCATCAGAATGCCTGCGCTGAGTGGGGTAAATATATTTTAAAATCAACAAGCAGGCCAGGCCAGTGAGTGGCACTAAATGGATGCGTGTAGCTGTGTGTGTGTGTGTGTGCTGGTATGCTGGTATTGGTATTGGCATGCGCCTGCTGACATGTAACCAACACATTCACACACACACACACACACACGCGCCGGACATGGCTTGGACATGTGTACGTTGGCAAATAGTGGACAACTTGTCTTGTTTGCGCATTGAATTTGTGATTCCAATGACTTTTTGTCAGCTTCGCACTGCCCTATGCGATTCTCTTAGGTGCCTGAGTGGCCATGTGTATGTGTGTGTGTGGGTGTATGTGGGTAGGTATGCGTGTGTAGGTTGGTAAGTGGTTGCAAACATTTCCACGTCAAATGGTCATTTTCAATTTAGTCAAAGCATTAAGCTTAAGCTAAGTAGCTGCGGTCCAGCATCTCAGCTAGTTATAGACAAAACAAAACAACAACAACAAATAGAGGAAGAAATGGAATTTCTTATGGAGAAAACTTGCCATGCTGTGAGCTGTACGAAGTGCAGATGCTCTAGCTAATGTAGAGACTTACAGCCTAGAGAGTAGAGAAAGAGCTCTACTCATACAGGCTTAACAAAACTGATTTAAATAAATATTATATATAATTATTGCTATTTACATTGGGGGTCAACTGAACTGAGTGAGCTGTGGACATGTTAATTCTTTTCAATGTAATAGTAACATAAATATTATTATTGTTGCTACTATCCGAATAGCTAATAAACAATGAATGCTGACGAGGTTATTTTGATTTGTAGCATACCTCCCTTGCTCACATGTTAAGCTCTTAGTGAAGCTCATAGAGTATTTCTCTGCTATCTAAAGTATACTAAAAATGGAATTTCTATTAGCATATATACATGCCCATATATGTATATACATACATACATGCACAAATATACATATATATACACCTAAATACCTACTTATCCACTGAACACTGAGCAGCGGCCGAATTGCCTCAGGTTGTTTTTCACGTTTCTCAACGTTCAACCGGACCTCAGGCCCCAACTGAGTTTACCTTTCGGCAGCTGTGGCTGTGCATTTGCTTCAACAAATTTCTAAAATGCATTTTTAAACACTTGAATGAAGTTCAAGTTGGCTAATTACATTTGGGCGCCCCAAGGCTGTGGCTAAATCGTGAGTATCTTGCATATATGTTAAGGGCGTATTTCGCATCAGCTCAAGCTGAAGTCTTTGTGTGGGGGCGTGGCGGTCTAATAGGTTTTCCACGTCTGCTCCTTGCCATCTCCGCTTTACTCGCTTTCTCCCCTCCCCCCTCTCTCGCTATCTCTCTCTCTCTCTCTCTCTTTGCTCTGCCCTTTACCTAACCACCCTCATGCTGCGCTGACCTTTGACTTGGGCTCTTGTTGTAGAGTCGATTTTGTGGCTGGCTTCGCGGTTAACTTCATTACAGTGCATAATTGCAGGGCTTTGGTTGCACGGCAAATTGTGCTGAGGCTTTGGGTTTAACATGCTGCCACACACAGGGTGTTTCACTGTGGCTGTGGGCGTTGCCATGCCACATGCTGTACTAAATTGATTTCTATTTAGTTATGGATTATTCCAGAAATTTTCAGGTCGAAAATAAATATATGAAATATTTTTCTTTTGTAGTTCTTAACTTTTATTGAAAAGCTGCTTTACGAAAGTTGTTAAAAATTAAAAGGCCACAAATGGATAGCTTTTCCATTTTTGATTAACTTAAGAGCTTGATGCAGCAAATACGGCCGTGGTGGGAGCCGTAGTGAGGCAAAACGGAAGAATTTGGCTCAAATTGATTATTGATTCTTTGAGTAATTCTTTGGGAATGGAATTTTTGGCAAAATAATATTCAAACTCGTTTTGCCTGTGGAGAGCTGAGAGAAGCTGAGCTGGAATATTTTAGCTTGTATTCCATTTTATACCCTGCACATGTGACGAAGGTAAATGCAGGGCATATTGACTTGATTATGATGTATGCAAGAGTTTTTAGAAAGCGTGTCCGATATGACTAGCATTGGCAATAAATCTCCATTAGTAAGGCATAGAGCTTAAGTATATAGAGCTTATATTAATCATGGTATTCATAAAAGCTAGAGATTTTATATCGTATATGTAGGTCTTCTTATAAACTCAAAGAAGCTTAAATTCCTTTCTTTATATATACATATGTATATATCATTACCTCCAATTTTGAATTGAATATTATTATATGTCTTTTACACATATATATTATATATTATTATATTTGACTTAAATGCTGAACAAACCCGCTTTATGCTTTCATTTATTTCTATTTATGTATGAATATTTAAGAAAGTCAGCTGGCGTAGTGCTGGGCAAATTTTTACAAGTTGCTTAGGGAATAGAAGTTAAGTATAATGTATCCTAAAAGTTTCTTTTTAAAAAACAAAATTTAAGGCAAAAGTCAAGTTAAGCATGCTTATATAATGAGCTGGGAGAATGAGCTGCAGCTAAAGCTAAAGCTGTTCTAGCAGCAGAGTTGATAAGGGTGTATCTAAAGCTTATTTCAGTTCGTTTTAGCTCAGGCTACACGCGAATCCCTCTCTTATGTTAAGTCTAAAATTAGTATTCACCTGATTATTGTTAGCTGTCATGTCAACAGGACGCGGCCGTCGACGATGAATGCGTTTCCTGGCCGTCTGATAGATTTTCCAGTACAGAGCCAAAATAACGAGCAGTGGCACATAGAAAGTGCAACAGGTGGCAAATACCTAAATGACAGAGGAAACTTGTTGAGTTTCGTCTAAATAGTCAATAGATATATCGGTCATATTACCTGATAGGCCACATCCTGCGAGACCATGCACTTTTGCTGCTCGATGCGTTGCAAGTAATCTGGATCCTTCCAGCCAAATTGTGGCGCCAGCGAAACAATCACAGATGCGGACCAAACGCAGAAGATCATCATGAAGACGCGGTTGCTGGTGCGTGAATGGATGTAATCAATGTTGGTCACAGCCCAATAACTGAAAGAAGAAGCAGCAGTAGAGGCAAACAAATAGAAAATAGAAAATGCTATATCGAAAATAGAGCAACAACAATAACAAAAACTTTTCATTTGTATTAACAATTGTTGCAGCACTTGAGACGCGACGCTGTTTTTTTTGTTATTTACTTTCCCTGAAACGCGCACAAAATGCAAATGAAATGCTGCATAAATCTAGGCAGGCACACACACATACACACACATATGGCGCAGCGTCAAAGTAAAGAAACGTGTTCGATATTCGAATTCCGTTCAACAGTTTTTTTCTATTTTCTTTTTTTTTTTAGAACATTTTGTTACCTTTTTTTTTGTTGCATTGCTGTTTGTATTTGTTTTGCCCCTCTCAGGTTTTTTCATGTGCCAAAAACATGTTTTATGTATGTATGCAAACCGGTGTGTATGTGTGTGTGTGTGCGGCTGCCAAGCGAGGCATTTTTGAAATTTCCATTTCTAAAGCTTGCGCCGCCCGAGTCAGTCCACATAACTTTGTAATGTGGTTTGCCAGTCGAAATTTTGCTTTCTCTCTTGAGTTCGATTCGTTTGAGTTTTCAAAAAGAATTAACTTAATTATAATTGGATTGAAGTGCACGAATTTCCATACTGGACATTTCCAATTGAACGTTTTCCATGGAGCACAGAAATTTATACTAATTGGATTAAAACTAAATTTTTACTTTCATTGAAGTTGCCGCAAATGCTTTTTCGATTTGAACTCTGAATGTAATCAATGTGAATTGTGAATAAGAAATTAATTGTTTTTTTTCGAGTGATATAACAGAAATGATAGCTTGGAATAGTGGGCAATTAAGGCGAAATCCTTATTACCCGAACAATCAACAAAATAAAATGATGCGAAACACTAAAGATATTCTTCTCTTGAATTTAATTTTTTTTCATGATGGACAATTTGTAAATCTGATAAAATTGATCAAAATATCTTAAAAAGTTGATATCATTGTCTTAAAATAATGTAATATACAGAAATGGAATATATGGAATATTTAGAAAGTTTAATTAAATTTGCAAAACTAGCAAGAAGCTTAAATATATATAAATATATATAAATGGAATTTCTTATCAGTTGAATATAGACAACATTTCTTTTGGAGAAACCACTGAGTAGAATTTTCATAGCTCTGATATTCCATTTACATATTAAAACCAAACTTCAAGTTCGGTCTAGAGTATTAGCAAAGTTTTCTATGCCCAAAGCCAAACTATTTTTTTTTTTGTTACCCACTTGTTCAGCCTGTGAGTAGAGCAACATGCCTAAACGAGTTTTTAAATGCTACGTGTATGGTAACTGGCACATACACACACACACATTGACACACACAGATTGGCATACACACACATACATGTATACTGTGTGTTATGAAGTTGGCTTTAAACGAATTGGTACTTCAGCGTTGCTTGTTGCTTAGGGCCAAAGGCTTTAAGAATGCCAACTATTCAACTGTGTGGCATAGATAATCACGTCCTAAGGCAGGCAGGCAACAGCAGAAACAGAAGCAGCAGCAGGAGCAGCAGCAGCAGGAGTAGCAGCAGCGTGAACAGTAAGCATCAACTGTTTGTTGTTGTTGAGGTGGCAGCCATTAAGCGGCTTTTTCAGTTTTGAAGTTTTGTCAGTGTTCAAAAGGTTGTTAACCACAGCAAACCACCGGCTATGCGTGTGTCTGTGTGTGTGTGTGTATGTGTGTGTGTGTGTATGTGTGTGTGTGTGTATGTGTATGTGCATAAATGTCAAATTAATGCCGGCAAACCGCACATTTCAAAATTTGACAGCGAAACACTGTAGAATTTCTTTAACTACAATGCTGACCGCAGCGCTTAAAGTGGCAACAGCAATTTGTTTATGTATTAATTAAACACAATTTGCATAAACAAATATTATGCCTGGCAATGCCGGAGCGGAGGCCGAGCAAATGTGTTTGTAAGTTTAAATCAACAATTAATTAAGTTGACAAAGTACTCGAGACGAGCAGCTGATAGCTACTATATATATATATATATATATATATATATATATATATATATGTACATATATGCGCATTAAATGTTCCGCAAATTTTGCCAAGTGCCTCTGAGCATCATATATATATGAGTGTGTGTGTGTGTGTGTGTGTGTGGAGCATCATTTAATTTGCGCCCATTTACACGCTAATGACAGCTGCATAAATATAAATATAATTATCGATATGCTGTACATTTGCTCAAAACTCAATTAAAAGGCACTCAATTAAAAGCTAACCATGCATATGGGTCCTTAGCTCTTAATAACTTGCTCTTAATAACGTGTTCGACTAACTGATACTCTGTAGTTAACAGAAATAACATTTAAATAATTGTTTACTACGCTAATTATCTGTTATCTGAGCTGCACGATAAATGTATTCAAAGTATGGAATATCTCTAATGCATAAAAGGGCAAGTTGAGCTGTTAGTTAAACTACTATAGACTAATTAACACCCTGTAGTATACACCAAATCTCTTATTAAAATCGAATTAAAGGTATTCCCTAAACTTAATATATGTAGACAATTCATAAACTCTAGGGAATATTTTTAATGTAAAAGATGTAAGCATACACAAATAAATATAGCTATTTAAATTAAGTTTCAACTAGGGAATACCTCAAATGAAAAAATGTAAACCAGCAAAATACATTTATAATTATTTTGCTGCAGTTTCAGCTAAGAAATAATTTGACAATTTTTTCTTTTTAAGTGAAATTTAATGCTAAAAAAATTAAGTGTGTTGACATTAAGCTAAATTTATATAAATATTTTATAAATAGCCGGAAATCATGTTGAATTTAATAAATATTTTGATTAGATGTTGCTCTGATTAGAAGCAGTTAACTAGATAAACATTTCCTTTCATTTCATTGATAAATGGCTAGAGAAGGAAGCAAGCCTTGAGCAGAAGCATGAAAGGCAAATCAGCAAAGCAGAGGCGGACTTCCAAAAACTTTCTCAGAAGGAATTTAAATGAAGTTACTTCACTTTTCGCAACCATCGACTTCCATAAACTTTGCTCTACGAAAAAACCCTTTCATTATTATTATTTCTTTTTATATATATCTTTTTTATCCATTTATAAACACATTTTCTTGAGCTATTCCCAAATGCTTTCTGGCCTCAAAGAGTTCACAGCCCGGGGCAAATGTCAAATGGCAAACACGTGTTAGCAGCTGCAGTCAGTTTGTCAGCTTGTTTATGAGAAATGATTGTGGAAGCATTTATACTATACATATATATATATATTTCTATGTGTGTTTGTAAGTCAATATTAAGTGTGCGTCTCGTATGCCTCATCGATAATAAATAATAATGAATGATGTTGATAGTTGATGACTTTTGTCTGGACAGCTGCCACCTGCTGTGTCTGGGTCAGCAACCAGTGCCTGCTAGAGACAGCAGAAGAGTGTGAGAGAGAGCGTGAAAGGGAGAGTTGGGGAATGGGGCTGCCAAGCTTCTTGACTGCCTGCTTTACTGTCTGCTCTACGATTTTTCATTAGCATAATATAATCGACTTCAAGTTGGCAATTTTGATTGACTGCTTAAAATTAATGGAATTTTGTGCTTTTCCTGTCAATTTTTTTCCTTTTTCTTCTTCTTTGCGTTTTTTTTGGGGGAGGGGGTGAGACAGCTAGCAATTTTATTACAATTTTCTTCTGGCTGTGGGTGCGGCTTTGAGGGGGTTGTTGTTGATGCGTCTCGCATGCAAATTAATAGCGCTAGCTAATAAAGTGCCTGTCATGCAATGCGATATCACTCATACGACTCGTTGTCGACTCCTGGCAATATTACTCATACGTCGCGTTGTCGCACACATTTTTTTATACTTATTTCATTTTTTTCTTCGCATTTCCTTTGCTGTATATCATAAATTTGTTAGGGCCGCTATTCAATTGAATTGAATTGAAGTCAATCAATTTATCAAGTACAGTCAGCTAGCTCGCGTAGCTAGGCCAGAGATTCGCCTGATGAATTATAACAATTTATTGTACGCCAAACAATTTAAATGCTATTTTTCCATTATGTACGTGTGTGTGCGGGTGTGTGTGTATGTGAGTGTGAGTGTGTGCGTGTGTCTGTGTGATAAATGTGCGGCACTCGAGTGTAACACTTTTTTAATGCATTTAAAAAATGCGCGCCTAGCACACAGAAAAGCCATTACTCTTGCTACTCTCACTGGATGCGTGTGCCATGTTTTTTTTTAGCTTTTTATATATTTTGTTCTTTTAATAAATGCCAGCTAACCTTTCGCCTAATTTGCCCCGCCAAGCACTGGGCTCAGAGTCTCGCATTCTGTATTTATATCTATATATTGGGATTAATAAACACATTTTCAATTATGATTTGTCACACGCTGTTCATAAATTCTCATGACTCGGCGGATTTGCGCGCAAATTGTTATTGCAGCTGAATCATTAAAAAAAAAAAAAAAAAAAAAAAATGAAAACCATAAAACAAAGCAGGTTGCGTAAAAGTGAAAAATCAAATTAATTTAGCTCAACTTTTAAGCTGTTCATAATTAATTGAAATTTTATAATGTTGAGTGTTGGTCAATATTTGTTTTATAGACTTGTTGTTGTTGCTTTGTTATTGTTTTGCTGACAGCGGTTAACTGCACACTTAATACCTGTCAACTGGAATGCTTTTACTTTTGTTGTTTTTATAGTCTTTTAATCTTTAGTTGATGCGCTTTGACAAATGGGTGCATGGGTTCGGGCATTTCGTAAGGCAGTCTGCTTAGGGATAGTTGAAGGAATTTACGAATTTTTTATGCAAAGGAATTTAATTAGCAGAGCATTTAATCATGGGAAATATTAGATATGAGTTGAGGTTTTTTTTATTATAATATTTTTTTTTATTAATTTCTCTTTTCTACTGTGTCTTATATATAAAAACTTAAAGCCCAAGCAAAATTATGTTTACAGTTTAAACATAATCTTTAATCTGTAAAATGTAGATTTTGTTGTGCCTATAGAGTATTCAGCAGCAGAATTTGATGAATGTGTACCTATATATAACCAATATATATACATATATAACCTTTTTGTATTTGAGGCTAATCGATTGCATTATGCTCTTATTGTAAAACGTTCACCTTTTGTTTCAATTTTTCAATTTCGAGGCAACAATTTTATACGCTTGTTACCTGCGGCTAACGACAGCAATTTTTCAGTTTACAACTATATTTTCTGCTTTTCTTTTTTTCTTTAAAGAAAAAAAAGCGCAGTTGAACAAAAGATAAAAATAGAAAACAAAACGTGGCATACAAAAATGCATTCCACACTAGACAAGTAACAATAGGAGGAGGCCGACAATAACAACAACTACAGCAACAACAATAGGCACACATGCAAATGGTGGGCTGTGGGCGTGGCACCGGGCTGAGGCTGTGTGCTGCATACGTCGTTTTTACTTTTTTTTTGTTTTGTTGCTGCGCCCTGCGGCAGCTGGTGGCATGATTAAATTTTTGCAAATTACGAACAACTGCCTACTTTCTCTTTCTGTTTCTCCCTCTCTCTTGATCCCTCTTACTCTCTCTTACTCTCTCCATTTCACTTTGTCTCTAGTTCGTCTGTTGGCAAAAACAATAATAAGCACTAAATGTTGCGAGTGGTAGCCATAAAAATTGTGCGCAAGAAACTAAAAAAATAATAAATAAATAAATAAAATTGAAATAAAATTTAAATTGGCCTTTGTCTCAAAAAGTCATCAAATATATAATAATTAAATATGTTGTCAACATATAAATGCTAATAGACTTAAGAGATCTTACTGAAGTTTAAATTAAATATCTAGTAAAATTGTCCACTTCAAATAGGACTGCAAAATTCAGAAAGACTCTTAACGAATTGAGAGATATATTATTTAAGAACCATATCATGTCTAACGAATTTTTAATTTTCTTGCAGTGTATTAGAAATAGACGTATTTTAACTGTTGTTTGCTTAATCTATTTAGCGACTTTTCTGTTTTAGTCTTTGATTCTCCAATTCGATTTAATCGGCCTTCGGCTTCATTTCACTCAAACAATTCCCTAATTACCTATTGATTATTGCATATAATGCACATACAATATACATAAATATATGTATTTATACATATATACTCATATCTGTAATTGTTTCATATTCAGATATATTTTAATTAAAATTTCCAATGGTTCAACACGTCGTATAATTGATACTTAATTCCATTTTATACGCAGCCATATTTTTATACCCATGGAAAATGAAATGATTGGGTATAATGGATGAGAGCTATACTTGATCTGGTATATATACAAACAGTTGAGTGGATCTAGATCAATCTAACTATTGAGCTGAGAAACTTTAGAGGGCTATAGACTGAACACCCATGACTTCCCATGATGCAGCCGCAGTAAAAGTTTGAAAGCTTCAAAATATCGATAACACCTTTTTAAAATCGATTAAATTGGATGATTAAATTGCTTTTTTAAAGCATGTATAACACTATTTAGAAGCTGGCTAATCGGACTGGGTATATTGAATCATCAATCAATTCAAATGTTTGCATACATACACCTAAAACATTCAATAGACGAAATTAAATCATTTGATTTGACGTCTTCTGCTACCTTCCTGAGAAACTTTTCAGCAAGAAACCCAAATGATATTCAGGGTATCTCCCCGTGATGCATTTCCGTTAGAGCACGTTCCCTTATTATGATTATGACGATTATTTTCATGATAATACAAACAGGCGTTGCCTGTCGCCCGAAATCAATTAGCATACTAAATGCATTTAAATATTGAAATAATTTTGCGCTTCATTATTGGACATCCATTGAGAGCGAGTCTCGCATTAACCAACTTATTAACTGGCAGCAAGGTAGCCCGAGAGGCAAGCTGGCAGACAACATGGTGCTACAATTTTTTAATGTATCCACAAATTATTTGCGATGTGCTAAGAGTCGAGGCGTTGCGTCGGTTATGCTGACATGCACGGCTCAGTATATCTTGCTCAGTACATCTCCCTCCATCTCACTCTCCCTCTCTATCTCTTTCGCGCGTCTGGCTTACAGCGAAATTCAATTTAAAACATGCTTACGTGGCTTGCGCATTTGCTGCGGGCTCTGTTGCAACCTGCCCCACAGGTTGCCAGCTGTCCAGCTGGCTGCCACGCAACCAGGCGGACTGTCTTTCTGTCTTTCTGCCCGACTGGCTGACGGCCTGCCTGGCGGTCCAGCATGCGCGCAGACAGCACTTAACTCTAGGTCAACAATGTGCCAGTGTTGTACAACCACAAATTAAATAGCTTTCAATTCCCTTTGCAGCAGTCTTGTTAGAGACACCTACATACATATATAAATAAAATTTCGAATATATATTAAATTTCGCCAGTATTGGTAAAATATTTTAGCTTATTTTACAACACTCATTCAGGCTATCTATAGGTCTACTGTACTTTTTTTATTAATAACATCATAAAAAAGTTTATTAAACAGGTTCTAAGCTATCTTTTCTTTGCCTAACACTGTGCCAGTGTTGTAAAATAACAATAAACCAGCTTTCAACTCTGCTTATACTAGCTTCCTATAAATATTAAATTTTGCCCCACAACTTTTGCTTGTTTAATGTAAATAAATTTTGAGCTTAATTCCAGCTCAGTTTTTTCAGGTTGCCAGTGTTGAGCAGCAGGCCAAGCCTTACATTGACAAACACATTAGTTATTTAGATTAAAACCTGTTCTAAATTTTTCATTCCTAGTTTTATTTATTTATTTTGTTTTCTTTTTTATAAAAATGCATTTCAAACTCTTTCCCTATCTAGTCTCTCTTTTTGGGCCAGCACGCAGACAGTGTTGATTAACAACTTAAGCTGTAGTCCCTTTGCAGCACGCAAACTAGCTATATATAGTACATTTCTTATGCCATTTTTCCTTGTAATGATAAATTTTAATCAAGTTTTTATGGTCCTGGTTTTTTTTTTTTTATTTATTTTTTATTTTTTTGGTCACTTATAATTTATGTTTTCTTCTCTTTCTTTAGCGGCGACCTACAAATTTATATGAGCACAAATTGCGTACATATGCTTATGAGTGTGTGTGTGTGTGATAATTGTTGTGGGGTATATGTGTTTGCTGACTGAGGTTGACATAAAGGTTTAATGGAATGCTGTTTTCAAATATGCCAAGCATTAGGAATTCAATTTGTTTAAGCTATTTAGTAACAAATACTAAAAAAAACTCACACGATATTTAATATAATATTTTATTATTTTCAGCCTTCTATATATGTACTTAAAGAGTATATTCTAGCTGATCAGCTGGCAGTTGCATTGCCTTTATAGTTTGTTGTTTTGCCTCTAGTGCGTGTGTGTGTGTGAGAGAGAGAAAGTTTTCTACTGGGCGCACAGCTGGCACAGGATGCGCCTTCATGTTGATTACAGGCCGTTGCCTCGCATATGTGTGCTGTGCGTGTGTGCATGTGCGTGTGCGTGTGCGTGTGCCGTCTGCTCTGAACGGCTCTGCTCAGTGCGTGCAGTCATAAGGGGACAGCAATTATAATTTATGGCACAAAAACAAGAACCTTATGTAAATTGCAAGGCGGAGCAACAGCAGCAACAGCAGGACTACAAAAAGGAGAAAAATACAAAACAAAAGCCAAGCAAATGGAGGCGCGCCACGCCCAGCTCATGTTACAGTTACAGCAAACGCAGTCTCAGCCTCAATTTCAGGAGCAGACGCTGCACGCAGTCAAGTACATTGATTGCTGTCTGTCCGTCCGTCTCGCTGTCTGTCCGTCCGTCTAGTTGCTACCTGCTGTTGTCCCTATTTTCGCATTATACTTTCGATGCATTTGCATCTTTGCAGCTTAAGCCAAAGGCACATACACAGCTCAATTATATTTAATAAGCCAGATTCCCTACAGGAGGACACTCTTAGCTGACAATATGAAAAAAAAAAAAATGCAGTCCAGCTAATTAACTGGCGATGGCCACAGAGTCAAGAGCACCCGCTGAGCAGCGTGAAAATTGTGCGGAAAATTTGTGAAAATGCTCGAATGTAATTTTTATTTATTTTTTTTTTTTTTGGCTAACAATGGATTTACCGCTACAGTGCTACAGTTTTTGGCTTGCTGGCTTGAATTCTGGAATGCTGCTCTGTTGGTTGTCTGTTGTGCTGTGTGTTTGTGTGTGTGTGTGTGTGTGTGTGTGGGTGTGTTCTGCTCGCTTTTGCTGCGGCTTTCTGGCCAAGTTTCCTTTCCGGTGGCAAAAGTTTGTGGTCCAAACCGTAAACCGACCATTAATCACACGGCGTGCGCAAACTCTGCTAAACGCAAAACTAAATACAAACAAACCTACAAATGCGCACAAATACGCTCGCACACATACATAGATATCTATTATACATGTATATGTATATATATATATATGTATATATCGTTCTATGCATATGCCTAAGTATGAACAAGCTAGAGCTTAATACGACCGCAAACTTTTCAATTGCAAGTGAATAAATAAATTCATTTGGACTCTTATTTTTCTCTAATTTTTCAAAGCATTTTTAATACCCTGTAATGGAAGCTTATTCGGGGTGTAGTATACCCATTAGTCAATTAAAGTGTGAATAGTGATTTTATGATGTTTTGTAAACCTGAATTGGAGTACCGAACTGATTCACTCTGAATTTGTTGTAGTTAAACGATATTAGAGAAAGACAGTCCATTTTTGGCATTCCCATTGCTTACAGGGTATATGACAGGCGACTACTTAGTCTCAGACATCAATAAACTTCCTTCAGTTAGCTACAAAAACGAAATATTTATTTCAACTAACTTACAGGGTATCTGACGGTCAGCTACTCAGCTCACATTTCGCTTTCATTATTATAATTTATTTCATTTAATTCTGCTGAATTTTTTTTGGTTGCTTTTTAATGCAGTTTATGGTTAGCCTTTCAATTTGTGTTGAGAATTTTTCATTTGTGTGCCATTTGTCTTGGCCAGACACGCCCCCTGCAAAAAGGCTTTGTCGGCCAGCTAGAGCAGTGCTGGAACCGCAGGCGAGTCTGTCTCTCATTTGATTTATTTGAATTTCAATTTACTTTCTCGCACTGATTAATCATTTAGCCAGGCAGCAGGCAGCAGGCAGGCAGCCCAAGCACCATTATTTTGATTTATGCGACTTTTACAAATTCGAAATTTAAATTACGCACACACACACACACAGAGTCTGCGCCGGCTACACAGATATTTGGGGTTAGCCGCTCTGTGACAGTTATAGAATTGTAATTCATCTTAAATGTGGTTTGCACCACTTCACTCGCCTTCACCGCTTCGCCTTGGCTTTCCCTTTTTTTGTGCATACGCAAATGAAATCGTTTGAAATGTTTGCCTTATAATTGCTTTTCTTCTTGACATTTCAGTTAAAAAAACAAAAATAAATAAACAAACAAAACAATTACAAAAACCAGAAAAAACACAGTTTGGTTAACCACAAAATGTGGTTTAGCGAACAATTTTCCCAATGTGCTTACGGCTGCTGTACTTAGACTCAGTCCGTCTCTGTCTTTATCTCTATTTCTGTTTCAGTGTTTCGCAACTTAATTGAGTTGTGAATGCCAATATATAAACTCTTGCTCCCTCTAATGCTCTCTCTCTCCCTCTCTCGCTGCCTTACTGCCCCACTCTCGTGGGCCTGTAAATAATCCAGGACTTGGCTCAGCCATCGCATAATTAAGTTTATAGCTTAAATGGCACAACAAACATGAGCTGTAGGTATGTATGTATGTGTGTGTGTGTGTGTGTGTGTGTGTGTGTATTGTGTGTTTGCTTGTGTGTGTTGCTGCTGCTGCTGCTGTTGTGGCCTGCAAATATTGATTGAGGCATTTTGTAATGTTGTCTGGCAAATACATAAATCATTAGAATTATGTCAAGCTCTGCTAATCGAGATTGAATATGTCTCTCAACCCAAGCAACAATACACACACACACACACACATACACATTGATACCAGTAACAACCATTTGCACTCGCACACACACACGCACACAAAATATTTAACATTTGTTTTATGAACTTGGCTTGAAGTGTATTTGCAGACACGAGCGCTCTTAAATGTAACAAACACCTCATTGCAAATCTACTAACAACTATTAAGCATTGTGCTGTGTGAGTGTGCGTGTGTGTGTGTGTGAATTGTGTTTGTTTAGGCATTAGCAGATAACATAAATGTCTTAGTAACATATCCGGTTTTATTGCCCGGCTTCAATGTTTGCCAGCTTTGTCTCATTAACCAACGGAGTGTATGTGTGTTTGTATGAGTGTGCGTATCTGTCACACACACACATACATTTGAGCATTTTGGTTTTGTGAAATCAAATGTGCAAAGCAAATGAAGCGTAATTCCAAAGCCAACCTCATGTTCCGCTGCTCTCGCTGTCTCTCCCGCCCCTCTCCCTCTCTCTCTCGCCCTCTCGCTCTCTGGCTGTGGCATGAAAACTAATTATACTGTTAAATGCGTTTGTTTAACTAGCAATTTAATTAAGGATATGCTTTTGTTTAGCCTTGTTGTATATACATACATGTATATTGTATGCAACATATTTTTGCCCGAATCCTGCACCAAAAAGCTGGCGCAATTAAAAAATTACTTCACATACACGAAACTTTACTGGCAGTAAGAGCCAAAAGCCACAGCATTATGTGTGTGTGTGTGTGTGTGTGTGTGTGTGTGTGTGTGTGTGTGTGTGTGTTGGTGTGTGTGTGGTGTCTGGTCTTAGGGGTTGAGGTTTGGCGCAGTCTAAGCGCCATTCGCTAAAATGTCCAGCGACAGCGTGCAAATTATGTAAAACAACGACAACAACAACGATGTCCATTTGCACTTAGAAAATGCAAAAAAATCGTAGGGAGAGCCAAAGCGAATAGTGTCTGCCAGCAGTTAATGCACAGCTATTTTTATACAAGTCTCGGTTATATTTAGAGCGCTTTTATCGCTCATAAATATTTATGTGCGTATAAAATATACATATAAAAAAAAAAAAAAACACCCACATTAATACATTTCTAATACTAATTTAATGCAAGGCATTTGACTTTAGATATGAAGATTATTTGTGTTTAAAAGGTAGAGTTTAACACGCGTTTTAAAGTATGAGCATTTAATTTTATTTATGTACAAGAAAAGAAGAAAAAAAAAAAAAAGAAAAAAAAAAATAAATAAAATAAATAAAATAAATCAAATAAATAAATAAATAAATAAATAAATAAAAATATAAATGCCTTTTTTCTTATATATGAACATAAAATACTATTAAATTATTCCGTTTTCATATATAAAAAACTTGAGCTTTATTTGGTCGTGTTTTCAATGGACAAACTTTTGCAAAAGTTTAATTTTATCTTTGAAATATTTGTAGCTAAATATTGCTCTGGTACACATAATTTATGTACGCACTGTGTCACTAAGCACCAAAACTGCTCTGTGACAAGAGCAATTACAATAACACATGCTCAACCCGAAGTGCAGATGGGGAACAGTTCTGTGGTCGTTGCAGCAATTGTCGATGTTGCTGTTGTGCAGCGTGCAGAACGCCAAATTCTACGAATATTAACATGTAATTACGGTTTAAGTGCTAAATGGCAAACATTTCTGAAAAAAAAAGTATAAATGAATAAATGTGTGTTAAACGTAATTGAAATTTAATTGAATGTGTCAGGTGCACCAGCAACAAGAGCAATTGCAACACGAGCAACAACTGCCCACAATTGTTAACCCATGTTGTTTGGCCTAAACTGCACTGCTCTGCTTTTTCTTTTTTTTCTTTTTGCTGTTGTTGTTGAGCTCACGTTATATTTGACCAGGCCCCAGGCACTGGGCATTTGTCATTTGCTTCTGCTTCTGCTTCACTAATAATGACGTCAGCAACATGCTGCAGAGCATGAAATTTATGCACAACTCGAATGCTCACGATGCGGTTATGTAGCATAAATGTGTGTACTCTGTATGTATAAGTGTTTTGTATGTGCATATATTTTGGCACTGACAGCGCCATCGACAGCACCAGCAACAACAGCACCAGCAACAACATCAACAGCAACAGCAACAGCAGCAGCAGCCGCAGCAATGACAGCAGCCAGCGAAGGGCATAAAGATTAATGACCATGCGCCAATTTCTGTTGCTCCTAGAGTAGTTGTTGTTTTTTATACCCTAAGCACATGGAAGTTGGCCAAAGAAGACCATATTGACTGCGCGCAGACATAGGCTAAGATTATAGTACTATCATGAAAACATCTGCAGTTCATATGTAGTTGCGCCATCTGCGTTTGTACTTAGAGGCTGCCAGCTGAGCATTTCTGCATTTGATTTTTGTGTCTAGCTCGAAAGATATAAAAGTTAAAGATTTTAAATCTGAAATACATTTGCATAAATATCAAAGCAATATACATTTAAAGTCTTTTTGTAATAACTCAAATCTTATGAAAATATATATTTATATTATATATTTAAAGATTATATTTAGATTTGATTTGAGAACTAACTAAAGTAAAGAGAAAGTAAAGAGAAAAAAATTATAATAATATATATAAATATAAATATATAGAAATCTATTATAAATCAATTTAAATACATATAATAATAATATAATATATAAATTAATTTAATATTCATAATAATATAATTATTATTTTTAATTTTACATACTGATTTTTATATACAAAAACTGATCAAATATAATTAGCTTAGATAATTTGGTGTGTTCAGTGTGCTCAGTGTTCAGTGTTCAGTGTTTACAGGGCATTCTCTAGTCGAGCTTAGCTTGCTATGCCCAACATTTGGCGCTTCCGTTCGTAAACGACATCGTGTCATAGGCTTTTATTGTGTTCAGAGTATTTTTTGGGGTTTTTGCCGTGCGCTGGACATGAGTTTCGGTTGCTGTTGTTGTTGTTGTTGCTGCTGCTGCTGCTATTTCTTGTCTCGCAGTTTCGTAAATATTGTTGGCACTTTGTCTTAATTGCTTAAAAATTACTGACATGGAAAATGAACTTGGCAACGTTGTGAGCGCTCCAACGTTGAGAGGCAGCCAGAGCAAATAGAAACAGCAGCAAAACGAGTTGGAGGAGCAGTGGGTGTTAGAGCAGCAGTTGGAGATAGAGTTGGAGTTGGAGTTGGGTGGGTTAGGCTGGCAGATGCCTGTCGACGACTGTTTGTCGTTGCCTGCCGCTGCCTGCTTGTCAGCGAGTCGGCTGCTGCTGTGATGCTGCTGGTCGGTAACGACAAATACTTGCAAATATTATTATTATTGTAGTCGAATTTCCAGCAACTATTTATCATGCGGGCGCAACAGCTCACAGCTCACAGCCCCAACAGCCAACAGCCCCAAAGGCCATGCCAACAATCGTTTGACAAACTTAATTTATTAATGTACAGACGCTTGACAACAAGTAAATGGCGGAGATTGGGACGGAAACGGCAGCAATGGCTACGGCGGAGCCTCTATTCACACACAGTCGAGTCTTCTTGCTTAAAAGCACATTAATTTTCATTCCATTTGGTGATAAGTAAAAGCTGGCTTTGAATTCTATTTTAAATATCAAGTGACAACTAGCAAATACTCGTAAAGTATATTATGCCTAGGGTTGGCTTGCCTTTGGCAGGAAGTCCAGGGAATTTTCTCGTAATTGTTTCATCATGGACCAAGCCCCTCCGCACCATCACCCCCGCACACCCTGTGTCGCCGCACACAATGAGTTGCCATTCAGGCAGAAACGTAGCTGTCATGCAGCTCATTTGCATACTTTTGAGTAGCGTTCATCATAATATGAAATAGGGCACGCCCCCTTCCTCCTTTCTCCGCCCCACACACTCCAGGCCAGCATCTTCAATTTCTTGGCGTCCAGCTGACAGGCAAATACCGAGGCAAAATGAGCCTCAGACGACGTAGACTTGGACTCAGCCCTGAGCCTGGGCAATTTCAACTGAATGCCACTGATTGATATGCATGCGAAATCTAAGCATCACTTGGCTTTATTTATTGACAGGCAATTTCGGGGCACAGCCAGCATTTCAATTCGCCCAATTGACAGCCAAATCAGCGCCAAAATGATCCGAGCCCAATAGTGGTAGGCAAATACGAGCCGATATATACCTGCTAAAAACTGGGCAAAGTTATGAGAGAGTATCTATCTATGTAGATGATTTGAGCTGCAATTTGTTGACAATGTCAGAATAACACAAAATATGTGTAATTGTATAAACTGGCCTTAAGTTCTCAGATGAAATCAGCATTTTTTTTCCAAAATTATTTACTTATTTATGAAAATCTATTTGTTCCGCTTTAGTTAGCAACTGCTGGGAATGCTTTTTATTCTAGCTCTTGAAGAACATCAAAAGATAAAGGAAACATGATCTAATCGTGCAATCTTGCCTTCAATGCCCTCTTTATTATCTCAATCGTAACGTAGATTTGGTCTTCAGTGGGAAATCAAAGAGAGGTCCCAGATGGCCAACCTTGAGGCAGGAGGTGGCTGGCCCGCAGCATTGGTGTTGTACTGGTTATAAAATTAGATTGTAGTATTTGAGATTAGGCAAAAACCGTAGACGAACAAAAACAGCTATCGAAAATTAGCTGAGCATACAAAATACCTGAATTTTCATCGACATATGTGAGGAATGTGATATAGGGCTACATAAAAAACAAAAATCCTAAGTTTGATCGTAAATAGAGGAAATTAAAATATCCTGAGCTCGAATGCATATAATATAAAAGATAAAAGTTGAAGTAAAAATAAAGTTTGAACAAATTGTTCTACCAAGCAAATGTAAATACGAAATATGTTTGCCATAGAATAGCCTAGATGACACATACAAATCTTATAATATTCATTAAAATTATAAGATTTAAATATAACAAATTATGAATTAATTATTCTACCAGCACCTTATGTATAAGATAAAAGTTTAAGTTTCAAAATTCAACAAGTTTTAGTATCTAGTTTTCAATACGTTAAACTCATATAAAGTTCATTAAAATAAGAAGGCATATAACAACAATTTGCTTTACAACAACAGTTTTCATTTATATGAGACCTAGCCGTATCAAAATATTCAAACATTTCTCATTCACCTAAACTGCGACCTTTAATTTGCTCTAATTAAGTTCGTCAATCTGCGCCGCTTCGAACATCCAACCACAACACTTCTAATTCATTAAACTGCGCCCGCAAAATATCAATATAAAATTGCATACTGTTTAAATCTCTAGTGTCCAGCCCGCAGCGAACTGAATAAATAGATAGATGCATCAATTAGTGTAAAACTAATAACAATTTACAAATCCCAAGCTTAGTTTTAATGAGCTGCTACCAGAATGCGCATACGCCGCGTGCGCATGAACATAATTGAAATTTTCCTGTGCGTAACTAAAAAAAAAAAGAAAAATAAAAAATAAATATAATTTGTTCCATATATACTGAAGCGCATGTGTGTGTGCGTATGGTTGTATTGTATTTTACATAATTTATTGTTGGTTTGGCGCTGCGGCCGCTGCTTTGTTTTTCTGGCTGGCTGCACTAATTGAAACCACCAAATAATTTGGAAACACATTTTGACCCGCAGCTTAGCCAATTAATGACCAAATGACATGTTGTCCAATGCAAAAATTCCGAAATTCTAACGGCAGTCAACTGCAAGAGCGAACAATATGGCATTGAGTATGGGCCAACAAATTGCGGCCCAGGCGGCGTTGCTGCTGCTCCTGCTGCCGCTGCTGCTGTTGCTGCTGCTAATTTGGGGTATGCTAAGTGTTCATTAAATGCACTGCAACGGCTGTTGTGGCTGCTGCTGCTACTCCGGCCCATTGCATCAATTTGCGCACATTACGTATACGCGTCGTGCGCCAGTGTGCATTTAAGTGTGCCAAGCATACTTGTATGTATATTTACATCTTTTTTTTTTGTTGTTGTTGCCCTCTGCTCGTTCGATTATTGTCGTCAACTGCAGCTGAAATTAGCTGACATTGAGGCATTGCCTTGAGCACTTCGCCTAATGAATATGCCTAGCAGCCACAAAGATCCAACTTAATGCCGTTTGGGCATTGGATTCGCTTTTCATGGCCTGCAAATGCAATTCATTTCATTTACCGTTTGTAGTGGTACCGGGATTTCATTGGCGCTGGGGCTGGGTTTGCGTTTGGGTTGGGTTCGGTTGTGTTGTCGCTCCACTCAATTCGATTGATTGATTGAAATGTTTGCAGCATGTTGATTGATGATATGCAGCGAGCCATGCCACATGCCCCATACGCCTCAATAAGTGAGAATTTATTTTAAATTGATATAGCCATAATGTGGCAGGAGGCGAGACGGCCAGCTGGCAGCCACGTAGTCAGGCAGGCGTAAACACAGCCTATGGATTTGTCAACCCTAAATGGCTAAGCATATTAACGGCACACACACACACGTACACACAGGCACTGCGCGACAGTTAGACGCGGTTTCTGCTTGCTGGGCATATCGATTGTGAACAACAGTTGGCTGCTCACTGTGAAAGGTTTTGTGAATTGGTTTTGAATGGAAATCGTATTTCACATTATGTCAAAGCAGGTCTCTAAATCAAATTGCTAAGCTAGGGCAAAGCTAATAATAGCTTCAATTATATTTGCAAATATCGCAGCAAATTTGAAAGGATTCGTAAGGCTTATTTAAATATTTGCTTGTGCGTCACAAATGGGCAGAGTATATAAATAAATTATTATTTTAGGAGTACTTTAAGATTTGAATTGAGAAAGTCTTATAGTACTTTTCTACCAGCCATTTCATTATATTTTTAAAAAATGAAATAAAGAACAACCATAAATAAAATCAGCAAAAGACAATAATTATTAATAAATAAAATAAGAAAAATAAATAAATAAGTAAATAAAATAAATATATAAGCGAAAGAATTAAAAAAATTATTACTGAGAATAATAAAATATATATCTTTTTTAATTTTTTTAAAATTATTTAAACAGAAATTTGTATATATTTTTTTTGAATTCTTAGAATTTATATTAATTATTATTAAAAAAAAAAAAATTGTTCTATATATAATTTTTTTCAATATATTTTCCTGTACCAAATTTTATTTATTTTATTTTTATTATTATTATTTTTTTTCGAGAAGCAGCTATAACCAATTACTTAAAGCTGATAGAAAATATATCTAGAAAAAATGTTCTTACTCTAAAGCTTAGATTTACATTTTTTGGTAATATTTTTTTATGTTTTATCAATACATAAATTGCTGCAAATATTTTTTTTCTCTGTAAAGCGAACGCAAATTTCATCTTTTCTGTAAACATTTTTTATATAGATATTTTATCGCTGCTGTGGCAACTTAAAAATGTTTATTTTGACCCTTTCTCCTAATTTGATGAATTCTAAAAATATTTATCTAGGACATCTTCAATATCTCCTGCACATTATTCAAGTGCTTGCACGTATTCCCTGTGCTTTATTTATTTCGTGTTTTTCTTCTTATTTTTTATGGCTATGTGTCTTAATGTGCGTTTCGTTTTGTTGCCAAGTGGATTTGTAAAGAGATTTGACATGCTAAAAACTTGATTGATTGATTTGCTCAGCTCACATACACACATTCGCACAAACACACGCACACACACTCACACATTATCGTCCACATATTGACAGAATACAGCCACGTTCTTTTTTTTCCAGTTCTCCGTCTAAAAATTGTATCCAGCCTTGTTTTACACGCCGCTTACAAGTGGATTTTGTGGGTCGTTTATCAAAATGTGTTGATTTTTACTTCAGTGTGTGTTTTTCGGTCGAGTTTCTCTTAATGTAATTACTTACCGATCGACAGCAATGGCAACCAGATGCAAAATCGATGCCGTGCAGCAGAGCACATCGCACGAGGTCCAAATGTCGCACAGCTCCGGTCCAAGAATCCAGCCTTGGCTGATCTGTGAGTGCGATAAGCAAACAGATAGAGAGAGGGAAGCACAGAGAGAGAGAGAGAGAGAGAGAGAGAGAGAGAGAGAGAGAGAGAGAGAGAGCGAGAGGGCACATAAAGTTATGGCTGGGGGCCTCCAAGTGCCAGTGAAAAAGACAATAAAAGTTGATGGCTTATTAAAATTGATGTCACGCTGGGGAGGAGTTCAAGCGAGGCCTGACCATAATGTCATCTAATAACTGTGCAAACAACGATTGCACTGTCCTTAAATGGCCAAAGCCTTTGCCCCGCTGGGCAGGACGACAATTGAGCGTATCGTTGATGCGTTGAATGTTGTACGTTCGAGCTTTTGTTCTGCCAGCAAAACTTGAGCTACATTTTAGACACTGCTCGATGAAAGCCTCTGCTGTAGTGGTACTTAAAAATCGATAAAGAAAAGTGTTTCGATAAGCGACTGTTGATCTTTAAACTGAGAGTCTGTTAAAATTTAATTGAAAATGTTTAAACTTCGCTTTAAAAGCTGGAAAAGTAGCGTGGGTGTAATTAATTAATAATTACAGTATATTACTTTTTATATTTTTATATTTTTCCAGTCACTGTTGAACGTAAAAAAACCTGCCTGATTTTTATCGATAGATTTTTTACGTCAGTCATGAAGCCAATGCCTTAGAGAGTTTGGCATGTGATATCACACCATCTGCGTATCTTATACATTAAGAGCTATACATTACACAAACGTCGAATGCATCGGTGAGGTTATCGATAGTTTTCTTCTTAAGCTAATCAAGCCAAGTCTCTAATGGATTTGCCATGTTGATATTTGACTTTGAAGCTAACAGTTAAAAACTCAAGCAACTTAATTAGCCATCAACATGAGGGACTAATTTGTTGTAGTTTAAGTTAAGCTAAGGACTGCGTACTCACCTCATACACGGCGCCAAGGGGCATCACGAGGCAGGCCACAAATAGATCAGCCACGGCCAGTGAGGCAACCAGATAGTTGGCTACATTCTGTAGATTGCGCTCCAGTATAATGGCAGCTATCACAAAGACGTTGCCTGCAATTGTTGAGGAAGTTGTATTAATTCTTTAGAGTGAGACATTGATAGAGGGGTAAACAGTGAGAGAGAGAGAGAGAGTGAAGTAAAGGAAATGCCAATGACAGCTGCACGAACTCTTGCCAGTGGATGAAGCTGCTGCTGCTCCTGCTGCTGCTGCTGCTGTTCAGCGAACTAATTGCGAAAATTGACTTGAGCGCAAAGTTTTCAATTCAATTAAGTACGTTGGCAAGTCAAATTTAAGCGCAGCTGCAAGCCGAAACCAAAGACGAAAGCGCAAACGAATGGTAAGATACGAATGTACGTAAACCTGAAGAAAAATTACAATGAAAATGAATTGAGAGCGACTTAAGACTGTCAAATACTCTAACGGCCATGAATGAATTTTAAAAAATATGTGTATATAAAATAAAATATAAATATATGACTTGTATTAGGGTACTCAAATGAATAATAAAGAGAATTTTGGCTTGGGAATCATATAACAAAGGGAGGTTAAACTTAAGGCGGAGTATACTAATTGTAGCTATATTCAAAACTCGATCTAGATTAAGCAAAGTCTAGCGTGGTAGCTTAGAGCTAAAGCAGTGTATGCAAGCCTCTAGGGCTTATATAAATTTTAGCTATGTAGGTCTACGTCTATGTCTGATTTTACGGTGCCTCACTCTAAGACTTACTCTTTGGGCTAAAGAAGCATGACCTTAAGCTGATTCTTCGTAACTCTAGACCTTGAGCTAGTTCTGGAGCACATCTAAAACTGAATCTAGATAATTTGTATCTACGAATTATGCTTTGAGCTAAAGCAGAGTGTGATATAAAGAGAAGTCTAGCTTAGTGTGATGCAAAGCTGAGTCGAAAGCAGCTTAGAGCTAAGCCAAAGTATGTATAAAAATGCAACACCTTATACTCATATAAACTCATATAAACCAATATACATATATGCCTACAATGCACGCAACACCCTCGGTTAAAGAGCCTTCAGCCGTTTCCTTTCCTCATTTGTTACAAATTCCGCGACATAGTTATAATACCATAGAAGCAAGTGTATAATGAAAACGAAACTCAAACGAACGGAATAAAGTTTGAGAGAATTACGAAAGTTCTGTCCCGCAGAGCCGTGTGGCCAAACGAAATGGGAATCTTATTAAACTTGGCTGCTGCTTGAAGCTCGTTGAGCTGCTGCATTATAACACATTTAAAGAGGTAGAGAAAGATAGAGATGCAGAGAGAGAGAGAGAGAGAGAGAGAGAGAGGGAGCGAGAGAAAGGAAGAGACTGGGCGAGCAAAAGGAAACGCGCTCACTGTAACCGAATATCAGTGCACAATTGCCAACGTAGTTTTGCTGTGCCACGCCACAGCGCGGCCCACTCTTGCCCCGTTTGGCTCCTGCCGCATTCTGTTGCACTTGAGCCGACGCCGACAAAAGTTCACAAAAGCCAAAATAAACGACATGAGCTAATCGCGTTGTCGTAAACTTTTCGCCCCCCGAAAAGCGTCCGACATCCCATTTTACTGTGTGGGCGTGGCACTATTGACAGCCAACACTGGCGCCACCTTTGATGTGAAGCCAAAAGCTGTCTATATACATATATATACAGCATATATCTGTTCTATATATGTGTGTGTGTGTGAATACATTATTTTTCTTTTGCGCCCGCTGTCAAAACTACTTGTGGCACACTTGAGAGTTGCAGCAAAAGAATTGCGCCCAAGACATGCAATTTGCGGCACATAGCAACACACACGGACACCTGTCAGGTGCGCCGACAAAGGAATACACATGCAATTAGACACTTCAGTGTCAAAGTGAAGGCAAGCCGAGGGTCTGCCGCGCGCTGTCTCTCTCTCTCACTGTCTGTCTGTCCATTGTTGTTGGTGTTGAGGGTGACGCTTAAAGTTGTCAGCCGAAGAGAAAGCTAAAGCCAAAGCTGAAGCCCAGCTAAACCAATGCCAGGTAAACCTTACTTATCGTTACTTGAAATACATTTTTAAGGTATATGCATTTATATTTATATTGTAAGATATTTAAGGCCAGTAAAATGTATGTAATAAGAACTTTGAATTGTTATTTATATAATTTATATAAGATGTTCAGTTAAAAAATAGTTTATATATAAATTAAATATCAAAATAATTTACAATGTCAAGCTAAAGAATATGATGATTAATGCAATTAAAAAAAAACATGTATAAGAAATATATATAAATCCAGGTCCATATTATTATAGAGCTAATCAGCTTGATAAACAGCAAAAATGAATTATTCATTATATATTATTTATATACAATTTATATAGATATTGATATATTTTTCATATACACGTTTATCATATCTGCTTCTAATTGCCTGATTATTGAAAACGTTCCACACATTTAAATGCTGCAATACGAAATAAATGAAATCAGCTCAAATAATCATTGGCTATAAACTGCAAAATCGATTGAAGCTTAAGCACATTAAAAATATAAATCAAATCAAATTAAATATACGTATAAATCAAAAGTAAATCAATTTGAATTAAATGAGTTTGAAGAACGTTTCAATTGATTAACAAATTAAAGAGTAATTAAGTGCACACTTCACATCAACTTAAATGGGCGAAGCTGTTGATTTTTTAATTAAAAAGCTACATGAAAGAAAAGCGTTAATAAAACTGAGCTTTATATAATATATATGTATGAATATATAAAAAATACATAAAGTGAAAGCAGACAGTTATTTGAAATTATAATTTTTAAGTGCAATAAAGAAAGAATTTTATTTTAAACAAGAAATTAATATAATAATAGTTTAAATAATTGTATATATAAATTATATAGATTTATTATAGATTATATATATATATATATATATATATATATATATATATATATATATATATATATATATATATATATATATATATATATATATATATATATATATATATATATATATATATAATTTATATGCAACAAATCATTAAAAAAATGTATTCCAACATTTTTACAGTCTGAGCAAAAATAAAAGAGATGAATTACTTCACAGCATTGAATATTGTTTGTTAAATAAATTATGTAAATGATGGCTGAATTCAATTTATATAAACAACAATTATTTAAATGCGTATACGGTACATGCATGAAATGTAATCAGTTTTTATATTAGATCTTAATCAGATTCTCCTTTCTTGTTTTGGTGTCTTTGATGCTTTTTAAACGACCATTTAAAGTCGTTCAGAAAGCAAACGCCAACAATATCTAGAGCAACCCACTAAACAAGCCATTTGCATACTCGTTCACGATATGAAGAGAGTATATACATAGGTTTAGTGTTCTTTGGAAAATAGGTAATAGAAGATTTTAGTGCTGCAATCACAAGGCTTGCAATGCTTTGATTTGCTTTATATCTACAGATGTTTAAAATATTTATAGATCTTTAATGTTGTGATGCGTGATCGTGAACAAGTATTCCGCAGTCTGTCATTGCCCGTGGGCGTAATTTTCTTACTTATTTTCAATTGGGTCAGCTTTTGTTGTTGTTCTTATTTCATTTCGTAGTGTTTTCTTGTGTATAAATACATTTTTTTTTAGCTAGCTCACAAATAGAGCAGCCATTGGACAGCATTTTACTTTTCACATTTCACATTTCGCCTAGTTTTCTTGTTGGCTGCTCGGGAAATTAGCATTAGAGCTCATTAGCATTTCCTTTTATATGCTAAATGCTAAATGCTGGCACTCAAAACAGCATTCAAAGCAAATGCAACCACTGCCAAGTTCAAAAGTGAGGAAAACTGAAATGAAATCTGAATGAAAACGAAAAACGAGAGACGAGAAACGAAATTGTCGAAAAGTGAAAACCCAAAATGAAAATGAGAATGGAAAATGGAAAATGGGAAATGGCAACGCTTAGTGTGAAAGCGAGCGAGGCGCCAAGCTAAAACTATAGAAGAAAAATAAATAAAAAAGAAGCTAACAAAAAAAAAAAAACACAAATTAGAAGCAAATCAAAATGAATGCCAGATGAGCACAATAACAGTAAAAGCAAGAGGTCTAGGAGTGTGCCTGTATGTACGACTAGTAAATACCCTATATTGCTGTGAAAGTTGAGCAAATATCACCATTATCATATCCAGAACCCATGAAACTTCCATTTACATAAATGCTCAATGTCTGTTGGTCTCCCAGTTATATTTAAAATTCTATAATGGACATTCTAAAAATGCATTCTCTGCTCAAAAACGCAATATACCCACTTTTGGCATTTACAAAGAGCTACAGGGTATTGTACAAATATGTGCATGGGCGCAAAGTAAATGTGCTGCAAAAAAGTGTAGCATACTTTCTAGGGCGGGATATTTTGATTTTTATGCTTTTCGGCTGTTGACTTTGGCGGGGCACGTTTAAATGAAATGAAATGAAAATGAAATCTACTTAAATTAATGAAATCAATTCCAGTTACTGCTGCTAGCCATTTACTGTCTGTTGCCTGCTAGCCGTTAGCTGCCGAATGCCGCCTGCTGCCTGCTTTTTGTTTGCCCATTTGGTTGCTGTTGTTTTTCGTCAGCCACACACTTCAATGTTTTTGCGTTTTACAGCAATCGCTATTGTTGTTGTTGTTGTTGTCGTGGTTGGGCTGCGAAACTGTGATTGATTGATTGATTGTCTGTCATTTTGAATACGGCAAGCCTGTCGCTGCGTCGCTGGCCTAGTTAAATGTGGCGTTTAGATTTTGTCTTCTGTTTGCCTTTGGATTTATGGCTAAATGCGTGTAATGAATGTTGCGCAACAACAATGCGAAGCCTTATTAATAACGAGCGCTTTTCTTATTGTCGTTGTTGTTGTTGTTGTTGTTGTTGTTGTATAATAAAATCAAATAATAAATAATATACAATGGCTCGGAAGCAGCCATAAATATCAGTTACGCGTATTTTATTATCTGCAACTGAGCCGAAAATGCTGAACAGGCGCAAAATTCTTTGAAAGCACTTGATGTGCCACCCGCCTCCTGCCTGAACTTATCCTGCTGCTGATGCTACTGCCGCTGCTGTTACTGCTCCTGCCACCGCTGTCATTTGGTTTGCCTTATTGAATTGTTTGCCATATTCCCCAATGGTGCGGCGCGTCGGATTTGTTGGCACGCGCGCGCGTGCCTGAGACTGAAGTCCATGGCATTTATTGTCTGTGGCGCGCAAATAATTATGTCTATGTTTAGGCTACAGCTTTGGCTTACGCATTTGGCCATTGGCTCTCGCCCCTAATGAGCTTTCCATGTTTTCACAAATTTTATTGCTTGGACTTACCAATTATCGTGACGAGTATCATCAGGCCGAGCAGCACCGTTGTGATGGCCATGCGCAGCAGCTGCGTGAAGTCATCCTCGGCCACTTTGCTGGCCGTGACATTGATCGCTGCGCTGCCATTTAACAGCGACCCGCTGCCATTTACCAAATCGCCAAAGATGCCCAGCCCGCCCGTCTCGTTGCCCATGCCCTCGAGCAGCAGCGTATCGTTGAGCAGCATTGCCCCTAGGCCGACAGCCACATTCGTATAATTATTGTCCGTACTTTTGCTGCCGTCGGCATCGATCAAGTCGATAGCAGCTTTGCTGCCCAATGCCCGATGCGCCGCCTTGGCGGTTATACGCGCTGCAGCCGCGGCTACCGAGGCGCTGGCCGCAGCTGCTGCCAGCGCTGCGGTCGCCAGCGGTGAGCCAGGTGAGCTATTGGGGCTGGGGAAGCTCGTTGAGCTGCTGTTCGCATTGTTCTCCAAGGCAGCCGCGGCCGCAACAGCTGCCACAGCTGCTGCCGTATTCGGAAAGTCGCCATCGTTGTAGTATTGACTGTTGTTGTTGCTGTCGCCGCCATTTAACTGTTGCTGCTGTTCCTCCTCCTCCTGCTGCTGCTGCATGTCCTCATCGGCTGCCTCGTTGGGCCGCGGGTCGGCTATCAGATAGGCCTTGCTATCCATGCTATTCGCTATGTAGATGTAGTCCAGCGCGTCTGCAATTGAAATTGAAATTTTATTCTTATTATTATATTATTCCATTAATTTTTGCAATTACAATTTAATGAGACTTAATGTTCTTATGTGAGTTGAGTGTGTTAAAGGTGCTTAAAATATTTAGAATATTGGTGGGCTGTTGAATTTATTATAATTTGTTTAGTTAGCATTTAATATTCTATAACTTATACAAATCTAAGCTGGGTTATTAAAGACTCTGAGAGGCTGAAGTTTCGCTGCACTTTTATTAAAGGGTTCACTTTATTATACCCTGAACTGGCTCAGCAGCAGGAGTCTTAACATAGTACATGGGCTGCTTGAGTGAGAAATGTCACGCGTATCAACGAAATGAAGCAGAGAGCCTTACGAGTGAAAGTATACTAATATATCATAAATTTTGTCAAATTTAGCCTTATCTGCTCAAAAGTTAATATCATAAATCGATATAAAAAATCGATTCATTTGGGCTTACAGCGCAATTTGAAGAGCATAACAGTTGGAATGCTTAAGTTTCCTTTAAGACTTTCTGCAAATATATATTTTGAGAATACTTTAAACTAAATTGTTATTTAGAACTAATTCTCTGTAACAATTAAATAAATAAATAAATAAATATTTTTGTAAGCTATACGCAGCCAGAGTTTATCATATTGTATGCGCTAAATTGAAAATTTCATTTCACTATTAAGCATATTTGAATGCCAGAAGGAATATGCATTTATTGATTATTTTAAATATTGAATATCTTGCCTCCTCCTACCGCAAATGGTTAGATACTAGAAACTTGTGCTTTGGCAACTGCTTACATATATATGCATACATGCATACACAATATACACATCTGAACACACATATAGCATTATCACGCTCTGAAAATTTGCTTAAGAAAATCCTTCCAGAACAAAGTTCAAAGTTATTCAATAACTAATTTCGCATAGTAAAGCTCATAAGCGCAAGGCAATCCCCAAAGCTGCATAAACTGCGCAGTAAGCAGAATGCGAGCTGTGTGTGTATATGTGTGCGTGTGTCTGTATGTGTGTGCGTATATATACATACAGTATTCGCTATCTATGTGTGAGTATTCGCTCTTCTCTACGCCGGATGTAGGGTATCTGCTAGTCGCTCACTCGCGCCTGACTTGTGTAATGAGATAAGTATGAGCATCTAACATACTCAACAAATATATTTGAGTAAATGTAATTTAAATGCAAACAGTATTTATAATGCCTTTAAAAACTTTTCATTTAGAATTTAGTTACAGCTACTACTTATGATTATTATTAAGTATTTGTTGTTGTTGTTGTTCATGCTACGTACCATTAAAGTTGGTCGCGCGCGCCATTTTGATTGTAGTTGTAGTTTTGGTTTTTGTTGTTGTTATTGTTGTGTTGTTGCAGGTTAGGGGGTAGTTGGCTTAATTGCAGCCGCAGCGGAAATGAGGCGAGCGAGCGTAGACGGAAGCGGAAGCGCGACTATGCGACTATAGCAATGGCAATGGCAATGGCCGGGCTGAGGCGACAGTTGGAGCTACTCAGACTGCTCAGTCGCTGGTGTTGTACGTACATGATGATGCTACACACTCACAGAATGAGTGAGTGCGAGGGTGGGAGAGCGAGAGAGAGAGAGAGAGAGAGAGAGAGTGAGCGAGAGCGAGAGCGAAAGAGGCAAGCAAGCAGGCAGCAGGCGCAGGCAGGCACAGGCAGGATGTATTCTGTTAACGAGCTTTTGAGTGTTTACACGAAGTCTCGTTTACAGTTTTCGGCTTTCACTTTTCTTTTGACAACTTTGCTGCTGCTATTGTTGTTGCTGTTGCTGTCGTTGTTGTTGCTCTGGCAGTGTTGTATACGTGTGCTGTATTACCAAGCTCTGCCTGTACTTTTCCTCTTTTTGCACTCCTTTTAAGCTCTTCCGTTTGTTCGCATGTGTTATGGCTCGTTTATGCGCTATTTTCATATCCTCAAAGTGAATTTCACATCCGCCAGCAACATAACTCAACTCCACTTTACTCTCTAGTTGTCCTCGTCGTAGTCGTCGTCGTTGTTGTTGATGTGAACCTGTTGTGGGTGTGGGCCAGCATGGCCCGCATTAAACCGCATTCATTCGCACAGCTGCAAATGGAAATTCAATTAGAATACAATTTTGTTTGTGTTAGCTATCGAAATTCATATATTTTACAGCTAAATAATTTCCCATCTAAAGTCGTCACAATTTATTGCACATATATCAATTTCCTGCAGAAAGCGTAAATGAATTTTCAATATTTCTGCCACATTTGCTTGTTAAATAATTTAACGCAATTTTTTGCAATTACACACAATCGCTTGGCACGATAAATAAAAATGAAGACGGGCGCGCTACTTGTTTTCATTTCCCAGTTAAGAGCTAGTCACAGTCGCAGTGTCCGCCCTAACCCAACACACACACATGCACACACACGCACACACGCATGAGTGTATGTATGTGTGGCCGGAAGTTTGCGTGCGTGCGACAGGCGCCAGCGCTAGCGGCAGCTCTCTGCAGCCATGAAATAAATTTAAAACGCATAAAAAAGCAAGCAAGTAAGCATTAAGTAAGAGTGTTCGAGTCAAGAGTGTAGACCTGTCGGTACTCTATTCGAATACCTTGGGCATTGAAAGAGGTATTCAGAAAAGGAAATGTGTTTATCCTATATATGCATACCAATTTCACCATCTTTAGATGTTATAGTCCTATAGTCCTAGTCTATATTCTCTATGTTATTTGTATATATACCTCGTTAGTTAATATCTATACCAAATTTACTACCTCTAGCTCTTATAGTCCTCGAGTTCTGCTAGGCCGATACTTGTAACCTGAATATCATTCATGTTTGAAGAGGCATTTAAAAGAGATAATATTATTACTCTGTTTATGCCTTAGGATGGGGTGAATACTAAAATTACTATCTGTAACAAATATGGTCTATGAGTTATGACAAGGAAAAACAAAGTCCTTAAGCCCATTTCCACAGACATAGATAAATAAAGATATAGATGAAAAACTATACATGTTCAAATAAGAAATGTCAGAGACTATAGTGGAGAATAGAGAATAGGAAATACCCTACAGACTATAGAGGCAGCTATGGGCTTCTGTGGGGGAATAAAAAAACCTATTTCCTTTCTATCCACATTTGGCTGATTCTATATGATTCTATATACCAAGTTTAAGTTTAATTTTTATAATATCCTTGACTATGTGCATAACCAAGCCTACTCAGGTTCACTTCCCATACTTGCACATAATCAATATACCCTCCTTCACACAGTTTCAATGAGTGTGTGGGGCATAAAAATGTGGGAAGCATAAAATAGTAGAAGCCAAGAGCAGCGCAGCGGCAAACGTAGTAAAATGTCAACGCATGCTTATGTGTGTCTTCTCTCTCTGTGTGTGTATGGATAGTAAACGTAACTGTATCGCATATAATACTTATATAGTTTATACATATATATATATGTACGTACAACTATATATATGTTTATCTAGCATATATTGCGGCGCCATAAACGCGTCGCGAAAATGTTGCATGCGTAATGTGAGTGCCGTCTATCACTCGGTTTATAGCTCACATAAGGCTACCATCGACTGTGGCAACAAAGGGCGCTTCGTTGGCCCCGCCCCAACCCCCGCATCTTCCACTCTTTGCTCTGTTTCTATTCTGAGGTAAACTCTATAACAAACAGTTTGCATAGCCCCGAAAGATTTATGTGATCTGCATGGCTGCATGTGCTTAACTGAGGCAATTAGCAAGTGTGATATATATTTTGAATGCCTTTTAAAGTAATTGCTGCAAATGAATTTATGGTGAAGTGGGCACCAAGAAAGATAAATGGATGAGATGTCATATAATACAGGTAGAGATAGAAAGTGAGAGAAGCTATACTCGTAGATGGTTAATAAGAGGCACATATATAGATAGCGAGAGCGCAGGAAAGAGAGATGCGGAAGAAAACTGAAAGAGAGAATGCAACTGGAGGAAAGTGATAGAAATAGAGACACACATATAAGAGAAGAAGAGAGAGGCATGAACATAGAAAGGGAGAGAAAGAGAGACAGTGGCATATCCTTCGCTTTCTCTTTATTTCCATTTGCATCTCTTGGTCTCTCTCTTCTTCGAGAGACAGCGAATGAGTGGGAGACATATATGAAGAGTGAGACGATAGGAGGGGGGCTGTACAAGGACAAACAGAGAGACACGAGAGGAGAGAGATGGATAGATGACTTCCCAAAGGCAGTAGAGAACGAGAGAAATAAGCCTTATGGCATATTGAGAGGAAATAAGAAAGATTTCTGAATAAATGATTTGTCAATGTCAGCATAATTAATATAAAAACAACTCGTAGACAACCTACTGCAGCTCATATGCAGACATGTGGAGCATTCAAATAAAAGTACCCATAAAAATACCCATAAAACAGCTACCAATATTGCATTTCTAATTGCTCAACCAAGCCACTCAATTAGAAAAGTTACTTTGAATTAGACTTTCCACTCTCTGAGGCTAAGCAACATTCATTTCAAATTGAAATCACATTCAGTTGCCGTTGCAGCTGCAGTGAACACATTTAGCATAAATACCTGATTTTTGTTTCAAATTTAATTGGGCTGCTCGTTTGATGCATTTTGTGCTTGTGGAAGCCAATTAATGTGCAAGTTTAGTGCGTGCACTTGTCAAATTGGATTTGCGTTTAGTTTTGGGAACATCGTCAACTGCGCTAATGAAATAAAGTAAAAGTAGTTGCTGAAACTAATGCCGATGCAGATGTTGATGCTGTTGCAGTTTGCCATGGCATTTGGCATTTGCCATTTGCCGCTTGCTCTCAATTGCAGCTTCAATTGCAGGCAAGGAGCTCATTAAAAGTTGGCATTAGTTAGCACACAAAACACATGTGCTTTACCTTTACCTGTTACCCTTTATTTCGCTGCTCGCCCTCGCTGCCCCTCCACCCCTCACTCTTACACTCTCACTCTCTTTTTACGTATTCATGTGGCCAAACAAGTCCTGAGCTGATTGGCAATCGCATTCGCTTTCGAGTAGCTTCTTTCGACTAAACAAGCTACGATAAAAAACGTTGCATACTTTGCAGGGCTGTCGATTTACCTAACGTTCGTGCACGTGCACAGACTATGGTTGCGCACTGATTTAACACAAATAAACACACACACATACAGTCACTAGAGGTACACCCACATACCTTTACCTTTGTCAACATTTTCACTGCGCAAAATTTTGTTGCAATAATTTTGCATGTTTAAATATTAAAAGCATATTGCTAGCTGAGCGCTTTCACCTTCAAATGACAGCGAAAGCAACAACAACAGCAACCAGAGCTGCAATTGCAACACTTTATATTGTAAGTAGAGGAAAGTCTCTCTCTGTGTGTGTGTGTGTGTGCATGGGCGTCCCTGTAACTAAACATTTTCAAGTTCAAAGTCGATTTAATGCGGAAGTTTATGTCAGCCATGAGATTTCAAGGCAACACACACGGACACACGGACACACACACTGTGGTTATATGTGTTGCGGTTGCAAAGTGGCATGCAGCAAGGGTATTCGGGAGCTATTGTGGGCGGGCTTAAGGGCTGAACTGGGCCTGGGCCTCGCAGTTGCGAGCGTGCGGCGCGCGCGTTTGAAGTGCATTTGAGTGTGAAGACGACACATGTCATTTAAATGCACACCTGTCTACGTGTCAGTGAAGCTCTGTGTGCGTGTGTGTGTGCGTATTTATATATATGTATAAATGCATGCGTGTGTGACTGTGGCTATGCAGCTGCCGAGTGCACTTGTTGCGGTTGGCTAGTAAGTAGTTCAGCAGCAGCGCGAGCCACTGTGACTGCATTTATTATGCATGTGCATAGCTGTAATTGTGCGTGTGTGTGTGTGTGAGTGTGTGCGTCGCTTTTTATAGCTCATCGTATATTTATACAGCTTGGCCTCTAAGCTACGCATGCATTAGCATTTGCCACTGTACTTTGTTGAGCTACAAGCTTGGCCCGGCCCCGCATTGCGGTTCATTTATATATATATATATATATATATAAATTATTGAAATAATATTACATAGTAAATATTTTGTTGTATTAGCTAAGCCCCTAAATTTTGTAAAACTATTTAGTTTAACTTTTTAATTCAGAATATTATCTAATTTATAAAATATATAAATTTATATTGTATGTATTACAGTTCTTTTTAGTTTTAGTTTAGTTTATACATTTTTGTTTGCAATATTAAAATTTTTTATAAATATATATAAATATAAATATATATATTATAAAATTGTTGATTTCATACATAAATATTGGCTAAAAATTGTCAGAAACATTTTTTTTTTTAATTTAGCATAGAAATTTAATTTTATTAGTTAAATTAAATTCAAATTTATTTTATATTTCTTTAAATTTCTTTTCGTTTAAGTTTAATTACTATTATTATTATTACTATTATTATTTTTTATTTTAAATTTTAAATTTTTTTTGGATTAGATTTATTTATTTTGGATTTAGTTTTTTTTTTGTTTATTTTCATTTTAGTTTTTATTTTGTCTTTAAATAATTGATAAAATATAAAAAATTAGGCTCTTACATATTCTATTTTAAGTTTTAAGTTTATGGCAATTATTATTTGCTTTAACTCCAATTATTTTCAAATATATTTTCTATTCACTTTGATACGTTTTAGCTTATTCTAATCAAGTACTTTTTATTCCCATTACACCATTGCTTGAGCCACTCGCTTTTATATCCATCAACGTTTCGGCATATCAAAGAACGCTTTTCAAAACGCTTTTCAAAATGTTTTGCCTTTTCTCCACCGATTTCAACGGCGAATGAAACGAGAAACGTTTGCAGGGGCGGAGCAGCTCAAACGAAACCCCAACTAGGAAAAACTAAAACTAAACTAAACTGAAATAAAATAAAATAAATTGCATGCATTTCTCATTCGACGCTCGATTTCATTCACAGGCCACAAGCACATACACACACACACACACATATATATATATATATATATATATATATATATATATATATATATATATATATATATATATATATATATATATATAGTCTATATAAATGGGCGAATGGCAAACATGACCAGGCATTTATCAGTTGTTCACATGCATTCAAAGATACTAATGTACATATTAGTTCAGCCCTGTAAGTGGCTATGCAGCAAGGCCTGCCCCTCCTTATGCTCTGCCTCTGCCTTTCATCCCATTCAAACTGATTGTGTGTGTGCGTGCGTGTGTGTGCTTGTGTGATAGCTCTGGGTTCCTTTTTGCGCCATTTCCGCTTCATTTCATGCGCCATTTTTCTCTATCTTTGCACTCGAGTGTTTGCGCCTTGTTGCCATGTCCCGGCAAAGGCCTTTCATTGCCCTGACTGTAGTAGTAGTACAGTTGTTGTTGTTGTTGGTTGCGGTTGCAGCTGTTATGGGTACAGCATCCCTCTCTATTCCACTCCCTCCCCCTCCCTCGCTTGTGGCCATTGTTTTTGCACGCTTTTTGCAATTGCCTTTGCCAATCAGTCTACTGCAAATAATTTATAACTTTTGCGCCTGGGCTTTGCCAACTTGCATGCCCCCGTTCGACTCTCCCTAGACTGGTTCAATAAATATCACGTATACGCTGCACACGTGGGCAACACACATTTCACACATCCAATACGCATTTGTAATTAGTTTAGTTCTAAATACATTCATACATTCGTACATTCACACATTCACTGCATAGCTACCTAGTCCAGCTGTTCAATTATTCAATAATAATGCAATCGACATTTTTTTGACCACAGCAACAAATTACGTACATTGTAAACAAGTGACGGGAAGCCCACACGCACAAATACACACACACACATAGAGAGAGACAACAGTTAACTGTCGCTGCAGTGTCAACCATGTGGCTGTCTGTCCGCTGTACCACATTGCGTATACGTAATGCATAAAAACTTTGTAAACCAATATGTATATATAAATATAGATGGTGACTATATATACATACATTTGTCTGCCCACATTTAAATGCCAGCTTATTTTGCAATTTTAACGCGTTTGCCGTCCACACACCTACACACACACACACTGTCACACACATTCAAAGAAATCAATGCAATAAAATGTAAATTTGCATGTGCAAAAATGCAATAGCCGAAATAAGTTGCAGTTGCAATACAATTGTAAACCAACTGAAAATTTGTTGCGATTGTAAAGCGTTTAAATAAAAAAAAAATTAAATTGAATTGCAATTTTTTATATACACATTCAGAGGCTCGTATCAAAATTGATATCATAATAATTCTAATGGAAGCACCGAGCGGAAATTGATTTAGCTAGAAAAGCGCTTTCAGAGGAATTATTATAATTTTTCTTTATATATATACATTTGGAAATAATTTCAATAATTGGACATGCATAATAACTTGGAATTTTATTAGTCATGTGTTATTATATATGCATAAATATTTATGAATTTATTATTTGTGTAACATGAACATATATTTTTTTATGTGTATATAAATATATAATTATGTAATTAAATTTTTTATAAATATTCATATAGAAAAATAAAAATGGCTAAATTCATAATTTTCTAAAATTTATATTCTTTTAATATATGTAAATATTTTATTGATTTTTCTTTTGCGTTTCTTATGAAATTCTTCTATCTACATATCAATTATCCACGACTCTATAGTTGATTCCAATTAACTAGAGTATTACAATCTAAAGTCACCCACTTATCTTGTGACATATACTTCAAACAAAACCAATATGCCCCACATTCTCATTTAGCATGGGCATAAGAGTAGACATATATGACATAATCTACATCGAAAGTAAAACGCAGCTCAATTAAATCTTACTTCACTTTATAAATACTTGATGTTGACAATTGTGAGAGCGCCGTCCAATTGCATTATTCATAAGCCGTTTTCCATTAAATTTTAAAGCTTTCTTTTTATGGTTTGTGCGTGTGTGTGTGTGTGTGTGTGTGTGTATGTTCTTTTTTTTGTTATTTTCTTCGTCTTTCTTTTTTTAATTTATGCGCTGAAAATTCAATTAAACTTCCTGACAATTCATTACAATATTTTTCTCTATATATGTATATGTGTATGTGTGTATGTGTGTATGAGTGTGTGAGTGTGGATAAAGAAAATTGTTGCCTTTTAATTACATTTCAGAAATTCGCATGCTCTAGAGCATGCCCAAACAAAGGCAGCCTCGCTGTCCCTTATACTATATACCATATATATATATATATATATATCTATATATATTTGTATTAATATATATATATATATATATATGTATGCGCTTTCTTGAACGTCATGCCACATGATAATAAATTTCCGCATGCAATATCCTGCATTTAAATAACACTTCCTGTGTACCGTCCTAGGCCAAGGCATCCGTCGTCCATACGTCAGCGAGACACTGAAATGAATTTATTTTCCAACAGCTACCTACATAGCATAGTCGGCCCCTTCACCCTCTGTCCGCTCTGCTGCTGCTGCTACTGCTGCATTCTCCCATTGAGCTGAAGCAGGCATCTGTCCTGGACGTCGCTTACCCCACTATCCTGGCTCCTCCTACTCCTCCTTCTAGGCCAGTTTATTTCGCTCTGAATGGCTGGCAAACGCACTCGGCTTCATTACTATTGCGCCGAGCTTCACAGCCAGCTCACATCTCACTCTCTATGCCACGCCCCCACTCTCCTATCTATTGCTTGCTCTGCCACCATTTGGCACTTCATCGCAGAGTGCGTCCAAAATAAAAAACAAAAAAAAAAAATTCGCGAAAGCAAATTGTAGTAAAGGCCAGCTCGGCTTACGCTTTGTTTTGGCTGTTGCCGACCGCACGCATCAGCAAAGACGTTGCGGGCCATGGGGATAGGCGGGCCGAATGGATGGGGGCGTGGCTTTGGGGTTTTTGAGGTTCCGGCTGTTTGGCCATCTTTACCACACAATAAAAATTTATGAGCCGTGTGCGTGTGCGCAGCCCTTTTTGCTTTCGTGAAAGTCGCACAACATTTGCGAGGCGCGCATAAATTTTATATGTGCCACAACTTGACATGCTTTTCGAGCGACCCTCTCTCTCGCTATCTTCCCTCTCTGTTTGTTGTCAATTCCGTCTCGCACTCACTCTGCAGATAGCTGCAGGTAATGCAGCCCCGTAAATTCGTAGTACTTTGGCTTGCTGCGCTCGCAGCTTCATGCAATATGCATGAGTAGACAGGAGGAAAGGAGGAAGGGGCGAGGGCCAGGAGTTTAGCTGGCAAGCTGACTGCAGCCACTTACAGAAATGCTCCAATCAATTAGTCACAGACCAAAGTTGTGTAAATGCAATTAAAGTGCAGTTTTTCTCTTTGGCTTTTGCCTTTGCTTTATATTTTTGTTAAGGCCCAAGCAGCTCGTGCAGCGCCCAACAGTGCCTGCTAAGTGTATGTGCGGCACATAAAAAGATGATTTTATGCTCTTGCGCACAATTTAGTTACAAAGATTTCACAACTGTCTCGCTGTCTGTCTGTCGCCGACATGTGCTCTGCTGTGATTTCTTTCTCATGCAAATAAACGTGAACTGCAGAGCACGTGGCGTACTGAGTGAAGATGGGAGCGAAGTCAAAAGCTGCCGCCACTCAGTCGATCGATGTGTGTGTGTGTTTGCCTGTGTGTGTGTGTGTGTTACCTTTCAAAATTGCCAGGCAACCTGCATTTGGCGTTTAGCCTGTTAAATGCGACGAGACGAGCAAAATTTGTCTCAGCCTTCGCCCAACAAAAAAAAAAAAAAAAAAAAAAACAACAAATTGTTACGTAATGATGTGACTCAAATTAAATCTGACAATTTTCAGAGTGAAGTTTTACGGTAGGTGTGCCATGTCTCCCTCTGTATGTGTGTGCGGGTATTTCTTTTCATGTGCTCAGCAATGAAATAAGCTCCAATTGATGTACATACATATGTATAGACGCGCAGATTAGGCTAATGCTAAGCTCTTGTAAAGCGCTGCTGGAATTTATACTTTGCAAATTATTTTTATTGAATTATATTAAGATACTTGCGAGTGATGTGGGTCCTAGCAGCGGAGTTTAATCAGCCTAATACAGATTTATATTTTCAATGAATATTAATCAAGTAGACTCTTAAGTCAAATCTGCATACAGATTACATTACTGTGTGATATAGCTATCATATAAAATATGGCAGAAATAAAATTCGGGTAAATTAAATTTTGAGTATTTTTAGCCTTTTGGCTATTTTCTAAATATAAATTCAATTTTTTATATTACTTGAACTAGGTTATGCATAGAGAACTATTTCTTTAGGCAGTAGCTCTATTAGTTCAAATCTTAAACGAAATTTGACAGCAAGCAGTCAATAATATGAAAGACTTTGAAGTCCTTTGCCTTCGAAAATATTTTCTCTTCATCCGCTTCTACTCAGGGCCTTTTGTACCCCTTCTCTCTCTCTCTCTCTCTCTCTCTCTCTCTCTCTCTCTCTCTCTCTGTCTCCCGGTCTCTCTCTATCTCAGCTAAAGTTTTATATATCATGTAATATTGATGGGTTTCATTGCAAAAGGGTCTGCAAAATTTCCCAAAATTTGGCAACATTTATATGCCCGGCACGTGAGAAGTCAAGTTAAGTAAATGGGATTTATTTTTCATGCTTGACCACAAACTTGATGTGAGCAGAGAGAGGGAGAGAGAGTGAGAGTTAGTTGATGATGTAGCGCACTCGAAATCATGTTGGCTGACGACGCGTTGATTAAAAATTTATTAATATTTAACTTTGTGCACGCATTGACAGCCAACAACAACAACAACAACAAACAACAAAGTGTATTCAACTAGCAGCTACTTTGCATAATTGCAAAAATAATCTGGCCAAAAAAGCGTCGTCGGGATCTTAAATGAAGTTGTTAATATTAATGAGGAAATTTTTCAGCTTGGCAGCAGCGGCGACGACAGCAGCAGCAGCAGCAGCAGCAGCAGCAGCAGCAGCAGCCGTCACAATGTTTGGTTTTAATATTGTTATTAATCAGCTTTTAATGTATTTAATTAAGTTTTGCGCTGCGTCAAATATGTTGAAAATTTAATCAACAAGCTGCTGCTGCTCCTGCTGCTGTTGCCTCCACTGCTGCTCGCTCTCAACTCAACTCGATTTTGGCCCAACAAATAATCATTATGGCGCATAGGAAAACCAACAGATTAGCAGTGCTCCACGCCCATACTCGCACACAGCCAACACCGCCCTCAAGGGCTGGTCGAGTGAATATTATTACCATGCCATCAAACTTTTATGGACAACAAAAAAAAATAAAAAAGTTTTCCAAAGAAACGAAAAAAAAGGAAACTTGTTTTCTTTTTTCTGGTCTTCGTTTTGTTGTGAATTTCCATTTTCCATTGAAGAGAGGTTGTTGGGCTGGGGGAGTGGGCATGTCGGAGCAACTTGTTTGACACTAACATATTAGCCAGCGCCGCAGCAGCTGTCCAATGTTCGATCATGTCCAGCACTTGTCAAGCCAAATGCGATGCTCATTTGTCTGCGCCTTGCCAAATTTGCACTTTATTTAAGCAAACTCTTGTGTGGTGCTCCTTCACCTCCTCTAGCTGCTCCTGCAATGATGCTCAGCTGCCACATCTACAATTTTTCATCTTTATGCGCTGTCTGACGCGCTTAGCAATGGCCGCTGGGCAGCGTCTTAAATGCGTTGGGAGCGAGAACGAGCCTCCAACATCCGGTTGGCGTTTATCTTTTGATTTGTGTTTTGGCTTCGTCGCCCGTTGTCAGGCTTCAATTTTTTTGTTCTGTTCTTTTTCTCAAGTGTTTACAAGTGATTTGCTCCTGCTGTTGCTGCTGCTGCTCCTGCCTGTGCCTTGTTATGCTTTTGAGCAATGGATTTTCTGTCTCTTGCGAAACGAAACTTTTTCAGCGACAGGAAAACCCAAATGACTCGAGTGAATTGCGCTTCCGGCTGTTTTGCAGCTTGTTAGCTTTGAACGTTCCCAATTGAAATCGGCCCCGACATATTGTATTGTATAGGTGACGCCTTTGCCCAGCAGCCAACAACAATCTTTTGGCCACTCATTTGCATTTCGGTACAGGAGGAGTCGGCAGTGCATGACTAAGAGATGCTCTAAACGTTCCGCCTGATTTGCTCTGTTCAATAGATTTCGGCCTATTTTTAAACATACAAATATAAATACCAATCATATCTAAAGATTTTCTATATTAAATATGTAAAGATTTATGAAGCATATCTTAAGGTTGAATGGGTCTTCTTGCAGTCAGTTGCCTACTGCTTTTATAGGTGTCTACAAAAGGAATTCTTTATAATCTATATACACTTTAGAAGTAGCTTTATGAAAAATATGAATATGAAATAAGCCGAAATATTGTTTTTTCTTATGCCAAAGAAAGCTATGAGGATATGTGAAGCGTATCTTAAAAGGGAATGTTCCTTACCAGAAAAACATTTCTAAAACTCAACGACTTTACGACTTTAAAAAAAAAACTGAATATAAATTTTTATTTTTCAAGATATTGAGGAAAGTAAAGCAATAATATTAGAGTAGCAAGAATGCTCTTTTGTCATAGGTATATAATAATATATATTTAAATGCAATTTTTGCCTACTGAATTGAATATTAATACACATAAAAATGAGGGCGGTTCGATTACTTTTCTGTCATTTTTCTAGTTTTCTCTTCTAATTAAACTTCAAATAATATTATACACATTAAATTCATAAATTTTTAACATCAGTTATACTCAGCTCAGTGAACTCTTACTCTATAAGAGCCATCATCTGTCTTTGCCCATCATCTATATCTGACGGAGAATCAATCTGCCTTGATTACCCATTTTCAATTGCTTTGGAGTATAATAGAAATCGGAAACTCTTCGATATTCAAATCTACGAGCGTAGCTCAATAATTTCAATTTCAATGACTCTTAGCGCCAGTTAGACCTATTTATTTCAATGTATTTTCTTTTTTCGTCTTTGTTCATCTTCAGTCTGGGTCTGGGCAATCAGCCAAGTGTGCGAAAATCGATGGGCAGACAATGCAGAATGCCTTGACTGTTGGCAGCAATATTAAAGATTTTTGAGCTAACGGTGAAGCCGTGTCGCCGCTTCAGTATTTCCATTTTATTTGGACGCTTTATTTACTTAATGCGCGCACTCGAGTTGACGACGCTGGCAACGGCTGCCAATGTCAGCGCGCCTGGCGCCTGACGCTCGTAAAGTCCATGACTCCCCCGAAAAAAAGGGGGAAAAACAAAAATAAAAACTTGCAGCCAGTCGAAATTAGTTGCTGCAACCACGCACCACACCCCACACCCCACGCCCCACCCACTCTGTGCGCCCGCCGTGTCTAGCGAATTTTTTGGCCTAGTCAACTGACAACTTGACTCTGCGGTCGCTAGCCATTAAATGAAATTGTCCTGCACTTTGGCCTTGCAATTGTCGCAAGCTCCAGCGAATCTGAATCTGTATTAGATTTAGGCGGATTCTCAAAGATATCCCCAAGTTGAACTGGAAGCTCTATGGCAGCTGAGCAGTTTCCTTGACTAATTCAATTTCTGTTTCTTTGCTTAGTTTATTGTAACAGAGCAATCGTTTGACTTGGCTTTTGACTTCGCTTCGGTTAGCTTATTGTATTCGATGGATAAGAGAAGAGAAGAGGTGAGTGAAAAAATGTTATATTCAAATTGCTCAGATTTAGCTTAAGAAGAATCTGTATAGAATATTCTTGAGCTATGTTAAGCATGGTAGAAAATGTTAAGTAGCTGTTGAGTTCTGTTAGCAGTCTTAAGCTAACAGTTCGCTGTTAATAAATCTTTGACTGCCAACAATTCACATGACCGTCTGATGTGCTCTGTTAACTCTCTGTTGTCAAAGTTACAGCATCGTCATTAACATTGAGCTAATATTTCGATGCCTTCTTCGTTGCCTGCGTTTATTGCCCATTTTAGCTACACTTCAACTTAACGAACAATTTATCCACATTTCATTGCTTATAGCTGCGAAGAGACAGAGAGAGGGGAAGAGACAGAAGGAGGGAATCTTAAGTGTAGTCGTTTGTGTGAGTGTATGGAATAAGATTCGATGGCATAGAAATGCAGCCAGCAAATGCAAATCAATCGCTTACACACACACACACACACACACACACACACCTACACACCTGTGTACACACAACTATCTTCAAGTTCAAGGAAATCAGATGCTTCGAAATTTCTTGCAATTCGATTCGCAAATGGGTACAGAAAGCATTCGCTGGCATACTAAGTGCCGTCGGGCCACAGTACGTGGGTTGTTTCAACAGCTTGATATGCGATAAAATGTTATTTATTTTGTTATAAACAACCCTCGTCCATAGACAAAGAGAGAATGAAGCCAACAACAAATGAAAAGCAAACTTGCGGCTTGACATTGATGAATGCACGATGAGATTTATGTTGCATGCCAGAGTGTGATATATATAAGTATGTCTCTCTCTAAAGTATATATCGTTATATATATACAGATTTATATGTACATATGTATGTATATGTGTGGGTATAAAACTCGACGGTGTCTATGAGCTGCCACTCATTTGCTCACACACACGCGCGCTGGCTGTGCTGTCTGGGTGAAATAAATGTTAAGTATACGCATAATAGGCGCCACAACTACAATGCTCTGTCTGCCTCTTTGTATGCGTGCGTGTGTTAGTGTGAGTGTCTGTATGTCTGTGTGTGTCTTGCTCATTTACGCACTTTAAGTCGCTGGCTTAACACACGTCTCTGCCTTGCTGCTGCTGCCGTGCTTACCTGCCCGTCAGCGCCAAGCAAAACAAAAGTAGAGCAACAGACACAACACTCATACGCCGCGTTGGCCCCCATTGGGTCATATATATACATATATACATATATATATATATATATATATGCCATTTACTCGCCCGCTCGCTACACTTGCCGCAAAGGGGCATCATTGGCTAGTTAGCACGATTGTTGGCAATAACTAGAGCTATTCAATACAGATATATTTTTATATATATATGAGAGCTCTAATTAAATTGATCAGCCATGGGATATTGGATAAAAGTTAAGCCCTAGGCTGAGCTAGGCAATAAAAGAGCGTTGTGTACCACTTATGTGCTGCAGACGCTGGTAAATGATGGCCAAATTTAAGCCAAGCAATGGTCGATAGTTAGGGATATCGATAAATGCAAGCAGCGATAGTTAAAGTTTGTAGTCATAACAATGGCCAGGGCTAAGATAAGTGTGTGAAATTATGACTGCAATTAATATGGTTATCGATAACGTAGAAAATGCTATCGATAGCTTTAAAGCCAATAAAAGTAAACTGTATTTTAGATGCATATACTTGAACAGCTTCTTGTATAACTTCTACCAGCCTTGCTATATCTCTCTCTCTCTCTCTCTCTCTCTCTCTCTCTCTCTCTCTGTTTCCCTAATGTTGTAGTGTATCAAAACTAGTCAACTTGTAGCACAGTGTAAGCTTTCACACAGTTTGCGAGAGCGGGAGCGTGAGAGGGAGCGCGAGGAGAGATGGGAGCTGCCTTAAAAGTCATTTCCGTTTTTTTAATTGTTTGTTTATTTGCCACGACGAGCTCCCGGCGTTTGTTGACGTTTGTCTTCTTAGCTCACTTCGAGCTTTCTTTTTTCACTTTTCAGTTTTCAGTTGGTATTTTCGTTTTTTTGTTTTTTTTTTTTTTCAGTCATTTGTTTAACATTTGCATAGCCGGCAATTAGCGAGGGCAAAGGACACTGAGCGCAACGCTTGGCCAGTGCCATGTTTATTGTTTTTGCTGTCCAACTGTTGCGCTGACAGCTCCAGAGATTTTTAATCATATTATTTTTGTCGCTGGCAGACAAGCAGACAAACCTTGACCTGGCCCTGATCTTGGCCACATTCGCATTGTCTGCGGTAGTATTTAGAGCGCCAATGAACTGCAATGAATTTCGAGTGAATTTCGAAGGAATTTCGAGTGAATTTCGAGTGAATTACGAGTCAATTGTGTGGCTTATAAGGAACTGTTGTTGCTGCTCCTGCTGCTGCTTCTTTTTGCAATTAGCGATGTGGCCATAATTATGCATTACCTGTGCATGTGGGCTGTGCGTGAGTGCTATGGAAAAAATTAATTAAAATGCAATTAAAGTGGCAGGCGTAGCCATCACACCTACTCCCCACCTCTACCTCTCTCTCTCTCTCTCACTCTGTTGCTCCCCACTTGCTTCTTTTAATGGTTTATTTTATGAAATGGCTGCCTTAAGTGCTAGTCGGTATAAAAAACGAGCTAAATTACGCGCCAAGTGCCACTTGACGTTGCGTATACGCAGCGTGTGCATAAAAAGCCAGCTACCACAGGCCACCCCTCGTTCTCTCTCTTTCTCTCCCTCTTGCTCTCTCTCTCTCTCTCTCTCTCTCCATCTGCTTGCGTGTGTGTGCTTTTTATCGTAAATTGCAACATTTTTCTTTTTTTTTTGCATTAAGCACACCCGCACCCCTTATCCACTTCGAGTGCACTTTGTTTAATTGATTATGCTTGGCCAGCGCACACACAGCACAGCAAATGTATCAAGGAGTGGGCGGTGGGCGGGGCGCATGGGTTTAGCTTCTTGCTGCTGCAGCATAATTGCAGCTGCTAAATCCTATTTGCGCAAATATGTTATAGTTCATAAATATGCGTGCAGAGCTGCAGGAAAACGGTTCAATGTGAACGAGGTATACTCGAAAAGTTATATGAAAAGTATTTATAGTTATATACTTATAAATATATAATCACAGTTTGGAAGTAGCTGTTGATCGAGAGCGGTCAGAGAGTCAGAGAGCAGTTGATTGCGTTGGTTCTTTAACGAGTTTTACCCGCTCTTGTTTTTCTTCGACTGTTTGGCTGAGCCAAATTAAACAACAAGCCTTTGCTGTATGTATTAGTATTATGTGCTCGCTAAACACATCGCTGTGAATTGAGCGTATGCATGTGTGTGTGTATGCGCACACCTTTTGCATTGAGTTTTTGAGCACCTACTGAGTCCCATTGTGCGAACGTCAATCGTATCGGTCTCCAAACGTCAAACGAAGGCAAGGTAAGGCAAGGTGCTTAACCAAATATAAAAGCGAGGAACCAAAGGCTCCTGCTCAGCCTGCGATCGATTGAATATGATTTCTGACTCTGATCTGATGGTGACTTATTGAATATATAGAACTATTGGATATGATTTTTGCGTCTAATCCCTTATTTAATTAGCTCCATCAAAATAAGCCCCATCATCTGGTCTCAGTTATTTCAAGTTAATTTAGGTTAATTGAAGCACTTTAGGATATTATATATCTACTTCTGCGATCAACTATTCCATTGCTGTATTTGTTATACAATTATCTATAGTCTATAGTGTATCAGTTTTGTTCTTTCATAAGCTCAAGAAAAAGTCACTATAGATCATAGATTTGGCCAACATTTATAAACAGATTCTTTGCTACAGTTTCTAAATATGCTCCTAAATTGAATGAAAATTACCTGACCTTTCAATTTAGCATTCCATGGACTTCAGTGAGGCATATGAATAGCAAATATATGGAATATGATAAATCAACCTTCGGCATACTTTGTGTGACCATCTCGTAGATAGGATCAAAAGGGTTGATAAGTCAAGAGTTGATGCCACACGCACACACGCACACACACACACACACATACACACACACAAACAGCTCTAAATATACAGTTATATTTCAGCAAAAGACACTCGAATTTGTGCCCCATCAGCATGAATGGTGTCTCTCAGTGTCTCTCTTTGTGTGTTTTGTTGTGTCTTTTGCCTTTGGCATTGTGTGTTGTGCCTTTTGTGCTATTATTAAAAATGCGGCTGCTTTATTTTCTTGAGCCTTTTTTCTGCTTCTCTCTTTATTTTTATACTTATGCAAACATGTCTTATGTCTTCATATGCTTATAAGTATGTTTACATACACATACAGCACACACTCACACATTCTCAGTCGCTCGCCTGTTTTTTTTTTGGTTGACTCTTACTCTAGGGAAATTTTCGGCGTGCTGTGTTTGATTACGAGCTGCGTTTTTTGTTGCTCCCATTGTTATGGATTATGCGACCATTGGGAACAACTGCTTAGGCCCCGGCCCCCGCCTTTCTCTGCTCTTTCACTTTTGTTTTTTAGTAGCCTTCACATAACTTTATATATATATATATTTATTTTTTTTTTTTTGGGTTTTCATTTTCTTTCCTTAAGCTTGTCCTGCAGGCAGGCGAGTAAGAAAAAAAAAAAAAAATTAAATTATAATTAAAAACATTTTTGGGATTGTCGGAATGCGTCAAATATTTAAACACTTGGCGGTCCGCTGAAGCAGCAGGGCGCCATTTTAGCATTTCGACATTTTGGAATTTTCTACCCTGGCAGGTGTGTGTACGTGTGTGTGTGAACGCGTGTGTTTTTCTGTTGTGTCAGTCCCCACGGGCCATAAAACGCAATAATAAGGCACATGAAGCATATTTTACACAAGTCTTTGTCGCATTTATCACAATCAGCCAGCCAGCCACGCCTACCACCCCCATCCAGCAGCCAGCAGCCAGCAGCCAGCAGCCAGCATCCACTTCGTCGCCTACCTGTGAAATACTTAAGCAAACACGTCGCATACGCAGCAACTTTTATTGCATTTCTTTTTCACTTTTTCTCTCAGTGTTTTCTGCCAATTGTTTGCCAAAAGTGCTTGCCATGGCAGCTTTACCTTTCGGCACCGTCTTCCGTCTGCCGTCTTCCATCTTCTGCTAATGTGACAAAGTTTTTAATAACTTGGCCTTTTTCATGCACAGCTGAATAATAAACATGTTGACAGTCATAATGTGCTTAGAGGGCGTGGCAGCAGCGGCAGCATTAGCAGCGCAGCTGAAGCATGAGCTGGCCCATATGTGCCGCCAGCAGTGGAAACAGGTGTGAGGCGGAAGAGGAAGACAACTGGTTGGGGTCATGTCAATAATCAAATGCCAGCTGGGCACGCATAACGTAAGGTAATTATTGACATTATTGACTCTATGCTCGGAATGCTAAGCCACACACACACACACACATACACACATGGGTGGTGAATTGTAATTGTGCGATTATCGAGATAGAGAGATTTCAGTTAGTCCTTAAAGGTTTCGGCCATTGTTTGAACTGTTTGTTTGGTCAAGTACTTTAATATGTAGTCGATTTAGCAGCAGTTTAAGCAGAAATGTTTCGTAAATATCAATGCATGTTGCTTTAAATAATTATTATTATTATTATTATTATTATTATTATTATTATTATTATTATTATTATTATTATTATTATTATTATTATTATTATTATTATTATTATTATTATTATTATTATTATTATTATTATTATTATTATTATTATTATTATTTTGTTTTTTTTTTTTTTTGGTATTGGTATATAAAAATATATATTTTTTATAAAATATTTTGTAATTTTTTGGTTATTTATCCAACTTCTGGCAGAGGTTATATATCTTGGTGTTAGTTGACTCTAGGATCTGGAAGCACTTGGTATTGCTTAGATTGCCATTTGCTGATAGTTTGACAGGCCCTAATGCAGTACTTTTAAGATTTTTCGAGTAGTTTTGGATCATTGTGTGTGCCTTGTTAGCAAAATATCCAACAGTACATGCTGTTTTAATTTGCTTTTATTCAAGCTTGAAAATATGCCAACAATGTCAACAATTGGTAAATAATATATGTGAAATTTAAACTCTTTCTCTCTCTCTCTGTCTCATTTATTTACATTTATTTCAAATATGTTTTCTATAAAAAAAACTGCCTAATTAAATGAACAATTTTTCATAGAATGTATGTATTTTATATATTGCATATATTTTAGTTTAATAATAAACGTGTTTGGTGTGTTTTTCATATTTTGTATTTATTTAATTAATTAAAAAGGACATCGTTTTCCCTTCATCTTTCTGTTTGCTTTGTATTGATTACACAATTAAAATGTTTTGCCTTTATTTGCATGATTTTTTTTATTAACTTTCTCTCGCATTTTTCGCCTTGTCAACGAGGCTTTAATATTTTAATTTTCACTCACATTTCGCATACCTGTTTCACACTTTCATGAGTTATGGCTATTGCAATTTATTGACTATTTCGTACATTCTAAATTTGACTTGATTATGCACGCAAATTAAGTTTTGCATAAATTATTTGCAAAATATCTAAATTACAAGTTTTGGCAAACTAATTATATGCAATGCAACATAATTATGCTAATTATAAATGTATGTAAGTGCTAAATATTTACTTAAACAAGAAGTGTATGCACGTATTTCGTATTTGATTTCTTCTGTTCATAGAGCTAAGATTCCTAAGAAGAAGCCCTATAAATTGAACGGTTTTATTGCTTGTTTTTCCAGTTGACTCCCTATTGAGCTGCTCTATAGAGAGTTCCATAAATTATATCCAGCGCTTGACAAATAACAAAATGATCAAAAAATCGTAAATTTCATAAACCATTTAGCCAGCAACGAGCACTATGAAGTTGCTTGAGCTCAACTGAGAATCGTTCTCCCTCATTTTTATTTGCGCTCCCAATTTAAGCTCTGTCCGAAAGGCGGGCTAACATTAAAAATTTGAAACAATAAGCCACAAAACGCAATTTAACAAACAATCGCTGATGGCCTTCTGTGGCAGCAAAGCGGGCAGATTGCTGAATGGAAAGAGAGGGACGGATAGGGAGGGATGGACAAAGAGAGAGAGAGAGAGAGAGAGAGAGAAGAGGGGGGAGGGGGGCAGAGTGTGAATTGAATGGGAATTGCATACGCAACGTGTAACAACCTTGCAATTTCAAAGAGCCGGCAGCGCAACTAAAACGGAATTGCAGCACTCATTGGTTGACTGTAATGGGAAATCTGTGCGCTCGACATGTGTGTGTGTGTGTACACAGGTCTATGTGTGCGTATGAATGCGTGTCGCCCTCTCCCTCTCTCCATCTCTCTCTCTGCTGTCTTTTGTACATTGCGTTCGAAGCTTCAATGGCAGCCCTGGCCTTAGATTGATTAGTTGTGCTTCAGTTGAATGTGCGCCATGTGTGCGTGTGTGTGTTTGTGTGTGCGTGTGCATTTGTGTTCGAAAAAAGTGAATGTAGAGAGCACTTTGATCGCGTAAAGCAATTAACACGCAATTACCATTTCCACTTGTGCCCTGTCACTGTGTGTTGACATTTCACACGATTCGTGTCGGTGTGTGAGTGAGACGTGAGTGTCTGTGTGTATGTGTGTAGGTGTAATTGCCAATGTGACTGCGTGCGAACAAGTTGCGGCTAAAAGAAAAATGCGCTGGACAGTGTGAATGTAGCGATATATCAAACAGAACAGATAATAAATGACAAGCAAAGCAAAGGTCGGCAGAGAGAGAGAGAGAGAGGGAGAGAAGTGGGCGTGTATGCTTACTATCGCTCTTCCTTTTTTATTTTATGGCCAAACACTGTTGCTGGCCGTTTCGCTGTGCTGGGGGTCATCCAAATGTCGCTTTGATTGTTTTTCTTGTCGCATGTTGTTTGTTTTGACATTGGATGAGCGCTTGGTGTTTGGCTCCAGCGAAAATCACTCAAATTGTCACTTGCTTAATAATTAACATTAATGCGTGCTCGCAGCAGCTACAACAACAACAACAACAACAACAGCAGCGGCGGCGGCAGCAACAAGCGACATGGACATAAAACAAAAGGCGAGTCTCCCTCTTGACATTTGGCAGCTGCTCAGCGCATTTCTGTCTGTGTGTGCGTGTCTATTTGTATGTGTGTGTGTCTCTGTGTGTGTATACTTAGCATCATTATCAGCATGTTTGCTCCTTAATTAATTTGTTTACTTTTGCCTTTGCCAAATCGACGCATAATTAACTCAAATGTCTTACGCAACGTAATTAAAACCAAACGAAAGTTTTTGTCCAAACTTTCTGTCTCTGGAGCAGCAGAAGCAGCCACAACAGCAACAACAACAACAACAACGACAACAACAACAACTGCTGCATATCAAAAGTTTCACCTGGCCGGCACTCGCTCACCTGTGCGTGTGTTTTAGGTGCAATAAATTCAGAATTTGTTTCGGTTCTGGGCTCAGTGTTTTTTTTTTTATTTTTATTTTTATTTCTATTTTATTTCTGTGTTGCTTCCGTTTGGCTGCGTTTATCAGCCGAAGCATAAAAGCGATAAAGTTTCATCCATAAAATATGCGAAACTTGTGCGACAGTTCCTAACGCACAATAAAAGAGCAACACAGCAAAAGAGAGAGAGAGAGAGAGAGAGAGAGAGAGAGAGAGAAAGAGAGAGCGAGGGACTGCGAGAGAACGATTTTTTTATATATATTTTACTGGCATATAAATTAACGTTAGTTTATTCGTTTTATGCTGCATCTGCTATAATGAGAAACTTCAAATATTTGAATAATACTTATGGCACTTGCTGTAAGATTTATAATTTGATTAACTGGAGAGCGCCAAGTGTGTGCATACCAAACATATTATGATTGCCGCATTGCGAATTGTGGAATTTATTGGGCCGCTAAGTGCCGAGAATCAAATATAAATAACTTTCTTTATGGAGCAGCAGCACATTTTATGATCATAACTTTGCAAATTTCTATGCTCAGTTGATTATTTTGCTTATATATATTATATATAGAGAGGTTAAAGTTTTGCGAATCAAACTTTAGTTTCATTAGGTATATGAAATATGTTTGCATACCAAATTCAGCAAATGATTATAACTTTTAGAACTCTTGAGTTCAGTTATATAGAGATTATTATAGGTAGTAAGCATTGTAGGTCTGCATATCATATTTAAATTTCTTTAGGATTATGTTTTAGGTAAGCACGCCGCATTTTAAGATTAAAGCTCAAAGACTAACTGAGTTCACTTAGTTATATTGTTACTATGATGCATCATGGCCTGCCAATATATGACATAAATGTAATAAACTTTTTAAGCTACGCAGTTGTATTGCTTAGAAAATGCATTTTCGGATATGAATTTATTTACAGATCTTACGGAATTTTTAGTAATCACAAGAAATAAGTTGCAAATATAAGCTGATAGCTCAAAGACTTTCTGGATTCACATAGCTTAATTTGACATTAACAATTGTAAATTTTACTCATTTCAGCTAGATATTATTTTTTCATTCCCATCTACCTGGTAAAATTTTCTACATCTGTCATATCACTTCGTTTGCTTGAGGAGGAACATGAAATAGTTGCATTACTTTGAGTTTCGTAATTTAATTGTTCATGTCTGTGCATGTAGATGCCATTAAAATTTCACATGTCTAATGAGAGCATATGTATGCACGTGTGTATGTATATATATAATTATGTATATACTATATACTAGATATGATATATATGAAACATATGTCGTTCGCTGTCTAAGGCTAAGTTGCTGCTCTTTGGTAAAACAAACACGTTTTCATTAAAAAGTCTGCGTTTGATGGCACATCATGGCAGACACACATACACACGCACCCGTATAGAGGCGCTGTGGGCGTGGCAGCTGCCAAGCAGCCTCAAGGTCATCAAGTGCGCTCGAGACTTTCGCCCAATAAAATTAACCAAAAAAGAAGCATGAAAAATTACACAAAAATCAAAAAAAAAAAAAAAAAGAAAAGAATTTGTGGAAAAGGGGAAAATATAAAGCAATAAGAAAAGGCAAAAGGCAATGGCAAAAAAAAAAAAAAAAAAAAAAAAAAAACTTAAACACTTTTTGCATTTTTAATATGCCAGCAACGTGTGCACTTTGCTTGCCTCATTTATGAAATGTTGATATCTTTGTAGCCTGCGTTACGTATACGAGGTGAGGTCAAAAATATGTGTGTGTAGGAGATGTGATAGGTATAGATATATAGGGCTATATCATAAGCAAGTTGTTGCAAGACGCGAAAAGAGTTCTGGCACACACACAACTTTTCAGCTAGATTCAGCTAGAGCACATTCATATCTATATATAGAGCAAGAGCATTAATTCTGGCAAACCGTTTGACCACAAATCAATTTTAGCTAAACAAATTTTTTATGAAAATATGTATTTGTTGTATTTATAGAAGAACAAACGGCAGAAGATTCAAGATTTATTTTCGAAACGTTTCAATAAAATGATGTTTACTTGGTATTTAAGATGATTAAAGTCAAAAGTAAGTTTATGATTGTGAGAAATAATATTCGAGTGAAGCTATAGAGTCGAGAACTTGGTTTAAATATCTAAATATTTACGGAAAATTATATTTTTAATTGTGTTTTAATGTTGTTAAAAAAAAACTACAAAGTAGAACATAATTGGCATATTTAAAGATCTTTAACATCTGCTTAATATTTGTTATTACAAGCGTAACTAGAGGCTTTTAAAGCACCTGTTCGTTATGTTTGCTTTGTATACACATTCGTCTCTTTGAAACGTTGCTAGCTTAGCTTATTTTTAAAGAATTTAATGTAAAGTCGCTTTTGATTTATACACCTCTCGCAGCTTTCTCAGCTGCTGTGCGATGTTTGGCTTTAACGTGAGCAAAAATTGATGATGGCGAATGTAGCGAGCACACTCAAAGAGTATGCCATGACCTGCATGTACAACAGGACATGCGACGCCGTCGAGTAACAGCCAAACACCGAGCACTCCTCAACCCCAGCCCCCTCTCCAGTCAACAGTTTTTGTCCAACTGCCTTTACCTGTGTGGCAACGGCGAATGTATGGGACAAGTTGCGCTAGTTACCTTTATTGCTAAGTGAATCTGTGTGTGTGTATGAGTATGTCTATGTGTGGGTGTGTGAATCTGTGTGTGTGTGTGTGTTCGCAATTGATACAAGTAATTACCCACAGCTACAATTAGGGAATTTGTAATGCATGGAACCGCTTTTTGGCCATTCTAATTGTGCAATTAAGCAATATCAATTACAAATAATTACAATGATATACACATCCACACACACATACACACATACATACACAAGAGTTGCGCTCAAAAACGGGCAACAGTTTTTTAAATTATGCATGAGACAGAAAAGCAAAACACAAAATACAGCAAAACGAAACAGAAAACCAAAGCGAAATGGAAATGGAAATTGCTGCTACGTTTTTGGCCTGGCCAACATACTAAATCGTAACAAAATCCATTTGGATACCCGTTCGGCCCTTAGCATTCAATTGGCATATATTTTGGTGCTTTGCTGGTTTGGCTTCTGAGATACTCTTGAAGCCAAGGGGCATGTGAATTAAGTGCTTGATGTAAGTGAAGAGATAGATTGATATATATTAGAGGAACTAGTATCTATTGTAATCAAATATTTGTTAAGATTTGACTTAAATTAAAATTGATTTGATTTAAATTAAAAGAAAATTAAAATTATTTCTGTATGCTTTCACTAATATTTTAAGGCTTTTGAAAATTAGTTTATCTGCTGCGCTAATTAAAAATATTCTCTAGATGTTCATTTCATTGATTAGTGTTATGAATATATGTATATTTAAGTGCTATGGGATCATTAAAATAATGTTTGTATTTAATTTTCTTATATTAATTTATATAAGATAAATATTAATCTCTTGAAAATATATTTTATAAATAAAATATTTTATAAATAATTTGACTAATTTATTAATGACCAATTTCCATGCCTTTTAGCCATTACGAACCTAGCCTACTCTGTCCTAGTCTACTCTCCCTCTATATTTAACTTTTTCGTACATCCTGTTTCGTCCTGTTGCCTGCGCTTTCTCGATCTATGCCACAATAACTTTCACATCAACTTGAGCTTTGAATAACTGGTCATAGAGTATTAAAGTTCTGCAAAAAGTTAGAGTTTTTCTTTTTTTTTTTTTTTTGCTTTTTTTTGGCTCTTATCGCAGCACAAACGCATAAATAATTGTTGAACATTTCTACAACTTTTGTAGTGTTTTGAAAAGTTTCTGAGCTGAGAGGAAATTGATTGCTGAATTTTACATATAAACATTATACGAAAAAAAAAAAAATGTAACAAGTGAAAACTGGAAGGGAATATCAACTTCGTGCTAGTCAAGATTTAACTTGTGTTGCCTTCCACTCCCGCCCTCTCTCCCTCCCCCTCTCTCTCTCTCTCTCTCTCTCTCTCTGTCTCTGTCTCGCTGCTTGTAATATAACACAGAATTAGAAAATTGAATATGTCAGGCCTTAGCCATGCCGCGCCGCGCTGAGCCGAGTCAAGGTAAAGCCCAAGCAAAACATTGCGACATTAAGCATGGGCGTTGCGAATTGGAAAATTTAATTTGCGATGGTCGCACAACTTTTCAAGACAAAAAGAAAAAAAAAAAACGAAACGAAAAAACCAAAAATATATTAAAAAAAAAAAATAAATAAAAAACAGAAACAACAACAACGACAAAACATAAGAGGAGATTTCGGGGAAATGAGAGGAAAATCAACAGACAAATCTGCACAAAATAAGGCCACATTGTCGTCTCGGTCTGCGTATTTTCTTGAGCAGCTTCTTTTTTGCTTGTTGCCCATTTTCCTTTCGGCTTGGTTTTTTTTTCGGTTTTTCATTTGCTTTTGCGACTTGGCTTAAATTCTCATCTTTGTTGCGAGACTTGCTTGGGGTCTCTCACTATCTCTCTCTATCTATCTGCCTCTCTCTTTCTCTCTCTCTCTCTCTCTCTCTTTTCCCCTATCTCTGTGTCATTGGCATTCGCTTTTGCCTCAAATTTTCGTTCTCATTTGGCCAATTTTTTCATGGCTTAGTTGTTGCTGCGGCTCTTGTTGCTATTATTGTTGTTCTTGTTGTTCTTGCTGTTGTTGTTGTTGCTAAACCAAATTTCAATTATTTTGTTTGTTGCCATTTTCATTACGTTTCGCTTTCATAGTCGCCTGTCAGCGTGTAACAAAGCGCAAAGCGCAAAACTTGCAAAGCAAAAAATAATGTGGAAAATGGAAAATTGCTTATAGTACACACACACACACAGTGTGAAAGAGAGATAGAGAGATAGGGTGACACAGTGAGAGAGAGAGAGGGAGAGGGAGCGGCAGAGTTAGGGCCAACCAACACCGTCACACAATGTGGCACGGCCATTGTCCGCAATGTTGGTGTTGGGGAAACCCTTGCATCTGCCACTCCCCACCGCCGTCCGCAACCGCCCCCCCTACGACAACGCCTACCTTTGCTCAGCTATTGCTGTGCACATTTTGTGGCTTTGTTTCGCGCTGCTTTGTGGCTGCGACTCTTTAAACGACATTAAACTGTTCTAGTGCCCATAATGAACTACACACAGCGCAGAGTCGAGGCTGCTAGCCTGGCTCTGGCTCTGGCATCGATGCGTGCAGCCGGCGCTTTGATGTGTACCTTCCCCAACTCCTGCTCCTGCTCCTGCTCCTGCTGCTGCTGCTGCTTCTCCTGCTCCTGCGCTGTCAAATGCAAGGCAGCTTGGGTTGCCTTTTGTGTACATTTCACTGGCATTTTTTTCGCTGATGCTGCTGCTGTTGCCGCTCTGTTGCTGTTGCCGTTGCTGTTGCTGTTGCTCGTTTTCGTTTCTATTTAATTTCTGTGGCCCCCTGCGCACTGCGACTCGCATGACAACATTGACGACATCGTCACATACGTGTGCCACGCCCCCAACGCACACACAGATCTTATCGAGACGATGCTTAAAATTCCAAGCACTCTCTTTTGTGCGAAATTTTCTCTTCTAGTTTTTTTTTTTTTTTTTTTTTTGGCTGTTGAATTGTTTTGAAATTGAAACTTGATTATGTTCTAACTGCCACGACACAGACGATTTGGTCTGTAAAGTCCTGCTTAGAAAGAGTATGAGCCATGCCTACGTTGCCCTAAACACTATTTCATTGGCCAGCCACTGGTCAGCGCTCGGAACTGGGCTGGGGTGTGCCTGGCTGCGCTGGGCTGTGGATTGGGGGCGTGTCACTTTCATTTTATCGCTCCACTGCATTGTAAATATTTGCTTTAGTCGCGCTTTGCCAGTCGAAAATATAAATAAGGCAAACGCTTTGATAAACTAAGCTATAATCAACACACAGACAGCAGCGGGGTCTGCGAAAATGTGTGTGTGTCTGTGTGTGTGTGTGTGTGTTTATACACTGGTGATGAGATTATAGAGAAAACGTGCTTACATTGAAATCCCAAACTGCCTTAGCTTAAAGCGAAACAGTAACAGTAACTTAAAGCATATAAATTTCATTGCTAAATTCTATTCGTAAAGTTGAGCTTTAAGTGAAATTTATATTTTATTTATTTAAGAAAAATTGGCGAAATATAGGGGAAATTTATGTTTTTAGATGATTTTAAATTATTATGATTTTTAGACTTACAAAATTTTTATTTGGCATAGCAAAAACCAAAAAATCGAGCAAATATTATAAGAAAAAAAAAAAAAATTGAAAATTAAATAAAAATTGCAGCTAATTTCACTTAAATAAGTTGTCATATATTTATTTAAATATTTTTTATACATACTACCTTACTGAATTTATTTTTGACTAATTTATTTATATTAATCAATTTGTTATTAAATTAATTATCATTTACTCAGTATTTCTTCATTTATTTTTTATTTAGTTAATTATTTATTATTTGCTAAATTTGCATATTTTTATTGTGCTCAAAATTATTTATTATTTGCTAAATTTGCATATTTTTATTGTGCTCAAAATTCGATTTATTTATATTATTTAAATATTTATATAATAAATGATAGACTAGATTTCTATACTTTATATTATTTTTATTTTGATTTTGTTATATATTTCTGCATACTATCAGAATGACTTTCTATCCTGCTCAAATGGTGTTTAGTCAAATGCCGAGCCAATCCTTTCAATTATGTAAGTAATACCGTAATACCGTATTGCCGTAATCCCTCTTTCACTTTCAACACATTTTATGCGGTCCGGGCTGCTTCGCAGAGATAACTTTATTCTTTTCTTATAAATCGCAAAGCAGAACAGGTTAAAGGTAGAACAGAATTCAATAGAAGTTAAACTGAAAGCCGATGCTTTTCACCTCATTCTCAATTTGCTGCCTCAAGTTCAAATATCTCTACATATTTTCAGTTGAAGCAAGAAGCAAAATCATAGACAATAAATTCCACACATATAAAAAATTGTATTTTTAAATAGTTTTTATTAAAAAAATATATATATTATTTATTATATATCTATATATATATATATATAGTCAGCTGCTATCAGCTGCTCACGAGCTCAGCATAGCCCGCATAGTCCAAAATGTGAGATATCAGCAAATATGAATTTCCCCTTTCAGTCGAGACCTTTTTTTTTTTTTTTGCTTTTTTCGGCGTTTGCTGCGCCTTTTGCTGACAGCCGCTTTTGAAAAGCAAATAATATGAGTTTCGGATTATATTACACAGCTCGCTGCCTAAATTTGTGTTGCTTTTCTTTTTACACTGCTGGTGTAATTTTTATACTCATTCACGGAAGTGAAATTAGTATATTGGTTTTGTGCAAAGTCTGGCTTGCAGTCCATGCGGACAGATGCGATTGAAATTTGGTATGAGCCCTCGAATTATTAAGTGTTTTCCAATCCGCTCACTAGGGACTTAGAGAGTTGAAATCTGGAATATATGTATATTAAAGTTGGCAGCCCAAAATCAATATCATTTGGCGTCTCTATGCCCATTTTGGGCGTCGCAAGTATAAAATATTGAAAACGGAATATGCATCTGACAGCCATTTGGTCCGTGAATGAGTATTCTGCAGTCGGTCACGCCAGACTGCAGCGTTCTGACATGTTTTTCTTCTGTTTTTCTGTTCTTTTGTACATTTAGCTGCATTTGAATGAAGTCGACAACGGCGTCAACGTTTATGCACGAAATGTGTTTTTAATGAAGCTTTTTAACCAGTTCGCTTGCCCCGGCCTAATAAAGACAGCGGCGACGCGAGCAGCGCCCGTCACTTATTTTATGGTATTTTTTTCTCTCCCTCTCTCTTTCTCCCTCTTACTCTCTCACACTCTCATTTTGTGCCTTTGCCCATTTATATTTTATTTTTACATTTTTGTTCGTTTTTCTTCCCTTTTTCAATAAATCGCAAATGGGCATTTGTCCTTGCAGTGAGTGGCAACGGGTAGAAATGTGCGAACTGAGCGAGCTGTGAAAGTGTGGACTCTGTGAAAGGGATTGTGAAAGGGCCGGAGACTGGGACTGGAGCTGGGTCTGAGTCTCTTATGCAAAGTAGCTTTTAATATGTTTACGACTAAACATTTTTTGCGGGAGGAGGCGGGCCGGTAGGCTGGCTGTGCACAGGTTAATGGGGCCCCGCTCTTGCTTTTATTATACAATTTTTAATAATTCCTTTAAAAACGATGCTGAAGCAGAAGAAGGAAATATTAAACTTTACTGCTGCAGCCGACGCCGTTTACATTCGGCCAACAAAAAAAAAAAAAAAAAAAAAAAAAAAAACCAGAAACATTTTTGTATTGTAATTTATTTGCTCAGCTGCGAGGCTATATTTAAGTGGCTCAACTTTAAATGAAATGTTAATGGACCAAGACAGTGGCAGACAGACCGAGTGAGAGATAGAGAGAGACAGAGAGAGAGAGAGAGAGAGAGAGAGGGAGGCAGACAGACAGACAGTTGCCTGCAGTTAGTTTATTAAATTTCTTAAATTTTAAACAAATATGTAAACTTCCTTTGTACACGAATTAATTAAGATTTAAGCCGCTTAAAACTTCGGCTTATGCACACTTGACTAGGCCTTCGCTGCAAAGCTCAAGGCTCAGGGCACAAGGCACAAGGCACAAGGCAGCAGGAAACCGGCACGTGTCACGTGCCGCCTCAAGTTACAGCTGTAAATGAAAATACACTTTAATACGCTTTAAGCGCAACGTTTTTCCTTTTTCTTTCCAAATAAGATGAAGCCTTTGGCGTATATGTGGCGTATGCGTAATATTGCGTATACGCCGCATCGGGCCTGCGCGCGTGTTAATTGTGTTAAAAGTACGAGAGGTCCACATCACGTCGTTGGAGTGCAATGCCTTAACGACCGGCTGCATACATAAAACGCAGCTGACATCGCGCGAGCTGGTTGGCTGGGTCCGGGTCGGTGCGTGCCTATAAAGCGCAAGCCCTAGGCGCGCGCCCAAATGTAGGCAATAAAAAATGTTTAAACCCTAAATTATTGTCAGCGGAGAGCAACAGAGGGAGAGTGAGACGAAGGGTTGCATTATGCTTAGCTATAGCAAATGACATGGCAAACCAAAAGTTTGCCGCTTACGCTCGGCACATTGTTTGCAGCAGCAAAATATGCGAGAAGGTTGCTAGAGCGGAGGTGGAGGGGCGGAGAGTTACTTTGTGGGCGGGAATGCGTGACAGGAGACGCCGCTTGATGATGAATGGATAGCACCTACGGCAATGTCGTTGACTTTGGCAAACAACTTGAGGAGCAGCGCGCGCTCTCACTCTGTCACACTTGATCTCCCTCCCTCTTTCTCTCTCTCTATCGCTCTCTGTGTGTGTCGTTGCGCTTGAAGCTTGGGCATAAGTTTTATGGCATTCACTACTTTCAGCTGCGTGCGTTAATCTTATTTGCTACAACATTTTCGTACGCTGTGCTTGTGCGTAAATTAATGTAACAAATGTCACCAGCTGCGAGCGTTGTATATAATATTTATATATATATATATATAAATATGTACTTATGTATATAGCATCTAGTATCGGCTGTGGGGCAGTTTGGCGATTTTAGCGGCATATTTTGTCTACTAAAAGCATGTCAGGGATTTTCGCCTTACAATAAAAATGAGGCACTTGGTCTACGCATAAGTCAGCCTTCAAAATAAAAAAAATAAAAAAAAAGGAAGCAAGTTCGTGTGTGTGTGTGTGTGTGTGTGTATAAATGTGTGTCAAAGTTGTAGCCAAAGCATGCCAAGTTTCTGCTTTTGGTGCGTGTATTGAATGCAAAATTCGAAAGTTAAATATTGCACGCTTAACTGCCGAAAGAAGGCAACTTTATCTTCCCTAAGTCTCATTCTCTTTTTGCTCATCTCTTCTGTTTTCTTTTTCGCTTCGTTATCTGCTTAGCTCTAAGGCAACTGCATATTAAATTTAATTAAAGCGAGAAGCCAAAACGCAAATGTGATTACAATTTCAACTCCGACTGGAACTGGAACTGGAACTGGAACAAAAACTTGATTTGACAGCAAACAGGAAATCTGACAACAACAAAATCTTGGAGTTCACTTGATACTCTGGCTTGTCAGCTGACTAGATACGCTAGCCCAGCCTGGCGTGCCCCTCCCACTCTCTCTCTCTCTCTCTCGCCTATTCGCCCACCCACTGTCTGTTGAGCAACATATCTTTGCATATTTGATGGCGCATAATGGCGCAAAAAATTGTTTACATGCATAAAAAATGTTTCCTTGCATTTACATAATTTTTTTGACTTCTCAAGTCGCATTTCACTCCCACAGCCTTTGCACCTTTGCACTTGTTTGTGGCAGGCGTAAAAAGTAAAATATATATTAAAATATATATAAGCTGAAAATACTTGAGCTAAGAATTTAACTCTAGTTACGATTCTCTTATTATATTTGTCTACTCACTTACCAAAATGAAATGAGTAAATTGTTTTTTTTTTTTTATTGAAGTTAGAGACTATTGAAGCTAGAGATTTGAAATTTGAAACATACACGCGTGTATACCCTCGAATTATAAAGAGTTTAGCTTTCCTGGCGTGGCAAATTAAAAAAAAATGGACCTGTCAGCATTTGGGTATAAGAGTATTCTGCAGTCGTTTAGGTCAATTAAGTTGTGTTTAATTTATCTTTTTTTTTTTGGTCATGCTTTCCTTGTTGAGCCCTTAAAATGGGTTTTCAATTACAAAATTCTAGGAAATCGACGAGCTTCTAGTAGCTCTACGGCAGCTACCTTCGCCTTGGAACGAAACCCCATTGCAATTTACATTGTTTATGCATTCACTTTGTTCAGTTGTGGTACTTCAGCAAAATCCTCTTAACTGTGTAAACCCTTCTACCTTTTGGTTAATTAAAACGTTTTGGGCTTGAGTTAAAAGTTCTTATTATTTTTAATAACTTCTTTATTGTATTATAATATTTTATATATTTTTTGTATAAGTTTTAAAATACGCCTTTTACATTCCTATATCGTGTAATCATTTTTGTTTTGTATTGTACACTTTCAAAAACATATTTATTATTGTTTTCTTTTATAATAAATTACAATATATATATATTTTCCTTTTATAATTTTTTTCGAAATTCTTTTTGTTATTCATTGACGTATTAAATATTTTTTATTTCTTAATTTTATAATATTGTAATCATGTTTATGTTACGTATTCATTCTTCTTTATATTTTATTAACGTAATTTTTGCCATTATATTTATAAATATATATTGCTAACAATAATTGAATATTGAAAAGTGTTTACTATTTAATTTCTTTATTACAAATATGTTTTAGAAATGTGCTAAATTTCTTAATTATTTAAATTATCATTATTATTATTTTTTATTTTAAACTATTTTTGATTTACTATTTATTAATTTACTGTATTTCAGTAAAAATTGTTTTTTTTTTTTAAGTTACTATTTACTTAAAATATTTTATATTTTAACATTTTTGTCAACTAAATTTATATATATTTTATTTTATTATTTATTTTCCATATTTTTTTAACTGTTATTTCATGAACTTCTCTTGTTAATTATTAATATAATTATATAATTTTTTTTAAAAATATATTTTTGTTATTTAATATTCTTTTTCTCTATTTATATGTTCATATTATTACTTACATTTTTTATTCATTGTTTAATTTGAAGTTTTTGTTTTATTATTTATTATGAATTTATCAATTACTTTTATTGCAATAAAATGATTTTTTCAACATCCTAGTCAAACTTATTTTCTATTCTATTTTAGTTTTCGAATTGACTACTCACATTTGGTCGACTGCTCTGCCGTTGCTGTTGTATTTCGAATTTGCTGCACATGCCACCACATAAAAAACTTTGATAAGTTTTTTTATTTTTTTTTTATTTTTTAATATTTAAATTTAGCATAAACAATTTGTAACCGGCAGAATGAAGAAAGTGGCTCGAGCACTCACTTGCAGCACCGCTAAAACCGTTTAAAGTTTGCTCCTACAGCGAACTCGCAAACACACACAATCACACACACACAAACTCAGACACATGCAGTGAATATAAAGTGAAACTTTTGTAGGGTGCACACGTGAAAAGGAGATTCGGATGAAAGCGAAAGAACGTCCAGTTGCGCGCGTTGCCATCGACAAACTGATGATAAACGAAAACTGTTTATCAGCAGCAAGCGTCGGCAGAGCACCCCAATAATGCGCTGCCTCAGCGGACGTCGCAGCCGCAGCAGCAGCAGCATCGACTGGCTACGTCACAGCGCATATGTGAGCAGCCGCCACAGCAGCAGCGGCAGCAACATAGACTTCGTCGTGTTCATCGTCGTCGTCGTCGTCGTCGTCGTTAACGTAGTCGTCGGCTCGTGCTGCACCCGAAGACGCGTTTCGTTAGTCAAGTTAACGCCATGTATAAATGAACATTGCCTGCGCTGCCGACGTCGCTGCTGCCTACATGCACACGCACACACGCACACACGCACACACTCTCTCTCGTTCTGATTTTGTAGAGTTTCGCTCTTAGTTCGAAAATGAAGAGCGTTGGCAGGCGCCATGCCTGAAGCGCTGTTATCAGCGTCTTATCAATTTGTTTCATTGTTGGGATAGGACCTGCACATAGGCAGCGGACTAAATATTTGTGTGTGTGTGTGTGAAACAGGCAATTAATATGTGGAAAGTAATTAATTTATGTTATGGTTATTGTTATTAATTTTTCATTTATTTAGATTTATGTATAAAATAATTTTTTTATTTTATTTAATTTTTCTTAATAATTCCCAGAAAGACCTGTTAAACAGAAAAATTAAGTCATAAATTGACAGAGATTAAGATACTTTTCACTATATATGATGTAGCATAATACTTTTTAAATACTGTTAAGTCACTCGAGAATATAGTTTAAAGTCTTAAGAAAAATATAAAAAATAGTAAAGTACAGCAATTTGTCTACTCGAATTTAGTTTTTAAATATTCCTTACTCATTTATTATTATTATTATTATTATTATTATTATTATTATTATTATTATTATTATTATTATTATTATTATTATTATCATTAGTATTGCTAATATAATGTTTTTCCGGCGCTGGAATTAAGTCTTTCCTGTAGAATTGACCCACTGATAGCCAAATATTTTTGCAGCTTATGCAGAGTAGCTGCAGCTACTGCGTTCACTGCTAAGAGCCAAAAGCCAAGAGGCAACTGCAACGGCAGCTGCAACTGTTCTCCACTTGTGGCAAACGTTCAACAGCTTTGGCGATAAGCCATCGTCCAAAAACTGCTGACAAGAAGCGAAAGACAACATTTCAAAATTATTTTTTCTCGCTTTCGAAATGTGCCCGCGGCTCCACACACCCACACACACACAGTGAAAGAGACGAAAGTCGAGAGCAGTTGGGCAAACAGAGCAGCAAAATCTGACCGAGCTAGTGAGACAACAACAATTCGAAGCTATGGAAATGCGGGTGCTACAACTATAAGCTTAAATAAATAGGTGTATATAGGAAGCTGCTCGATATGGAGATACCCTGTATTTAGAAAATTAAGGGAGGTGTGAGGAGAAGTGTTCAGGCTATAGCTGACTTCCTTTGATATTGAAAATACCGAAGTGGAATATTCTGACTGCAATGAATCAACTACTACATAGATACCCTATAAAATAAAATCGATTAGAAGTGCATTCATTGTCATTGCAGCTGTTGCTGCCTGTGTCTAATTGAATACCTCACGAATCTCATTTTCATCACATTCATCTCTACTCAGACTTATATGATACCCATCTCAAACACCCTCAAACAGGGTATGCTTAGACATTGGCATTGCAGTGCCAAGCGAGCAGAAAGCACAACCGCAATATATGCAAATGTCCGTTTCCGGCTATGTATTCTTGGCATTTTTCAAACAAAACGGAACAATAGAGGCTCCGACTGCGAGCCAGCACACAAAACATCAACAAAACTAAAAATATAAAATAAAAGCCAGTGCCAGAGTTGGTGGTGGGCAGTGGGCAGTGCACGACTACCGAATATCCATTGTCCTTATCATGTTCAATTAGCATTAGCATTGTCATTGCCATAGTCGTTGTTATTGTCACAGGTATTATCATAATCAATATTGGATATAAAAAATTACTTTCATTATCAATATCATTAGCATTGCCATTGCCGATGTCACTGTCATGATCATTATTTATTATTCATCATCTTTATCATTGTTATTTTCATTCATTGGAAAAAACGATAAAACAAGTAAGACTCTAACATTTACCTTAATAGCAACCGGACAGAGAAGCGACAGCTGCAGCTAAAATTTTCTCTGAAATATAAAAATAGACGAAAAATATCTATGAACAATATTTAAAATATACAATTATTATTTTAGTGAATTAATTTATAATTATAGAACTGAATTAATATTATGCCCTTTCGAGACAAATTAAAAAAGAAAAACATTTATCATTCTAGTCTATAATTTAATAAATTACTCATACGTACTGATAAATCCCATCTACCCTTCTCCCTTATATCTAATACATTTAGGGTATTTAGAAATAGTTCTGCCAATGCCAACAAAGAAAGCCAAATGTGTTAACAATAAACTTAAGGAAAATGCATAATACAATGGCCCTACATCGTGTGCACATCATGAAAGCATGAAATGTTTGTAAAATTTATAAATTTAAAATTTACAATTTACAAATTATTTCGATATATGCTTGCATTTCGACTTAAGTAGCTCGTTAAATGACACGCCCTAGTTTTTTTCATTCTTTCGTTCGCAAATCTCAAGTAATCTCTGAATCATTAGCTATGCATTAATGCAAGGCGTACATATATTTTTGGCACTCACTGTCTAATTGAGCTCAATGCCAGGCAACGTTCGCCTTGGTCACTGAGCTAATGAAGCAATAACAAATTCATAATTATGTATTAGCATTCACTTTGGCTCTATCGCTACCTCTCTCTCCCTCTCTCATTCCTTTTCTCTGTCTCTTTTGCTGTCTGTGGGCCAAGCTGCTCATAATTGACGTAATTACAAAATTGCAATCGTCTTATGAAACGCCAAAGTAAACAAAATTTGCAAATTCAATTTCCGAGCACTTTTGCCTCAGTGTAATAAATATATTTTACATTGACATTACTTTTACATCAATTAATTTGTCAAAAGGAATATGTATTTGTCAATATATTGAGGCATAATTATAGCCAACATGAACTTACACTTCTTAGCCAACTACAACTTGAAGTGCATAAAGTGCAGCAGCACCTCCATTCGAGCTCTGCGCTGTAGCCATACCGTTCACCTGTCTCACCTGTCTCACGCTCTGCTTCAAATTGAATTTGTTGTAGACAACGGGTCAGGACCACAGACTCTGGAGCTGTAGGTCGAGCATGCTTAAGCACCAAAGACAAATTAAAATGCACTTAGCGCGCGCTGAAAAAAGCTACGAAGCCAAGTTCTGGAATGCACCAGCAGCTGGCCAGAAGCTGATGTGCGGCTCGCTAAAGAGCTGCGGGCCAGCAAAAGGTTAAACTCTGCGCTTCTCAGTTTTAATACTCGCCCATTTTGGGGCTAAGGAGGGAGTATTTTGGGGGCTTAAATGAGATAGAAAAAGTGATAAGGAATGGATGAGGAAGGAGTCTTGAAATGAGAACACATACATATATTTGATACGTCTATTGGGTTTTCTTCAAATCAGCTAAGACTGACTATATATACAACAAGCCCATCAAGTTTTCTAGTTGGGTTTTACTTAGAATATTTACCTTAGTAAACTTTAAATTTTCACATTATTTTCTTTTTTCGTTTCAAAACTTGTTAAGCCTGAACGCGTATTTTGCTGTCGCTTAAGCTCATCTGCAATGCTCGTACTTGACTCTTTACTTCAGGCAGCCTGGCTAGTCCTAGTCCATCTATCTAACGTACATATATAACAGACATCATTAGTGACAGGCCAGCTGAGCAGCTTAAGACAAGGGAAAAGTAGCACAGCTTAAAGGAGAGCTAGATTTTGTTATGGGTATAAAAATGAAAGAGTAGTTAAATATTATAACAGAATTTAATGGGAGTATAGAAAGCCATTTTGGTCATCCAATTTAATTCTTATTACCTTTAATACTGTAAAAAGTAGTTGAAAAAACCCAAGAGGTACAATTTCTTACATTTATAATTAACTAAGTTTTTATGATTTTAGTTTCTTAATATCTATATATATATATGTATATATATATTTTTTTTTATAATAAATACATATAAATACATATAATAAATAATGTGACTTACAGTGTTGATTTTTGTTACATTTTAATTGATAAATATTTTTGTAAACTCATTTCAGTAAACTTCTAAAAAATCCAAATACCAAGCTATATCGTAATGTGTGGTTATAAACTTTTCTGTTCAATTTTTCCATTAGTTTTACAGCACTGATAACAATAATAAGCTATGAGTGCGACTTCAGTGCACACAGAAGTTCATTAAAATCTTAAATCTGATATACAAATACATATACATATATATCATACATATCTAGATATACAAATACATCGACACACACATGTATACATATACATATGTACATATATACACACATATGTATTCGTTTATATCTACATGTGAACATATGTTTATAGACATTAATTTTTAGTGCGTCGCTCAGCCACTTAAGCATTGTGCGAGACATTAAGTGAATAGCTCTTAAAATGCACTGAGACCACTAAATGTTATTAAAATGGAAGCGGGGCTGCATACAGCGCGTTCGCGGCTGCAGTTGACTGCTCTAATCGGGCTTATGGTCAAGGTGGCTTATCTATTGCCATGCCAACAAGTGGCAACGGCAGCATAATGAAGCAGCTTAAATAATAAACTGCTCGACCACCTGACGCACAGATTGACGGACAGGTAATGAAAAGGGGCAGACAGCCGGACAGAAGGAGAGAACGAGCGATGGAGAGAGAGAGAGAGAGAGAGAGAGAGAGACAGAGGGGCAGCTTGTAAATGGTGTAAAATAAAAGCATAGTTAATCTGATAAGGTCGCCAACTGGCAAAAGTCTGAAAGGGTGTCCATTGTTCAAATATATTAATAATAATCAGATCTAATGAACAATTCGCATAAACAAGCCATCACACAGGGGTCCAAGGGTAAATGTGTTTATCGCAACTATGAAAACAAGTTGGCTTTTTGCGCATTTCAGTTTGGGTCAAATGTAGACCACGCAAGAGGGACAGAGACAGAGAGAGAGACAGAGAGAGAGAGAGAGAGAGAGAGCGAGAGAGAGAGCGAGAGAGACAGAGGGATAGAGTGTGAACGAAATACAGGCAATGGCTAGAAGCATTGAATGAAAAGTCTTCAGCTTTGAGCTGTTGCACGTTTCATGGCATTCAATTGTTTTGATTAACTGATAATTGATAAGCTAGAAAAGTTTTATGACTCTATGGTAATAGCAAAGGAATTTGTTTCCAAAGATATTTTGATAGCCTTTGACCTTTGAGATATTAGAAAATTATTTTAAGGACTTTAAGAAACTTTGATTGTTTAAAGTGGTTTAATTATTGATTTGATTTTAAAATGTTCGATGAAGCATAAAAATAAATAAAGGCAATATTAAATAAAGAAAAAAGTAACCAAGCGCCTCGTTAAAAAAGGTAAAGTAGATTGTGCTTAAATTTATGAAAATCGCATAGAAAGGTGCTAAACATGAAGCACATTAAACTCTATTAAGACACCATAGGGCTCTAATGCACAGAAATAGCGAGAAAGGCAGATAGAGAGAGAGGAGGGTGAGAAGTAGTGAGCGAAACAAAGACAGAATAATAGAAATGAGTTTAATTCCAAAATTTATAGAAATGGCATAAAGTCTCGTGAGTGTGGTGTTTCCATTACGGTCCGCCCACAAAATCAGATTAACAACAATTAAAGCACTCTGCTTTACCCTTTCTCTGGCTCTCACTGTATCTCTCACTCTCTAGCTCTATCTGTAAGCTGCTTAACTGTAATTTATATTGCTTAGCTGTGTTTAATATTTACTTCGACTGTGTCGAGGCAAGTCGAGTAGAGTCGAGTCGAGTTGAGTCGAGTCGAGTGCATGGGCTAACGAAGGGAATCTGAACTGGAATTTGTCAAATTATAGTTTTCGGAGTAACATTTGCCAATTTTCCATTGCTGTTGCTGCTGCTGCTGCTGCTTCTGCTGCTGCGTATGTTAATTGCATTAGCTGGACGGGGGGAATGGGGAATGACAGGTGGCTCAGCAGGTAAAGAGTAGCTGGAGCATGGGACAGCTTTCAATTTATCTTTTACAACGTGATTTATATGCTAACAGGCGGTCAATTTGTTGTTGTCGTTTGTTTCAACTTGCTAGCGAAGGCATTTTGATACCCTGTAACCTATTGAAAATGCGTAAAAAGGGTCGATAGCAGGTTAAGAAATTTTGCTCTTTCTCTTTGTGCGGCGGGAGAAGAAGATAAAGTTGATAGCTTAAAGTAGTTATATTATTATGCAGTTATGTTTATGCTCTCTCTCTTTATGTTTGTCTATCTGTGTCTCCATTTTTCTTAAGCTAGCAATTAAAGAGATATCAAATGAGCCATATGTTTATTAGTTATATATTTATTCCACATCCCTGACGCGTCAGTCTTCTCTATGAATTCAGCTTCGCTTTGTATTTTTTGGCCATCTCATGGATTTTATCTGAAATTTTGGCTCTACAAAATCTTGATAGAAAACTTGTTATATAAATTTACGTAGATTACATATTTAAACTCGTAAAATTGCATTTAAGTTGTGCACCTAAAACCTTAGCTATTCCATTAACTGAAGAAGTCGCAGCAGCTGGATAACGAGAGTCTATGCTAATGTGAGTGTGTGTGTTTCTATGTGTGCATGTGTGCAGCTGGGAGAAGGCGCAGCTGCTGATTGGAGTGAGGCTATGCTAATGCAAAGGCGCATGTGTGTGTGTTGGAATATCTGATTTCTTGTAGGTGAGCAGTGTAGGTGGCAGCTCTCTGCCTGCTGCAGGGCATCTGCTAGTCGTGCACTTGCAATTAAAACACTCTTACTTATAGTTGTTCACTCACTACTTTCATTGTTGTTGTGGTTTGTCATGCATGCCCCGTTGGTATTCGTATTTGTGCTGCGTGTACCTCTTCGCCTCTCTCTTGCTCTTGCTCTCTCGCACAATCTGTGTGTGTGTGTGTGTGTGTGCGTGCATGCAAATGACTTACCAACTGACAGCCGCAGCAATAGCAAACTGCTGACCAAGTGTGTGCGTGCCTCTACGTCTCTCTCTCTCTCTCTCTCTCTCCCTCTCTCTCGCTCTCTCTGTGCGTTTGCTTGTTACCATTGCAGCTGCATTGTGTATCTTGCTCAACCAAAAATTTGCACATAAAGTATCTCTGACAGCCAAGTTTTCACTTGTAAAAGTTGCACGCAACACGCTGCATGCCCCATATATAGAGACACCCGCAATCTCTCTCTTTCTTCCTCTCTCTGCTGTTTTTTCTTCTCCTGCCTCGTCTGCGGTTTTTGTAGCAACGCGTTTGCAAATAAATTTGACTTGGCCAACAAGAGCAGCCAGCAGCAGCAGCAGCAGCAGTAGTAGCAGCAGCAGCACCAGCAGTAGCAGCAGCAGCAGCAGTAGCAGCAGCACCAGCAGCACCAGCAGCAGCAGCAGCAGCAGCAGCAGCAGCAGCATCAGCAGCAACAACTACGTGAAATTTTCGAGCAACTGGCATGACTCAATTAAAAGCCACAACACTCGAACGGGGCGTTGCATGTCACATAAATTTGTAGCATGCCCCAACGCCTCGCACGCTGCTGTTGACAATTTAAATGGATCTCTGCCGCAATTTAAGCCGCTTTGATGTGTCTGCATGCGTCCCAAACACGGCTCTTGATTTCCTATTGATTTCCAAGTGTCGGCAGCCAGGCATTGCAATGCGTTTGCTTTTCTTTTGCTTTGCGTTTCTCTCTCTTTTTTGTTTTTTGTTCACTCAGCTTCTCTTATCTTTTTGTTGCTGCTGTTGTTGTTGTTGTTTGTTTCTTTGGTTTGGATTGCCAGATGCCAAGCAAAATAAACAACATTTGCTTTTTCAAGCTCTCAAGCGTGTGTGAGTGCGTGTGACTGGTGTGTGTATGTAACTGATTTGTGTGTGTGTGTGAGTAAATGGTATATGTGTGCGTGTGGCCTGCAAGTGAAGCTGATGCGCCCAAATTTGCATAATGCCCCTGTCAGATGACGCATACGCCGTGTATGGCAGCCGTTAAAGCAATGAAAAATACATATACACCCATATATATATATATATATATATATATATATATATATATAGCGCGACTTGACCTACGGCAGCCTATATAGCTTCTTGATGGACCTACAAAGGGCTCCCATGCACAGATATTGTAATCCATACATACACACAATAGCTATAAATATGAAAGAGTTCGTGCTGGCTGACAGGCTAAAAAATATTACAATACGCTTCTTGTTGTTTCTTTTTTGTATTTTGGCTGAAAAGTAAGAGATACAGATATATGTATATGGATATAGTCAAAAATGTTATCTGAAACAAATATATTAATTTTAAAACATGAATTTATATTTTGCAGAGTAAAAATGCAGAGATTCGTCTACAAAGATTAAATATATAGAAAATATATCACAAAAATAAATACATATGTTTAATTTATAATTTATTGTGATATAAGAATAGATTATTATTATATTAATAGCATAGTATTTATGGCAATATACATGGTATACATATATAAACAAATAATAATAATTTATTATTCTTTCATATTATGATAACTTCAATGTTTATATACATATGTATATTCATATAATTATGTGTTTCTCTGTATATTACATATACTCTTATTATATAATGGCTCACAAGAGCACAACCATTAGGTTAGAGGCCTATCTTTAGCACAGTAGCTACAATATGGGATTATTTTTTCAAGTTTGTTTTGACAAAACTGTGATTATTTTTGTTTTTCCTGAAGCTTAGCGCCCTCCGTTGGCCAGTAGCTTGAGGCATTTTAATTTGCGACACCTTCGAAATATAAGAATAGAAGACAATAATGATTTTAGTACAATCATTTTTAAGTGCAAAGCCTAGCTTAAGTGCCCATTGTTGTTAAAAATAATAAAAAAAATCACACACACAAAGAAACTGCAATTTGAGCTACTAAGGAACTGACTTCTTAAGCTTTCAATATATTTAAAATCTGAGCTTAAGAAGCTCAAGCTAAAAGTAATTATATATATATAAGTTTATATATATATATATATATTAATAAATATGTATATATATATATATCAATTATATGAAATGTCATATCACCCAAAGCTCTCAAACCTAAAGTTTTCCAGCAGCAGCAGCTAGAATTTCCCATCTCCTTTTTTTTTTCCCGCATTAAATAACTATATTTCTGCTTGCTTTCCTTTCATCTTAGAGCCATCTATGGGTCAGCAGCTTAAGCAACAGCAATTTACGCTGCCAAAACAACAACACAAAATCTTCATCCAAAATTGTAAGCATAGGAGGCACATTTATAAGTTCAAGTCTTTATCTATACTACAGCCCATAATATAATCTAAATTTCCAGTTTAAAAGTTCTTTAATGATATTTGAAGAATCTGAGAGTAAACAAATTTCTTGGCTGCTTATTAAAACATTTTGCTGATACTTGATATCTGCTGTTTTCTTCCATGGAAAACTTTGCTTAGCAAATTAGCTTTAATGGGCTTAAAGTACGAGTGGGCGTGGCATTTGCTCAGTGACTTCTTTGAATGTTTGTTGTCTATAGTTGACTGCCTGCCGCTGACTCAACAGTTCAATTGAATTTGATGCTGTTGCCGTCATGGTTTTTGACTATGAAATCTAGATAACAAGTTTTCCATGTGGATGGAGGAAGAGCGGGCGACTGGGTGAATGGGTGTAGCAACAACTTGTGGCAAAAACATAATTACAAGCTGCCAAATGACAGCCATAACAGTTACAGAGCCAGCAACAACAACAGCAGCAGCAGCAGCAGCCGAAGTATCAACAACTTAGGCGAATGGCAATAGAAGCCCTAGCAACGCTTTGTCTGATGGCCTGGTTATGGCTACCCCTGCGCTGCCACACCATCCCCCTCACCCTAACCCCTCCTTTTTCCTTCCGCTATAAATTTGTGTTGAGAGCAGTCAATGGAAAAGCGAAAAAAAAAGAATAATAATAAAAGTTGCCTTCATTTCAGTTTCGGCTCCTGCTCAAAAGCAAATTTAATCAAATTATATAGTGTAGCAGTTGTAGTTTTTCTTCTTCTTCGTTTGCCCATTTGCTTTTTCCGATCTGCACTTGAAGAGTTTGCCGAGTGCTCTATTATCTGTTAATGCTGATGATGATGCTGCTGTCATTGAAATCAAAAGCCATGCATTTCACTAGCTAATGCACTTGTTATACTTTAGCCCCGATGCCCTGCCCCATAAGCAGGCTCATTGCCAGGTTGGCGACCCCAGCAGGAGCGATTGGGATTGCCATTCGCTGCTGTTGCTAAGAGTCAAATGTGATGCATTGTCAACTGCATTTATTATTTACAATTTGTATATAAATATACGGATATAAGAGAATGCTATACATACGGTTACATATATTCACACATATATATCCAATCCAATCCAATATGGCACAGCGTTGACTTGGCTTAGTGGGGCGTGGCGTGGCGTAGCGTAGGGCGGTAGGGGGCGGCATGTCACTCTCGCACATACATTCACATTTACAGTCCAGTTAACACCCCAGGGACAATGGCAGAGCAGCTACGCAATTTACGAATGCTGCGTTGCACTTTTCTGCTTTTCACACACACACCCACACACACACACATACTTATATGTTTGTTACATAAGCTTATGTATAATGGCTTACCCTAGCGTATTTGTATGCACTTATGTACATTGAATGTACACTTAAGGCAACATTCACACATCAACTGAAGCACACACATACACATACGCACGTACACTTACACGTGCCCCCTCTCCCTCTCTTGCTGTTGTGCATTTGTAAAGCAAATTTGTATTTATGCTGTTGCTAAAGCATCCATGACATTCGCTTGGGCATTCGGTTTGGCTGGGGTTTGTCTTTCAATGCTCTTTCGACTTTCAGCACATTATGTGCTCCATTTACTGTACATGTATTGCACACACACACACATACACACACACATGGAAACGTCAAGTGGCAATTTACATTAGTTTTATTGTATTAGAAATTAGCAGCTTTTAGCAGGCAACAGCAGGCAAAACTTTTGCCTCAGGCACAAGTAACCTGTGAGTACGTGTGTGCGTGTGTGTGTGTGTGAAATATATTTGCTTGTAGCTCAGTGTACTTTATTTGCTTTCGTAGTCTATCAAATTTCGACAGCTGCACAGCAGCAAATTGATTTTTATGTGACATTTCTGTATTTAGGCAATTTTAGCTGAGTTAAGATTTGGGATTTCTCGAAGGATTTTCAGTTAATAACTGATATGTTTGCTCAAATTGAATTTGGTTGTTAAATTATTTATGGTATCCAGAAAGCCACATGATAATTTTAACATTCTAGCCAACCTAACCACAAGACATGTATGTAATCCTTCAGTTTAATACTGGCAAATGCGTGAGACATGTCTTAGCGACTTGATTTGAATGATTACGTAAGAGCTCTGAGGCAAGAAATGAGTAGATGAGTATATGTGAATATATATGAGTATATATGTCCCAGATACAAGACAAAGCTACACAGCAATGAGGCTGAGATTAATAATAAATCCGACCATTTTCATACATATGCAGCTCTCTTCTTCATTTACTCTGACTGAAAAGCAGCAGGAAATGCCAACAGTCAGACTGAGAGCGAGAAATTATTAGCAAAGCATTAAGAGCAACAGGTGCACACGTAGGTAACATAGAAATTGGCTGAAGGCCTTCGCCGCACTCTGCTTTTATTTTAAGCTAGATCGAAGCAAGTTTACAGCAATGACAAATAAGGAGATAAAAATTCGCGCACGAAAGAGCTCAAGCTCTTTGAGTATAAGAAACGATTTCTGAGAAAACCTGAAGTGAAATGTGCGTCGAATGAGTTTTGAAGTCAATGATTTGGCAATGAAAAGGATTAGAGCATGAGGCACCTGCCTTCGCTTAATCCTTAGACAGGCATATGTACACAAAGTCTCAGGTCTTTAAAGTGATTTCGTTACGCATTAACTTCAAGCTAAAGTGTAAATTGCGGAGTTCGCATCACAGAATAAATTTCTATTTATATCTGAATGATGTCAAGCTAATGCACGAACTGTGTAGATGATTTCACATTTCTTGAGCAGAATTTTTTATTTGAATTCTGTTTAAAAATCGTTGTAGAACTTGACAATTCAATTACTTTGGAAATGTTACAAGAGTTAAATTCCTGAAATGTATTGAAAAGAATATTTATATGTTTTGTCTCCTTTGAAACCAGAACAATAATATTTTCCAAAGATGTTTAATATGTATGACTATAGTAAACGCTTCAGCTGGAAATCTTCAGTTGGATATTTGATTAAAATATTAAATCGTGGGAAATTGAAACATGTAATCTGTAATATGTATATACAAAATACTCTGCAAATATTGTTATATATTAATTAATTAATTAGCTTAATTAAAAATATTATATCTTTTTTTCTGGAAGACCACTCCAATTATTTATTTATTTTGCTTTTCACATTAAGTGTTGAACTTGTTAACCCAAAAAATAAACTCTGAACAATTTGAGAACACACGAATGGTCTGGGGGAAGGATTGAATGAATGCAACTCTACAAACTGAACTAAACTGAATCCTAACTAAAATTTTGTTACTTGTGAAGCCAAAAATAAATCTAACTCAAACTGGACCTAGACTTTTGGTTCCTATTTTGGCTGATGAGGCTGACAAGACTAATTATGCTAATGCCTAGATAATGTGACACTCATTGACCAGGACAACATCATCGTTGACCATATCGCCATTGATGTTGGTATGACGCTCATGATGTATTGGACAGCTAACAAGCAGTTCATCTTCCTTTGCTTTTGCCTTCTCGGCTGCCTTTTGCATGGGCAGCAAATCAATGGCGTCCCTTAGATTACCCTTTTCATTTTCCATCTCCTTCTCCTTCTCTTTGTCCTTCTCGCTGAGCTCATTATCGGGATCATGTTCCTTTATGAAGTGCTCATAGACTTCATGATTATTGCGCAAAGCATTGTCCACGGCGCTGTCAATGAACTGATAGAGAGGCGTCTCCAAGCGACTGCGAGGCTGTGGCTGTGGCTGTGGCAGTGTTGGCTCCATTTCGATGTTCAGGTTTGGCTGCAGCATCTGCTGCAGCAGGTACAGAAAGGGCGGCAGGGCCAGCGATGATTTGTGTCTGTGATGATGCTTGGGTGGCTTGGCTGCCAAAGCACGAATACGCCCGTTCAAATTGTTATCGGGATTCAGAAGCAAAACGCCGCCCAGATCGGCAGCAGCTGGTCCATAATTCATATCATGCTGCACGCTCTCAATAACCATATTCGGTGACAGCAATTGAAATTCCTTCAACTCTTGCTTGCCATCCGGCGATATCATCTTATTGTAATAGACATAAGGTGGTGCTGCTACTGCTGCTGCTGATGGTGGTGCAGTTCCAGCTGCTGGTAGATTGTGACGTCGGCCATGATGCAAGGCCTCTACGGCAGCCATGCGACGTTTATTGCGATGCAAATGAGCAGACAAATCACTCGATAGCTCCAGCTCCTTGTCCTTGTCCTTTTCCTTGTCGGCAATCGTTGTTGCTGCTATGTCAGCAACAGTAGCCGCGGCAGCTTCGCTCGCATTTTTAACTTGTTGCCTATCGGACAGGGCTGCAGTGCCCAGGGCCGTGGCCAAAGCGGGCAGTGCCGATGCATTCTTGTTGTAGTTGTTGATTCCGATATCCGTAGCATTGACGAACCCATCGGCACTTCGGATGAGCATTGTCTGGCATGACCCCAACAGCCACCCATCTGCGTGTGCAGCAGGCCCAGTAAATATTTCAGCATATGCATCTCATTCTATATATATATATACTTACAGCAAATCAAGATCAAAATCTTAACAAATAGCTTCTTCATAGTTCGTCTTGGGGTCTTTTATTTTCGGCAGTAATTGAAAGATCTTTGCATGAGATGAGCTGAGAATGTAGGGAGCAGCATTAAAATTGGCTTAAGATTTAGCAGATATTATTTTTAATCTAATTATAAATTTTAATTTTAATATGTATAAAATTGTGTTTAACTTATTTTTTTATAATTTTACTTTCACCATAAATTTCCTTTTGCAAGATTTTTCGATTTTTTTTTAATTTTTAGCTTGTTTAGCTTGAGAGCTTTAAATTAACAAAAAAATTTGTAAGGTAGAAAAATGTTGAAAGTATTTATATTATTTTTTTTTAATAATTTACATTGAATTTATTTTCCAATTTAGTGTTTTATTTGGGGTTGGAGTTAAATTTATTTTGTTATTTTTATTTGTTATTTTTTATTTTATTTATTTAAAATGAATTATATTTATTTACTTTTTATTATATTTGATTTATAAATATTTATTTCACTTACTTTTTGTGATGTGCACGTTACGAGGTTTTTACGTTGAATGATTTGTTTTAGTTTTGCGCCCAATCAGCCTCACTTTGACAGGCAGCCCAAATAGTGACAAAGCCAACTCTATATGTACTTACATATGTATAAATATGTATGAATATCAAAATACATATATATATATGTATATATTCGCTATGGTTTGGGTATATATCAAATGAGTTTTTTATGTAAATCCAGTTCAAGTTTTTGTTTTTGAAAGCACGTTAAAGTTTCCACTTGTAATTCGGCATATGGCCAGGCAATATAGGACTCAATAGCCAAACACTACACACACACACACACACACACACACACACACACAGACGCACTCACTAATACTCACACTCTGCACACAAGCGGCGACCTTTTCAAGTGCTGCGAATGGCGGCAGATACGAAAAACAGAAAAATTCCTGCCACAGAGAAAAAGTTTGCTCTGCTCGTCCAGGTAGTCAAAAGAGAGTCTATTGGCTTGGTGTCAAGTTTGAGTATTGCCTTCTATATATAAATTGGCTCATGAATACAGACATCTAAGTTTTGGTATGGGCATTACTGAGGCAGTGCTATTTATATGAATATATTCCTATATAGCAACGCAGCGAGTATTGTGCTATCGTTTATGCTCGACTGCAAACATTCTTATTTTATTTACTTTTTTTTCGAAGTCAGAAGAGAGAATGCTGTGAAAAAGTTTAGCTTATAAATTTCCAATCAATTTTTGTGCAAAAAATCAAATAACAAGAGCAAAAAACAATGCACGCACAAGTGCCCCACTCATATATTCATAAGCGAGCACACACACACACACATGTACATACGTGTATATGTGTGCTTGCGTGTATTGCTATTACTTGATTAATAAATATTAGCAGCGAAAATTGGAAAATTCCCAGCGATGTGCAATCATACCAAACGAAATGCGATACATTTGCCAAATGGCTGAAATATTTACCTACGCACACACACACACACACACACACACACACATAGAGGCATACACATGCCGGCACACATAGCCATATACCCACGCCTATTCAGGTATAGCTTGAATGGCTGCCAGAACCGTTGGCAACTAATTTTTGTTGTTGCTCGGTACCTTTAGTGTCTGGCATTAATAATGTAAAGTGCGTGCCTCAAATGTAAATTTCCCATGCTTTGCGTTGCTTTTCCATAAACTTGCGACATTCGATGCTCGCACAACAGCAGCTGACTCAAGTGAGTGACACCTGCCCTTGGAGGAGGAAGCACTTTGCTTATCAGCTTAAATGTAAATGCCACAAGCCGATTGGCATGAGCCAACAACTCTCAACTTGGTCAATGGAATCGGAACTCAGCTTGAACTGCTGCTAGTGCTGATGTTACTGCTCCTGCTGCTGCTACTGCTTCTGCTGCTACTCTTGCTGCACTTGTGATCTGCAAATTGTATGCCCGTTGGCTCTTTTTCCTACTCGCTGCTTAACGTTTCTCTGTTGTTTGTTTTGAGCGTATTTAATATAAGTCGATTTGGATTTATGTACGGCAAGCGGCTTAAAGCTTTAATGAGCTCCTGCCACATTCTCTACATATGATTATCTTCGCTGCTGTTGAATGACTCAAAACGGGTGCAGACGTATGGGGGCTGAGAGCTCATAACTCTTAAGCCAGACAGAACTAAAGCAACAGTTGCTTCAGGGAAGCCAAAGCAGTTGAAATTGTTTCGAGCATATTAATGTAGAGAGCTTGGGCAAAAAAAAAAAAAATATATATATAAGAAAAAGAGTACAGAGGAGCAGTAGATAGAGAAAAGAGCCAACGAGCAACCAGAAAATACAAGCGAGTAGCTAGCAAAGTTGAACTAATAAAAGAGATTCAATCAAAGCGTAGCCCAAATTAGTATAAAGAGTTTGGATTAAAGACGAGAAAACTAGCAAATTAATATAGTACAGTAGAGTATATATAAAATAGCTAGATTTGGGTAAACGACAAAGAGCGAATACAGCTGAAACAAGTATCAATTCCTCTCTATGATTTCCTCATTAACTATGCACTACATCTTACCTTTAGGAAAACAAAAGCTATTCTTGTTTTGTTACATATTTCATGGGCAATTCCTTGAAGAGAGTGGGAGGAGAGAGCGACTCAAGTCACTAGCATTTTATTAGGAAAATACTCTTCAAAGGTCGTCGGCAGTTAAACCACTGATTCGAGCTGGTTGTTGTCGCTATTTATTAAAGCGACCCATGTTACAAAGGCTAAGTATGTCGGCTTGGTCCGCTTCCAGCCAGCCGGTCAAAGTGAGCGCATTTAGCATTAAAGGCAGAGGGCGAGAGTGAAAGAGTGGGAGTGGAGAAGGAGTTGGCCAATAATTGGACGTCGTGTGTGTCTGTCTCGCTGTCTGCCAGGCAATGCATGATTTGTGGCAGTCCGACAGGATTTCACTAAATGGCAGGCCTTTGATCTTATGGTTGGCAGGTGGATACGGTACACAGCAAACATTTAATAAGCCTTTCGGTTAGTTTCTGTTGCAGATTAAGCGCCAGAGCAAGAGAGATGAGCAAGAGGGAGAGAAGGACAGTGGGAGAGATACTGAATACAGCGAATGCTTCGCGCCTTTTGTAAAGTCTCATTAGTTGGTTCGTTAATATTCCGAGTGTTGACACACACACACACACACATATATATATATATATATATATATATATATATATATATATATATATATATACATACATACACAGACACAGATACAGATACAAAAAAGTTTTTGGCTTGGCGACTTAACTGTATAAAGCAATTTAATTAATAGCGTCCCTTTTGCCCTCTGCTCAACAGCCAGATATCCTTCGTCCCGCCATCCGCCAACGTCCCTTGTCCCATCGTCCTTTACGTGTGCAGCGTGCCGTAAACTTAATTAAATGTGCAAGTGACGCGCTGAGCACAAAATGAACCAAGCAATAAGCACGGTTTGAACTTCGAGCATTCGCTGACATGTGACAAAAACAACAGCAACAAGGGACAAGGTGGGCGAGGGTCAAGGAGAATATTTCGATGAGACAACATGGCGCATGTTTATACTGTTTTTAATGCTGCAACATAAACAAGTTAGAGCAATGCAATTGTTAACCGACTGCATAATGCTCGTTCAAAATGTTGAACTGGCTAAGGTTGCTATGATATAAAGAAGATATATTTTCTTATTCAAGCTGCCTTTACACTGAGGTCTGACTGTGGAGTAGCTCCATATTGACTCAAGCTAAAACTTATTGAGTCCAGCTCTTAAGTCGAACAAATATGTTAATTTAAAGACCTCTCTTTGAAGGCAACAGCGAATAGAAATAATCTTCATATAAAGAGTATTAATCAATCTATAGTGTAGGTCAACAGTATTAATCGCTATATATCGATAAAGCAGAATAATAGCTCTAAGAAAGTGGAATTCGAAGCATTTTTCAGAAATGCCGATCTCTCAGTGGACCATTTTTTATTTCGATATAGTATATATGTATGTATAGCTCTAGTTGGTAAGCTGTACTAGTAGTGCCACGCCCATAATGGGTGAGCCAATATATATGTAATCTTTATATATGCAATAAAAATGTCAAGTCTCTAACTCTAGTATAGTATTTCAAGCCTCTAACTCTAATATATTAATTATAAGCGAGCATAGAAGGTTAAACAATTTCAATTTCGATTGATTGGTATAAAAATAATAATAATAATAATTATAATGATAATAATAATTTAGAAAAAATTAATATTGTAGCTGCTTTTATAGCGAGAGTAAAAATTGCCAATATATTTGATTTGTTTCAAATTCATTTTTAAGCCATCAGTCGAACAGTCAATCGAACAGTCAGTTCAACTCTTCAAGTCTTCCATCAGGCGAGCGTAAGAGAACACTGAAAACTGCAGAAAATACTGTAAAAAGGCAATGTGATTGCAAGTGCTTAGAGCAAAGCAGATGCCACCGCCAGAATCAGTCATAAAACTCACGATTTGCGGTTCAGCGATTGCCCTGGTTGTTTTCTTTCTCGCTCTCCCTCTTTCTCCCTCTCCCTCTATCAATCTTTCATTTTCTCGTCTTTTTTATGGATAGTTGCAAATTTTACAACCCGTAGAGCCCGAAGATGCTTGCATATTTAGTTCAGACTGAAACGCCGCGAATTGCTCATCAAAAAGTGAGTGAGATGCGAGAGAGTGGGAGAGTGAGAGAGAGAAAGAGAGAGAGAGAGAGAGATGAGTAACCACGGCGAATGGCTATGCATAACATTTCGTAATGGATGCCAACAACAGTTGGTCGGTTGAGTGAGTGCTGCGCTGTGCTGTGAGTGCTTGACGTGAATAGTATGAGTGTCATATGAATATTGTGAACAAGTCAGTTGAGCTTTATTTGAAAGGTGGCTTTATATGAATTTTATGATTGGAGGAGAAACGGAGCTTAGAGCCATCTCTAATAGGAATTCGGTAGTGGATTTCTTTTCGAGAATATTCGAATTGAGTTATTTGCCTTCATTCTTTCCCTTGAACTCGCAATAAACTCATATTTCTTTTGACTCTTCAGATTAAACTGTAAGAAATATAGATCAAATACTCATAAAAAAAAAAAACGTTTCAGTCAATGGCAATTTTTAGTTGATTCTCAAATGACTCTGACGAGTATTTTATATATATTGCTTACAAGTCTCTAAAGCGTATGAGTATATGAGTTAACCTCTTACAATATTTCTATCAAATTCTCATAAAAATGTTTTACTACATTCTCTTACGAGTTGCTGCATGTGAACTAATCCCTTAACACTCAGAGCCACACTTGATGCACGCTCATGAGTGTTTCGGTTGACTCTCACGAATATATCACATTTATGACAACTGCCAAAACAGATAAAGATAAATAAGATGCTCAATAAAAAATTTTAAGAATTTCGTCTTTTTTTTGGGCCCTTGTCTAGTTCTATTCATATTCATCGCTCAACGAGTTCTTCAAAAAGCTTTCTCGCATTTAATTTACTCGGAAAATGCTTCAATCGAAAGCTCAGCAAGCAGCTGTTGACCACATTATGTGACAGTGGCTCATTTGATTGGCGACCACGCCCACAATACGCATTGGTAGGCTTAAATCAATTTGAGTTGTCCGCCTCTTTGACTGCCATTGATTTATGGCCACGTACGGCAAAAACTTTACCGAATTATATTTCAATTTCAGTTTCAACGGAAGCCGGCTGTACAAGGCTGAAAAGTGGGCGTGGTCGCCAGCAAAAGACGTTAAAAACTTTTTGACAATTGACTTAAAAAGTTTTCCCAAACCAAGGCAGAGCGGCAGAGAGAAGGAGGAGGCAGAATCAGAGGGAGAGAGAGAGAGAGAGAGAGAGAGAGAGGGAGAGAGAGAGGGAGAGAGAGAGGGAGAGACAGGGAAGGCAAAAGTATTGGGCTTTTGTATACAAATAGGTTGAAATCTGTATGAAAAGTGGAGCATATAAAACCAAAAGTGGGTAAAGCCATGCCCGCCTGGGCTCTGTCTCATTTGTAAGGCCGTTACCCGTTGGCTGTTGAAATCGTGAAATGTTCAGCGTCAGAAAGTAAACACATAAAACGGAAATGAAAATTCAATTATTTCGTGCCCGATTTGTAGGCCTCTTCCTCTATTTGTTCTGTATTTTTTTTTTTTTTTTTTTGGCTGGAATTTCTGGTGGTGTTAAAAGAAAAAGTTGTTGGGCAAATTAAGTTAACCCGGCCAACACGTGCAGGGCACCAATTTGGTGCACGGCCTGCATTGAATATGCATGCAATATATCGTTTCAACCAAATTGCATTTCAACTGCGCTTTTTTTTGCACTTCTTGTGTTCTGTGTTTCGGTCAAAAACTGTGAAATTTTTTGACACTGACAGCTGTCCCAGTGGCAGTTGGAAACGCTTGGGCCGAGTTGCAGTAAAGCTTCAACTAACAGTTGCCCCAACGAATTTAAATGCAATTTTTCACAGTCGCTTCACAAGCAATTACCCTCATAGAGTGAAGAGAGACAGAGAGAGAGAGAGAGAGAGAGAGAGAGAGAGAAGTGGAGACATACCACTCACCATGTAGAGAGGCTTAAGCTGATTATCGAAGCAAAAGCAGGTAAAGCTTGAGCTGCTTGACGAGAAGCCGACAGTAAAAAACAAAAACTCAAGATCGATTGGACAAAGTTTTCCCCAAAGGATGGACAAGTCCTGGCAGCGAAGTATTAGCAGTGCAAATAAATCGATGGCTGCCAGAAATGTGGCGCTGAAATGTTGCAAGCGCAATGGCAACGCACAGACTATGCCACACTCAGACACAGGCACAGATTGTAAAGCATCTTGGGTCGTGAGTCGCCTTATCCATATCCACATCCACATCCACATCCAGATGCTGTCTTTTGTGCCATTCTGACGTCTGTCATTTACAACTGCCAGCGGCGACGATGAGGGCAGCAGGAGTTGGGTGCGCCTCGACTTGACTCGGCTGGGCTGGGTTGGTCTGTGGATGCACAGACAAGGTGCATTTGCTTGCTGACCTTTTGCTGTGCAGCGTTTGTCACTTCGCTTAGCCACGCACAATGCACACAATGCCACAGCCATCTGGCAGTTGGCAAAAAACGTGTGAAAACATCAATTCTGAACACACGGGCAATAAATAGCAGAGCAGAGCAGCGTAGCGCAGAGCACAGCTCAGCTCAAATATTTTGACGAATAGAACTCGTTAGAGAATTTAAAATTCAAAATTTGGCTTTAACTAAGTATTTAGCCATGCTAAGCCTTTCAAGTCTGATGCCTAATGCTCACTTATGCTAATTCAATAAACAGGACAGCAATGAAGAAGGTCGAGAGAACGCTTAAGTAATATTCATTTATGACATGGCAAACATTTTTAGTTAAATTTATTCGATTTTAATTTGATTTTATAAAGTGGTCAAATTGCTGGCCAGCCCAACTGCATAACTAAAGAGACAGACAGAGAGAGATAGAGAGAAAGAGAGAGAGGTTGAGATATATAACTCACTTTTGGCCAGCGTCTGACATAGTCTGACAGCCTGACAGTCAGACAACTGACATCGACTGCCTCCAGTTTTCGACTTTTGTTCGGCTCCAGTTGCAGCAGCTCCAACGTCTGCCTCTGGTCTCGCACAGCATTGCCTGTGGCATGTTGCCTGCTGCCTCCTGCCTGCTGCTTGCTGGTTGCTGCCTTTTTGGCATGAACAGATAGCCATTGTTTGGCCATTTGAATGCCGCTCGAGAGCAAGTACAAAGAAAATGGGTATTTGAGTGCGTTGCAGCAAGTTGCATACCCTAGACGTGAAAAGGAAAGAATTTCAGAGGAATATTAATATTAATTATATATTTAATGAGTTGAATTCTGACTAGGAAATATAATTAATATATTTCTAACTTAAAAAGAAAATTAAAGAATTCATAAATTCAAAAGATGTATGCCAAGTGGAAAAAATTTCAATTGCAAAAATTAAAAAATTATTATAATATAAAACAGACACAACAATATTTAAAAAAATGAATAATTAAACTAAAGAGCTAAACAAAATTATGTCCTACAAGAATTGAATTACATATAGAAAAAGGAAAAAAAAATAATAAAATAAAATAAAATAAAATAAAAAATAAAAATAAATAAGTAAATAAAATAAAATAAAAATATTCGTAAATGTTTTAACCATATTTTTCGCAAGTACTTTTATTTATATTAAAGTATTATCAATCTTGAATATTTGTATTCAAAATAGTGTTTTAAAATATTACAAAAGAAAGGAAAATAAAACCAAAGAGTTTATTTATAATATATTTATCTCTCTCATATTTCTGCAATAAATCATCAAATCGATATACCATAAAGGAGTTCTATTCGGCTCACTTAAGCCAAAGTGTATAAGAGCTCTGCTTATCAGATTTGTTGTTGCTGCTTTCTGTATGTAGTTTCGTACTAAAGTGCAGCTTCCAACCTTGATCCAAGCGTATTACTTGTATACAATATAAATACAACTTTTGCTGCTCGCAACAAATCTCTCAAAATGCAATGACATAAAAACGTGACCTACTCTATCCGACACTCTGACTCTGCCTCGTCCATCGCCCCATCGCTGGCTCTGTTTTGGGTATGCGTTGACAGCAACCGAAATGGCCACAATTTGCGGCTATGTACAATTTGGCCAGGCATCAATCTGTGCGCATGTTAACCAAAAAACCATTACAAACAAGCCAGACAATGTCATAGACAGCGATAGTCACACACACACAGAGAGATAAGGAGAAAGAGAGAGATAGATAGAGAGAGTGGAAATCCGATATCTGGAGAGGGCGATAATGGGTATGGGTCTGGCAAACGGATGACACGTGCTGCGTAGCATTTCCGTTTCCGGTTGCGCTTTTCTGTACAGACGAAGATGTCTCTGCGTGTCAAGTGCTTCGCTTTTTACCTTTTTTTTATTATTATTATGTTTTAAATATTTGCACTGTGGCTTGTATTACACGCGGCGTATGCGCAATGATTTTTAAGCCAAGGCAGGTTAAGTTGGCTGTCGGACTGTGTGTGAGTGTGTGTGTTTGTGTGTGTGCTGGGGGGAGTGAGAGGACTTTTTGGGGTCTACCAATTTAATATTTGAGCAGTCTGTGGGCATTGTTAGAGTCGGTTAGGCATTTGCCTGACTTGAAACTTAATTAACATTTGATTGATAAAGGTCACACACTCACACACATACGTGAGTGTCTCTCTCAGTGTGTGTGCGTATGTGCATGAGTTGTTGTCTGCATGCAAATGAAAATTTTCAATGCCAGCGGCGTGTCTTCTGCCCCTGATTATGTAAATGTGTATGTGTGAGAGCGAGCGTGTGTGTGTGTGTCTGTGCGTGTTCCAAATTTTAATTAGTATTATAAATTATTGCCAACGGTGCTGTAATTAAGTGTATGTGAGTTCAGTTGATTTGCACACACACTCACACACACTCACACACACTCACACACACTCACACACACACACACACACATGCTCATACATTCGAGGCAATTAAATTTTTGACTGCCGCACACAGTTAAATAGTAGGCGTGGCCACAGTCGTTGCCTGTCACGTCCTCTTTCCCTTTCTCACTTTCTACATTAGCTCTATGTAAATATTTCGTTTAAATTTGCATAAAAATCACAAATTTAGTGGAATTGCCATTTGATTTGATTGGGCCAATTGAATTGGGAGCTCTGCTTGAAAGGCAGCCAAGCAGACATACACTTTGCTCAGCTGTTGCTAAGCAGCTTAACAGCAGTAGCAGCAGCAGTAGTAGTAGAAGTAGCAGTAGGAGCAGCCGCGCCCCCATCCGCTCTGCCTCTGGGCCACACTTCAACTTTTGTCACATGTGCGCTGCAAATTGCATTTTGCTTAACACTTTTTGCCAGCCCAGGCCAATGGCAAAGGATATCAGATAGACAGACGGAGAAAGGCGGATTGAAAGAGAGGCAGTGTGAGTCTCTCTCGAGCTGCACAAAAGGCAAAAAGTAATTTGAATTTAGTGCATTGAACGAACTGCCTTTAGCCACATTGCAACAACATTGACGAAAGATTTCACGACAGTGCGTGGAGCCCGACTTAGCAATTGGAAATTGGTTAGCTCAATTTCAATCATCATTTGACGCACTTTATCATATGTATTAAAAATTTATTGATATACGCCAAAAGAGCCATAAAATACTTCAACACGAAACAGAAAAGAGCCCGAAAACTGCAAAGAACCTAAAACCGAAATGAAACTCAGGGACTGACGATAAGACGTGGAGAGTGAGGACTGCGGAGAGGCGGAAGGGGGACGCAGGTAGCCATGGAGAAAATTCAATAAATTGCTTGGCTCGACATAAAATAATGCTGCATTATAGACTTGGCATGCCACAGGCTGAAAAAAAAAGAAAAAAAAAGAAAAACCGCCAAATGTTGCCCTGGGGAGCGCGTTACGATGCCGAGACAAGGACGGCAGCAATCAAGCAACAACAACAGTGTCTAAAGGACAGACAACAGATACTACGTGCGACATACGCCAAGTGCCCCCCGCAGCGCTTACAGCACGCCTCTCACCTCGCCACGCTCCCTCCACACACGCCCAGCCAGTGGGCTCAACCTTTGGCAGAGTTTTTCCTTCTGGTTTTTTCAGCTTTCTCTATTTCTGTTTTATTTTTTTTGGTTTTTTGTTTTTTTTTTTTTTTTTTTTTTTTTTTGTTTCGTGGTAATTCAAATTGTCGCTGGGCAGACGAAACAATGACAATCGAAATGGCAATGAAACTGCCAATGCTTGAGGTTGGGGCTTGGCCAGCGCTAGGAGTGGGAGAGGGGGCAATGGAAGGCGAGTAAGACAGTGGGCAGTCGAAAGTTGGGGGCTGCGCGGCTTGAGCATCGATTTCTATTTATGTTTTATGGAACGTAAAATGATTGGGCCACAACGGAAGGCGACAATCGACACGAGCCAAAAGACGGCGATGCAGCGAAATGAGTACCACAGTGCTCAAGATGAAAAGAGGCGAATGAAAAGGCATTGAAAAGAAAGAAAAAGAAAAGAAAGTCTAAAGCGCAAGTGAGCAATGCATGGCTAGAGGATGCGCTGTGCGAGAGAGCAAGAATTATTAATTAAAATTGAAATAAGATACTATTGAGAATTAAATTTAGAATTCTATATAAATGAATTTTAAACTCGATTTCGATTAAAATTCTCTCATGCTCAACAAAATGAATTGAATAAGATAATAATTAGAAGCTATACATATATTTTATAACTTTTGTCAAGTATTTCATATTTTTTATATAATTGTAATTGTTTTATTTCTTAAAATTTATTTTAAGAATTTTATATCATTTATGTGGAGCAAATATACATATATTAATTTATATATATTTAATTATTTTATATTCTTATTTTATTAAGTTTTTATATAATTTAATTATTATTTTTTTTATAAATTTTTAGATGCTTTATCAATTTGAGTAAGAGATTTCATAATTTGAAATAATTTTATTTTTCACTTACTTCTTTGCTCAATTAAAAAATTCGTTTTATGTTGCTAGCTAACACTGTTTATTTTATTATTTTTATTTAGTATTCATTTATTAAAGTACTGTAATGGAAATAGTAGCAAAATATGTTTAATTTATTTTAGCAGTAATTATTTTGACTCAGCTATCATTTGACTCAAATTATTATTGAATTAAACTCGCAATAAATTTAAATAGATATTTAATTGAATATTTCATTTTGGTTTATCATTTCTTGATCTAATTTAATATTCACATGCCAACATGCCCGATTGACATGTATTTGAGAGGATATTTGGCGGCATGGCACGCATCTAAAGACGGCAGATAAAGGCGTGCAATGGGCGGAACCAAACGCGCGACGATATCAGCAAAATGTTTGCGACATTTTACGTTGAGAGGCACGCGAAGAGGCTGTGTAAATTACAGCTTCCTTTTCCTCATCGTATTTGCTCTCTCTCGCTCTCTCTCTCTCTCTCTCTCTCTCTCACTCACTCTCTGTGTATGTTTTTATTTATGCGTTTGTGTTTGGGCTGCCTTTTGTTACTGTTCGCATATCTTTGAAAAGTTGGCGTGTGTTGTTGTCACGCCGGCTAGCATCTTAAGTTGATGTGGTGTTAAGTCTTGTTGTTGTTGTTGTTGTTGTTGCACTTGAAATGATGAACTGACAGCTGCTGCTGCTGCTGCTGGCCTCTCTCCCTCTCTCTCTCTCTCTCCTCTCTCTCTTTCTCTTTGTATGTGTGCGAGTAATGGGCAGCTTCAAGTGCTAAACGAGCTCTTTAAGTTGTTTTTCTTTTCTTTTCTTTTTTGTCATTGCCCAGCAACAGCCATATACAAATCTTAAAGTTTCTCTTGTATTTGTATGTATATAGATTGTAATGAGACTTGAATGAAAGATTTTAGAAAGATTTTAATAATAATCAGTAATAAAGTCTATTGAACAGTAGATTGAATACCGTCGGCTGTCTGCTGCTGTAGGCCTTGAGTTCTTCACATTTATTTTGGTCCATCAAAAATGTCCCAGGGAATTCGTGGCTGGCCTAAAATTTATCGATCAAACTGCAAAATAGCATTGGGACGAGCAACATTAATGACTAAATAATTGATCGACTAGCTAACGGGCATAAAGAGGAATTAGCTGTTTTGTCAGGTAGAGAGAGAGAGAGAGAGACACAGGAGAGGAGGACCGGGCGAGTGCCTTCAATTTGCTTGGCCCAAAAATGATATTGGTTAAGCGGCTTATGTGCCATACACATGTGCGTGTGTATGTGGGTGTGTGTGTGTGTGTGTTGGTGAGCAGCTAAGTGAATAAAAATCTTTTTTGCACAATTCATTAAACGCAAATTATGCCCCAGAGATGGAAGTGGGTGGAAAGCGCGCATTGCTCTCTGCCGTTGCCCTTTTTTGTGTGTATTATTTGTTTGCGACGCACACGCAAGGCATACAAATTCTACACACACACACATACGTACACACAATGAACGCAAAAGGATTCACACACGTGCTCGTTCAACAGACGCTGCCTGGCACTTTGGTGTCTGGTCAAAAAGACAATGACCCCGGCAACAGCAACAACAGCATCAGCAGCTCAAAAAAGGTGCCAAGCGACAGCAACAGCAACCACAACAACAACAACAACAGCAACAGCTTTTATATAGCGCATTTACCTTGTGCAGTTGGAAAAAAAAAAAAACACAGTTAATAAAGCGCATTTGGCCAAGCACAGCTGCTGAACAAAAAAAAAATATATATATATATATACTGCGCTTATTGCCCAAGTCCATTAAAATAATAGGCAAAACACCGAAATTGTTGGTTAAGTGTGGCAAGGCTATAAAAGAAATTAATTACAGCTCGTTTTTTTCTGTATAGGATGAGCAAATGGGCGTGGCAGGAAATTAAAATAAGAGAGCATGAAAAGTGGTTTGAGATATTGGTTCGATTTTGTTTTGGTTTTGGTTTATTTTAAAGCTATATCCTATTTTATAATTTAGAAATTGTAGCATACTTTTTGGAGGAACAAATTTGAATGAAAAATTAATTTGTTATACCTACAATAATGTTTAATGAAGTATTTGTAAATACTGAAAAAAAAAAAAACAATTTATTTCTTTATATTGAACTAATTTCATGTCAGATCTGTTGTTCATTATCCTAATATATATAACTAGATTGGGTTGCTGTTAAAGTTAATGAAATATATTAATTAAAAAAAAAAAAAAAAAAAAAAAAAATATATATATATATATATATATATATATATATATATATATATATATATATATATATATATATATATATATATATATATATATATATATATATATATATATATATATATATATATATATATATATATATTTAAAAAATATATAAATTAAAAAATAAAATGATTTTATCAAGCAGCTTTAAGCAGGTCTATATAAAATGAAGGCAAATACTTTGTGATTTCATATTTATTGTTGCTGTCCTGTTTTTTTAGCTACTCAATACAGTTTAACAATTAATAAAATTGAATAACAAATTTAACAGCACACTTAACTAGCAGTTAAAGCTGTGCCAATGGCAGTTGCATTGTCTTGTGTTGTTGCAACACATTTGACATATATTTGGGCACACACTGCGTAGACGCAACGTTGCAATTGTTCAACAATTTGCATTGACGTCATGTGGCACGTGGCAGCAGGCTGCAGGTAGCAGCAGGAGTACCAGCTGTCGCCGTTATTAGAGCATTTGGCAGGATATGCATTGATGGTCAGCAAGGTTTGTTTGTCACCTTCTTGTCTTTCCTTTGTTCTTACAGCCCATTACGTTTGCATTATTGAAACACTTTGGGGAGCATTCGCATTGTTTAACGAATGTTGAGTCCATGCGATATTTATAAGCTGATTGCTGTCAGCCATAATCAAGAGCAGCAGCAGCAACACGCACAATTACAGTTTTGCATCAAAAAGAGTTGGCATTGAGACAGAGATAGGGAGAGAGAGAGAGAAAGAGAGAGAGATAGCGTCATAGAGCGCATTTCCCCCTGGCTCAGAATGTGTGACAATCAATGACAGTTCTGTCGCTTGGCTTTCTCTCACGCCCCTCAGCAACTGAGGGAGTAGCCCTCTCCCTCTCTCTCTCTCTCTCTCTCTCTCTCTCTCTGCCTCCCTCTTCGTTGTCATTCATTTGCCCCTCGGGTCTTTTGCTGCACAGCGCCTCATCATTTGTTGCTTTTGACGTTTGGCGTGCACTTAGAAAATTGGTATGGGAAAACTATTTTTCAACAGGTAAACAGCAGCCTGTACCTCACATCAGCCCCTCGCTGCCACGCCCTATTTGCTGACAAGCTGGACCAAGCTCAAACTGTTATAGAAAATCAAATGGTCAAAATACGCAAAGTGTTTGTTTAAAGCTCAAAATCGAAATTGAAATTCCAAGGCGGCAAACGGTTGGGGTTGAATGGATATATATATATGTGTGTGTGTGTGTGTGTGTGTGTAGCTGTGAATATGTGTGTGTGTGTATGTGTGTAGTTGTGTATGTGTCTTATCGGTTTTGTATTGAAACACAAGCTAAAAACGGGGCAACAATAAATTTTGCAGCGCATACTTCAAATGTCTAAATGCGGCAGCGATAAAAATTTCTTTATTGTGCCAAAAGCACACACACAAACACACACACACACTCACACACGCACACGCTTACACATGTATGGAGTCCAGCCAGTTTTGCCTTTAAGCGTTTTACATTGCATTCTCCATCTTGCTGGGTTTTTGGCTTTGACAGTTTTTGCAATTTATATTTATTTTGCCAGCTGCACACACACACACAGACACACACACGCACACACACACACTCTTACAGCTAGCCATTGGCCACTTGTGCATAAATTAAGATAATCGCGCATCGCATTTGCTGCTTAGCATGTTAGCCTTGTGTAGCTTATAGCTGACCTCTATTAACTGGCAGCTGCCTGGCTAACAATTTATGGCCATATCAAGTTGGTCTGGCAGCTGCTTGTTTGTAACTAGCTTTAATTTGATGGCATTCAATTGTCGCGCACTCTCTGCGACGCCACGCCATGCCACGCCACGCCACTTGGCCATTGTTAATGTGTGCCAATCAGGCTAAATGGCCGCGGCTCATCATCAGCGCTGGCCATGTTTTGAGTGGGCCTTGTCAATTGGCGGCTTGAGCTGTCAACGGCTAATGAATTGTTTGTAGCCATAGCTAATCAATGAGCCACAGACTCATTGAGCTGGAGCGCTGCATCGACATCAGCTTTAAGCTGAAATTTAAGGCAGCAGCAAAGCTGGTAAGCAAACATGCATAAATGGCTGGCTTATTGAGCCAACTGCTGACCACTAAGCACGACTCGCAAAACCATGTAAATTATTTGCATAAGTACTCCAAGCTGACAGCAGGGGGAGAGAAAGGGAGAGAGACAGAGAGAGAGAGAGAGAGAGAGACTTCAAGTTGGGTTCATTGTTGGCCTGCGGTACGTGCTGCTCATATTTAAGCACACACTTGTACACACACATATAGACAGTGTGTGTGATCATGGTCTCGGCCATTAGCTCGCTCTCTCTCTCTCTCTCTCTCTATCTGTATATATCTCTCTCTGTCAGTCGCCCGGCGGGGTCTTCTTATTATTTTAATGGCCATTTTACTGTGTCGATTTCGAGTTGTTTTTGCCTGTGCTGTCATCCTCGACCTTAGACTTAGCCAGCATAGACAGGCCATGATTTTAATACCAGTTTAATATCATTTTTTTATGCCACGCTTTAGCCAAATAAATACGTGCTCAAATGCTGGCCAAATGCTGTTGCCGTTATTTAATCTCAATGATTTGACATATTCGCAATAATGCAGCAGCTCCAAATGACATCGACTCATTGCACAATATTAAATATCAAAGTATATATAGAGAAGAGAATCTATCGAACATTGTTGTTTTAATAACAGAGAGGGAGAGAGAGAGAGGGTGAAAGTGAGGGAGTGAGAGAGGGAGATAATAGAGTTATAGAATAAATAGATGTACAGATGCAAATAGAAAAAAAGGAAAAAGAGAATAGAGGAAGGAGAAAAAGAGTTAAAGAGCGAGGCAGAAAGCAATAAAGAGATAAGTAAGTAGCGCGATATGGAGAGAGCTTTCAGTTAGCTTTCGAAAGAATTACATTCAGGTGCGTAATGTACACGATTAGAAACGTTTGTACCGAAAATCACCTCAATCCAGTTGACGTATATTCGATATTTTGTTGTTAAGCTGACACATTGAAACTCAACTCTGATAAGCAAAAAACAACAAAAAAGAAACAAATATATATATGTATATGTAAAAAATGTATATGTATATATAATACAAAATAAATACGCTTAAGTGAAACTGAGACAATTTCGCATTGTTTAATGCCTGAAAAAAAAAAAAAAAAAAAAAACAATCACGCGAGTTTTAAAAATATGATTAGAAAAAAAAAAAAAAAAAAATATATATATATATATATGTATATATAAAAAATATATATATATATAAATAAAATATATATATATATATATATAAACAATAGATGGCGCTAGTCCAGCACTTTTGCCTCGAAGTTCATTTCCGCTTGGGAGATTTCAATTTTATTCGGGTTCATTTCGCTGAATTCAACTCTCCAGCACTTCCGGGAATAATTGTCGTTGCTTTTATTTTTATTTGTATTTTTGTTGTTGTTTCTTACAGTTTGTCGCGCATATTAGAAAAGTTGTAGTGTTTTTTCTTTTATTATTTGCTTTTTGTTGCCTTGAAAATGAGCGCATTAAAATAATTGTTACCGCTGCCGCTGCCGCTGCCGCTGCTGCGCACAAATTAAATTTGTACGCCTGTAATTTATGCAGTTTCTCCTGTCACATTTCCCCTAGCATTCCAATTCAATTTATATAACATAAATTTAAGCATTAGTGTTTGGCATTGGGCTTCCGTCTTGGCTTTGGCTTTGGTTTTGACTTTGGCTTTGGCTTGGCTTTGGCTTTGGCCAAATGCGAATTGAACAAAACTTTGACTCACTAAACTTTTGAGCGTCAAGTGGCATGGGAATAGACAATTTTTAATTAAAATTAATGCAAAAGGGCAAGTGCCTGACGTAAATGAGCAGCACCTGCCCGCCGCATGCCACCTGCCCTTCTAAAGCTGGTTTCAATCTAAATATCCTCCTTAATTATTAAAACTGATTCAAGCTTTTTGCAGATTTTTATTCGCAATAAATATGATGGAATTCCATTTAGGCCAATTATCCATAAACAAAGGAGTTTATCGGGCCCTTGGGGCTTAGCGTAGGCGGCTGATGCGTTTGCAGTATCTCAGTGGTGCTTTCTGCGGCTTCAATTGTTGTTTCCACATAATGATTGTACATGATGTTCAGGAGACCTCCAACGAGCACTTTATAGGCGATGTATATATAATATATATTTATATATAGATAAAATCTTTAGCCAAATGCTCACCTGCAATGGCCCAGGCCAAAGTGCTGCCGAGCAGTGAGTAATGCTTGACGATCTCCTGCAAGCCAGCATATAGCAGGGCGATGAGTGTGATCGAAGTTACGATCATCCAGAATATTTGAAATTTATCCTTGTGTTGGCTATGAGCTTTCAGCACGCCAAAAAGTAGGGCCATAGTCGCCGCAAATTGCAGTAGGCGTATTTCCTCCAATTTCAAATCCCCTAAACATAAATTGAGCTTACACTCATATCAATATAGTATATATGATGTTTACAGTTCATATATGCGGATCTTACAGCGATAAGGCAGCGCATTTGTGGCCATTGTTAAGCCAAATACGGCAAGGCCAATGCCAATTTCCATATATCGCTTAAGCGAAAACATGGCGATACAACGTTTCAAAGCTAACTAAACTCAATGATAAGCGTAAATCGATATTTGTATAAAGCTGATAGTATGTTTATCTTTATTTGATTGTTTACTCTGATTCACTCCAGCTATCTCTCTCTCTCTCTCCCACTCTTTCGCTTTTTCTTCTTCTGTCTGCCATGTTCTTATCAACTTTATTGCGCCTTTTGTTGAAAATCAACTAAGGTTCATATTAATTCTGTATGGTTACATTTAATTGATCGTACGAGGGCAACGGATCCTTGGTTTCAGCAATTGGATTTGGTACTTGAGCTTGTGCTGCAGCTGTTTCTGCGATTTCCTTGCTCAACTCCACATATTTCTGATAGACGAAATATAGCAAATATCCCATAAGAACTGCAATATAGATTTTGATTGTTCAGATATTCCAATTATTAATTGAGAGACAATGAGCTCAACCGAATAGAGGACTAAGCGACTTACCTGTTAGGCCCACAATGAGGCAAAACAAAAAGAATTGCCCCACCAAGTCAATAAAGTAGTAAAAGTCAAACAACTCTCTACCTAAATATATAAAACAGAAGTAGCTGAGGAAGCTGAAGAGAACACTTGAGACAATTAGCCAAAAAAGCACAAATTTATCCTTATGCATCGCATCTTTCTTCAGCAGGCCAAAGAGCAGCGAAAAGGTTGCCATCAACTGCATGCAACGCAAAATATTGAGACAAACGCCCCCTGCATATAAAATGTCAACAATTAGCGCCAATCCGCATCATATATACATATGTATAGATATTCTTATACATTTCTTACTTACATTCTCGATAGTTATAATTTGAATCTATGGCAAATGTAGCTAGGGCCAAGCCCATGGCAATTGGGCCACTAGCGATCAGGCAATGGTGTTTGGTTAACAACATTTCGATTCCGCACTGGATGACAAACTGAAATTTGGATTGCTCCAACAGCTAAATACATGTAGATTATTGTTATCAATTGATACTGACTGCGTTATACTCGCTCACTCTAAAGAAGCTCAAAAATCAAAAAGCTTCTTTTAATTATATCATGCAGACTGTGCAATACTCTTCCGGATTGGCAGCTAAAGTAATTTTCATCACATTTCATCAAGCTAATGATTATATATGATATCGATGGAATATTTAGAAAAACAAAAAAATTTGCTTAAATGCTTATCCCGTAGTCACTGAAATCTCATCCAGTTTGAGCAAATATATATTCCATTTTATAACATTTCACAAATCTGCTCTCTTCACTTATCGAGCGAGCATAAACAAAGAATGTAAATATTTATGTATATATAGGTTTATATGCACACATTATACCCATTCTACTTGCGAGCGAGCATAAACAAAAGCTATTTTTATCAGCCCCATCACAAGTTGAGTCGCACTATCTTATTTTGAGAGAGAAATTGTTTTATGATGTAGATAACGATTGATTTCAAGTATTTGGGTTCCCAGAAAACTGATAGGCATGGCTGGTTGACTGGAAGTAGTGTGAATTCAACAAATTCAATTTCCATCGAGTAGTAGTTCAATAATCACTCTCTCCCTTTCTCTCTCTCTCTCTCTCTCTCCCTCCCTCTCCCTCCCTCTCTCCCTCTCTCTCTCCCTCTCTCTCTCTATATATATATATATATATATATCGTCGCTCTCTTCCCTTTATGTCTCACCTGCTTGCTATCTATCATAGATTACAATATATTATTATCTATCTCTCTCTTACTCTCTCTCTCTCTCTCTCGACTCTGCGTGCAGAGTTCGCTTTGCTCACGCTCAACTGCACGTACACCATATAGACATAACACATCATATATGATATATAACAAAATATGATAATACAACAAAATCGTAGAAATTCTCAGCTAAGCCAGAATATATATATCAATATCTATCGATGCCTAAGGCCTGATTTGATATCGAGCACGTTAGCTGAAACAATACTGCAATTGCAATCAACGGCTGCACTTCCTCACAGATAAGCAATATAGCCACGTTAATTAAATATATATTAATTATATATCATTATTTATCAGATTATCTATTTACCTTAAACTGTAATGATCAACATACTTACAGAGATAGTTTATTTCGTTGCTTATTATGCCAATCAAATGATATATTTCACATTTTATAGCATAGAATCTACTTATCGATACTTTAATATCGATTAATGAAATCAAAGGATCATTTGACTTGAGTATAAATAATTTATTTAATAATATTAATGTATTTTGGCTATTAAAGTTTATTACTATTTTATTATGATTCGAAAAAATTTATATAGCTATATTTATAATATCGATATTTCTATTATAGCTTTTCCATCTCGATTGACGACATGATGCAGTTGACAACGACAGCTTTAGGCCCTTTGGACCTTTGGCCCATTGGCTTTATATTTTCGTTAGCTTAAGTAAACTTTTACCAGTAGCTGTCTCTATTAACACTTTGTCTTTATTAATATTTTAGCAAATAGTTTTGAAGGCATAGATGCAGGGTAGCAGGATTTTGGCTGTGTATATGCTTTGTGCCTGAAGCATATTAACTTTTTAACTTTGTTGGCAAGCCATTTGACCACACAAAGTCAAAAAGTTGCATTCATAAGAAATCCAATTGGTCACACACACACACGCACTCAGCCATGAAAAGTTCATAAAGCAAAATGAATGCATAACTAAATCAGGCATATGCACACACACACACACACACACACCCACAAACACAAACACGAACACACTCACACTCACAGTGTGAGGCACATTGTGCATTCATGTTCATTTGATAGCTAAACTTTTGCTATTTGTGCATAGAAAACTTTTGGTTTTTTGGGGTTTTAGTGGCAATTATTTTTACATTTAGCGAGTTAAGTTCTTAAATTGGCTGCCACCGAGCATATAAGCAGGTGCAGGCAGGGCTGTAGGGATGGGCGTGGCCCGGCTGCTCCTACTCGATCCAACACGCTCTCTTAAGTTGTCGCTCGCTCTCCCTCTATCTGGCTGGCAAAAGGCGAAAAGTTTTAGCCCAACTTTTCAGCGAATTGAGTTTTTAATTAAAATTTGTTTTACTCTAACACACACACACACTAATATATGCGACTGCAGTGGTGTGTGTGTATGCGTCTCACATAAGTCATTATGGCGTCTGTGACGTCACTCGCGCAGCGTAATTTATGAACATTATATATATAATTAACATTTGCCGCCATGCCAAGGCAAGCAGCAAGAAATCATAATAAATTTCATCTAATTGCGTTTTTATGATGCCAAAAAGTTTTCTTCCTTTTTTTCTGCCTAGGTAGAGAGGCCTATAAATAAACGCAAACAGACAGACAGGCACTGCTCAATTGTGGGCGTGGCAAATGGCCAAGATGAAAGACAGTCAGCAGCCGCAGCACTTCACTTCGACTCTCATGCACAATTTTCGCATCGAATGTGAGTTTGATGTGCACAGGGTATGCGGTAGTCGAGCAGTTAATTGTGTTGCCGCAACTCGATTGTATATTAATTTGCTAGTTTATTAGGCATGAATGCTAAAATGTAGCGAAACTTTGGCCATTAGCAGCAAACAAAAAATCTCTCCTCGCGGTGCTCATGAATAAAAAAAAAAAGGAAACTTGGAAAAAATGTATAAAAAGAAATGAGAACCTGGACAAGTTGTTCTGTGTGTGTTTGTTTGTTTGTGTGTATGCATGGGCACTTGTCTAAATTATCAGCCGGCAAGTTGAAAGGCCGCTGCCAGGGCAAATGCTTTGTTCATTTATTTCATTTAAATGCGCATTTAAATCTATTTAAAAGTCCACATGAGCCCAGGCACAAAGCTCCACAGAAATAAAGGGCAAATAAAAGGCAGAGACTGCATGTTGGTTTAGGTTCTGGTTCGGGTTCGGGTTTGGGCGCAGGTTCGGTTCTCATGGATCACATGGTTCACGTACATATGTATGTAGCTGGTTGGGGGCAAGAGTTCAGCTCTCAGCATGATTTAACGATAATGAAGGTATTTACGAGTTTTTAGCCGTAGAGTCTCTGGGCAAAAGCAAAACTCATCATAATGCCGGCAGCAAAAGGTTACGCAACATAGATAGAGAGAGAAAGAGATAGATAGAGATAGAGCGAAGCGCACCTGAAAATGGCATAGAGAATTGTTTTTTTTTTTTTTTTTTTTTTTTGTTGGTCTATACGCATGTCCTGGCACTTGTAAGATGTTTTGCAAAAGTTTTCTTTTTTGTTGTCGCCGTTGATAAGGACAATGACAATGACAACTACTCGAAACGACAGCAGCCCAAACCACGCACACGCACACTCACACAGACCGACATTCACACACACATACATAGATGGAAAATCCCTTTAGCACAATAGCTAAAAGTTCTGCACCTTTCCATAATCTACTTGAGCTGTAACACGTAATCCCGGCAAAAGGGAATGTCAGCGCACCTTGTGCGCTAATAAAATTTAATTTGCTATAAAATCTCTCCTGCTCTACCTCTACACACCCACATAGACGCACGCACACATGCACATTTAGCTGCTGCTGCTGCTGCTGCTGCTCCTGCTCCTGCTGCTGCTGCTGCTGTCTCTGCCATAAAGCAGCGTCAACATAATTACATCGACTCAAAATGAAAATGAAAATTTTTATTTTCCAATTTATGAGCAGAAGTTAAACCAATTTTTTTAGTACCTTTTAATATTAAGCAGCCAGCATTGAATTCAAATTAGCTAAGCACAAAAAAAAAGCAAACAAAAAAAAATGAATTCGTGAAAATATGAAAATCTAAAGGATAAGGAAATGATTCCAGAAAGTCCATTTACTACCATCAATGACTGTTAAATACCCTATAAAGCTGTAAAGCCAGCATTTCTTGTTATATTTAAGTAGATGCTTAAAATCAAAAAAGGTTGAACTCAATTTTTTATAAATTATATTATTGGATAAAAATATTTCATACAAAACATTGACAAGCAGCTTTAATAAATAATAATAATAATAATAATAATAATAATAATAATAATAATAATAATAATAATAATAATAATAATAATAATGATAATAATAATAATTATAATAATAATAATAACAATAATAATAATAATAATAATAATAACCATAATAATAATAATACTTAACATACTTTAAATTATCATTATCATTCACTTAACTGGCAGTTAAAATTGACTTCAGCATCATCTCAATGTCAATTGATTTAATATTTGTAGTTAAAAAGTCAAAGAACGCTAATCTGTTTGTCAATATTTTACTACATAAAATTCCATGGCAAATCTCATAACGAAACAGAGACTTGACTGGAATTGCAACTGAAAAGCAAATTGAGCGGATTGTCAACGCAAATGAGCTTTGACAGGCACTTAACTGCCAGTTAATGTTAACTTTTGGCTCTTTAGCCTGAGCTGCAGCTACAGCTTGAAGAGTGAAGGCTAAATTTTATTACATTTAGAAAATGTTATTTCCACCACGACCACGACCACGCCCACCACTTGTCCACTCAGACTTCAGACCTCAGATTTCAGACTTTTGCTCTATACAAATTTTATGATGCAAGCGTCTGCTGGCTGCATAAATCCACTTGCTACCGCGCAGATTTTATTGTCAGCCCGCGGTGTAGAGGCGTGACTGGTGTGACTGTAGTGGGCGTGGCTATAGCTGTGGCTATGGCAGCGGCAGTGGCAGTGCAGTGGGGCGAACAAAGCCGAGAGTTGAGGGAACTTAACCTGCTGCTACTGCTGATGTAGCTGCAAATCGCATTACACGGCGGTGGAGCTTGCCTTGTGGCACGTGCCACACGTTGTTGCATTCGTCAACAAATTTGCGGCTGCTGCTGCTGCTACTGCTGCTATTGGGCAAACTTCTCTTATTATGCATATCCACTTTGGCGCTGTTAATTGTAATGGCCGGCCTTGTTATCGAAGAGCTGTCCTTGCTACCAAAGACAAAAGCTTGTAGAGGGCTTTCAGTTGTTGTTGTTGTTGTTGTTGGTATTGCTGTTGCTGGCAGTCAGCCCAATGGCTGCTTTTAGTGTTGCACCTGATTGCAGTTGCTTTTGTGCACTGCATTAACCGTAATAATTGCTAAAGACAATGCAGCTGCCGGCGAACCACAGCCTTGCTCAAGCTCACCGCAACATACGCGGCGTATACGCAATGTCTCCCATGTGGCTTTTCGCTTTGTGGCTTGTGTGGCACTCGCTCTCCCCTCCTCTCGCTCCCTCTCTTTCTCACTCCCACTCAACATGTGTACGTGTCTTCCCTTGCGGCTTGCCTTTGGCACATTTTCAATTATAATTATTAACAGCTAGCTCATGGTTTTTGCTATTGGTTTGGGACCCCAACCACGCCCACAACTACCTGAGCACTCAAATGCACTTGATGCTTGCGCAATTTCCTGACTATGCATTGTCCTTGCGCGTTTGCCTGTCCCTGTTTAGTTTCTTCATCTATATATATATTTTTTTTTTTGCTTGTGTTTATACGCGCTCACAAAGTGGGCGTGGGAGTATATTGGTTTTTTTTTGTATAATCTATGGTGCAAATATATATTAGGCAAACAAAACAGCAATAAAATACTAAATTTAAGTCAAGTATCGAGTTAGAATCATCAAATTTCCTGCACTTTCTAGAATTTCATCACTTCTATAAATAAGTTTTATATTATATGAAATTTCACGCTATTTGTACACGTTGAGCGAGTATCACGCCGCTGCTTATGATCGCCGTTCAGACTCTTACTTGTTTTATAGCTGTAGTTGTTTTAAGTGGTATTTTTTTACCGTCCATGTAGTTGTAGTTTCTTTTATTTATATTTGGTTCTAGTCTACCCCCCTCTCTCTCTCTCTCTCTCTCTCTCTCTGTCTATTTCTGTCTCTCTCTGTGCTTTTCGTTCTGCCGTTTTTTTGCCCAAAGGCAACTTTTAACATTTAATGATGCTGCTTTGTATTTTAATACGCTTTGCTCGCTTTTGCCAGCTAGAGCCCAGCCCGGCACCCACAATCCAGCACGTGCCATAAGCAGCGCTTTGTAAAAACTTTTAAGTAGACATGCAACGTGGCCAACATTGGCAGCGGCAACTGCCCCTCTGCCTCAACCTCTCTACCTCTCGCTCTCCTTCTCCTACTCACTCTTCCACTCTGGCTGTGTCACACTCTTTGCGCTTTAAGTTATCTACTCAGTTCCAATTTCTTTTTCGCATTTTTTTTTTCTTTTTGTGTTATTCTTTGCTTTTTTCTCACTCTCTCTCTTCCATTCTGTGCTCAGCCTTCCAAGGTGTTTGCAGCAATTTGTGTCAGCCGGCTCGGATTCGTATTGTGTGTCCTTTCAGAGGTGTCCTTGACAGAGCTGCTGCTGGTGCTATTGCCACAACGTGCGGTGCACAGATTGTGCCAATTTAACCTGTTGCTCTCAAGACTAAAGGACTTCAAGTCGGCATGCTTCAAGTTGTTACCCTCTTTCACAGTTATATATATACATATACGTATATATATTTATTCCATTTTGCATATATTGCTTTTGGCAAAAGTTTTGAATGAAAGACGGAAATGAATTGCATACGCGTCATGTGCTCGACGCCAGTTTTAATGCAATTCCAATTTAACTTCGTTACACACAGTTCCTATTCTCGAATCGCATTCGCATTCGCATTCGCGTTCGCATTCGCGCATTGCCGAAAAACTTTGCGAACAAAATCACAAAGTAATTGCAATTCGTTCGCCAAACAAAATTTAACGAAATTTGGTTCAAAGTTTCAAATTGAACGCAAGTTGGCAGGTGAAGTCCCTTCCACTACTTCTCCGCCCCGTTCAAATCCTGAATACTTAACACAATTCACAATGGCAATAGCCAAGAGCCGGGTGGCCAAAAACCTGATTGGCACTTGCCTCCACCGCTTGACTTTCTTTTACTTGACTCAACTCGACTCGACTCGACTGCAGCTCCTGCTGCTGCTGCTGCTGTTGCTGCTGCGCTGCTGTTGCTGCTGCACAAGGCAAATGCAAATGACGCACATGCTCTCACAGTCATTACAAATTAATTTCACACGTGACTAAGTCGACATAGCAGCAGCTACATTCACTTGAGCAGCTGAGCTCGAGCTGCTGAAGCTGCCAGCATCAGGCTGGCCAGCAAACTGACATTATGTCAAACATATGACATTCAATTACGAAAAGTTGTTGCATCTTGATGAGCAAATGTGCCATATAATGTGCTCCCGCTCCTGCTGCTGCTGCTGCTGCCACATGGCTCACATGGCATTGCTGGCCATAGTTGCTTGCTGCTTGCTGATCCTTTGGGGAGCGTCATCGATGTTGATGCTGTTGACTGTTGCATAAGCCAGGGGAGCAGGGGAGCAGGGGAGCAGAGGAGCCAGGCGCGTGTGTGTATCGGAATGCAAATGCAAAACTTAGAAGTTGAATTTAATACCTTAAACCTGCTGAAAACATGTGAAAGGTTTTTGTGTCAATTACTGACAAAGGGCAGCAAAAAGTTTTTTCAATAGGCTAAAGTGGAGAGGCATGGCTTTGCTATCATTGCTAAATTAGGCCGTTATTCAACTCTATCATAAAAGTGATAGCAAATATTGTTTATTTTTAGCGGGAATCCTATTTGAAGCATTCTAAATTTTGTTTGTTTCGAAGACGCAAAAGGTAGGCTAAAATCCACTAAGAAAATGAATTCGACTTTAATTGAATATGTATATACATATTGTATTTGTATATATATATATATATATATATATATATATATATATATATATATATATATATATATATATATATATATATATATATGTATATGCTCCATATCTTTCTTAAATAAAACCCACATACATAATCAGAGAGGCTGAGAATGAGGGACTGATCTCTGAACAGTGAGCGTAGTAAAGATAACGAGACAAAGAGAGAGAGAGAGAGAGAGAGAGCGACAGAGCGTGAGAGTAAATTGATTGTGCAGTAACATTGCTGAGTCAGCGACATAGCGAAAAAGAGAGAAAGGAGAGAGAAGGCAAGCAGGCAAAAACAACAAATGCAAAATTTCAATTGAACTCATCTCATTCAGTATCTCTGCAATCGTCGAGGCAATATGAGGCAAATGTTGAACGCGAAACGTACGGAGCTTCTCATTGGCCTGCTTGCCATGGGCGTGGCAATGCTGATGTCGACTCTTCCGCAAAATTGTAAGCCCATAAACATAAACGATATGCGCACATTTCATAACTATTTATTTCATAGACCACGATAAGATAATAGTGCGCATGCAATTTGTGTCGACATGCGTGCTGCTCTTTGGCATTCTAAAGGCTCATCAGCAGCATAAGGCTAAGTTTATGCTCTTCTGGCTGTTGGCAACGCCTTGTCTTTTCTTTGGACTGATCTCCTATGGCATCAGCCGCTGGTTCTATTGGAACATTCTCAATTCCGTGATTATAGTCTCGATTTGCTGGTTAGCGGCGAGTGAGTATTCCGTTTTCTTATATATAGAAGGTATATAAGATATAGTAAATTGTGTCTATTATAAACTACAGTTGCCGTTCTCTACATGCTGATCATCATGTACAATCACTATGTGGAGCTGACTATGGGCCCCATTGAGGCCGTTGCAGCACCTCAGGAAAGTGAACCCACCAAAGACCAATTGGCCAACTTGAATGGTCAAGTTTAAGGCAACGCAACTACTGCAAATAAATAAACGAATAAAATCAAATGTTATTTACTTTGCCTCATTCCCATTGAGATCTGTTTGTTTATTTTCATCGAAACTGAAACGGTAAGCAAACGAATAGTTGAGCAAATACACAGCAAGAGAGCGTTAAAGATGAGTGGAGGAGCAGAAAATGTTTATGTGAAATATGCCTGGCTCAAATGAAGAGGAAGTGAGTTAAGAAGAGGCATGAAGGCACGATGGATAAATAAATATAGAGAGTTGGAGTATAGAGATAGTGAGTAATTGAGAGAGCATTTATATAGATAAATAAATATATATATATGGATAAATATATATGAATTCTGACTCACAACAATTGTGAGGCATTAATTAAATTGCTGTTGTCCAAGCATTTATATGCCATACATAAAAACATAATCTAAAAAATCTACCTTATAATAAAAGTGAGTTTTTATTAGACTAATAAATAAAAAAGAATTTTTCTACCTCTATTCTCTGCTTTGCCTTGCGTAGTCAATCAAATTCAATTTTAATTGAAATTGCTTACGGGCCGTTTCTCATATATAATCTCAGAGAGAGTCTCAGTCACAGTCTCTTAGCTAGACAAATATCTCTATAGAATATAGATCAGCACTTGCAGTTGCAGGCTCAGCTCAGCTCTCAGCTCTCAGCTAGAGCGGTTATTCAGTAGAGTTAGCTCATCAGATGCAGCTGCAGCAAATTCAACATTCATTCAGTTTTTTAACATTTTGCCTTGCTTGGCTGCAAATGCGAAATGTAAATTGATTATGGTCAAGCATATGTATATATATATATATAGATGGCAAATAATCAGCAACAGAAGCAACAACAGTAGCAGCTATGAAAACAACGCGAAACGTTTTTAATAAAAAATTGCTCAGCTTTCTCACTTTTTGGCTTGTTTTATTTTCATTTTCATTTTCATTTTTATTTTCTTTTTTCTTTTTTCTTTTCACTGGCATAGCGAAAATGTGAAAATGGCGAACTCGAAATATGAGCAATAAATGATGAAAGCGGGCTATGGGGCCAGGCTGGGGTCTGACGTCCATCAAAGTCCTTGAGCTCAGTCAGAACCATCTATTGGACAGCACTTGCAATAAAACTGACCAGTATTACAGCAGCTAAATCAGCTCCCTTGCCCCTGCCCGCCATCTCCTGCCAATCAGCTGCCTGAGGCATTGCGTTGACGTTGGAAAATTAAAATTATACAGCACAAGTTGCAGAGTGCAGAAATATGCGAGACGGCATCGAAAAGGAAGTCGCAAGTCGCTTGGGCAATGGAAGTAGAAGAAGCTGCTGCCAAAAAGGAAGCTCAAGGAAAAACAAACTGAAAAACCGGAAACGGCGTCCATTGGCGCTAGCGGCCACAATTATTATTTTTATCCCGAACATTGCCAACTCTCATCGAAATTAAGTCAACACGCAGCTCAACTCAGCTCAGGCAGGGCCCTACTTCTATTTCTTCTGCTATTTGTCTACAGCAGGCACTCAAAAAATACTAGAAACAACTCAAAAAATACTAAAAACTTATTCAGTTTACTTGAAGTGTTTACACAATTAATAATATAAATTTTATTTATTTTTTAATTGGTAATTTATAAATAATTACTTGATTTACCAAATTGATAATTGTAATTTTTACCATTTATTAATAAAAAATAATTAATTGAAATGCTTACACAATAAATAATAATATAATTATTTAATATATAATAAATATAATTTCTTATATATTAAATAATTATATTATTGCATTTCACAATATTTTTATCATAAAAAAAAAAAAGAAAAGAATGAGTTCAATGCTCCAAAGAGGCTAGATGAATAAAGTATTTATCACAATAAAAAACTATAACATTATAAAAAGTTATTCGGATAACTTAGTAGCTAGTAAGCAATTAAACTTGTCTGATAAGAACACGTCTACCTTAGCAATTTTGTTCTGCTCTTGGCATTGAGTCGATACAAACTCAATCGCCAGTCGCATATACCCGCTTATTTATGGTCAGATTTGGCCAGAGCTAGCAATAAAAGATGAACGCCCAAAGTGCTGAGCTATGAAATTAATATGCCAAAGCAATTTTGATTTATTTTTCGCTCGCGGCAAAACGCAGCCCCCACCAACCAAACAAAGCCCCGCCCAGGCCAAAAATGCCCAATATCCAATGGCCAAACGCCCAAATATTAAGCAACAGACGCATCAGCTGCAAGTCTCAATTATGCTCGGCTTTCACACTGAATAACAAAATAAATTTATTTGCACAAGAACAGCCAAAAATTCCATAAAGAAAATGAAGCCGAGTAAAAAGTTTGCAGCTGCTTTGGAGTGAGCTCACGCAATGTTGGATTGAAGTCTCTATAGTATGCCACGCCTACAGTGGACGCAGCCCTATAATCGGAAGAGCTTAACAGATGAATATACAAAGAAATTTCAATATATGTGGCGGAAAACAATTTGCAATCAGATGGATAAGAACAGAAGGATGGAGGACGTAGATGAATGCATATATAGTATAAAGAGGCTATTCTATTGTCAAGAAAATCGTCATAAATTGAAAAGAGTATATTGGATTTCTTTCAATGTCCACTCTTCTTGCTATACACTCATCTACCTGTCTAAAAATTGACTGTAGATAGATAGATTGGAATAAGTTTCGCTCAATCTGTCCTCTCTCCTCTTGAAGTAGAGCCTGCTTGACGCAATTTGAGATGTGGAGAGCCCATACGTTGCGTGAGTACATGGAGTTGAATTGCTAAACGAGTATTATGCAGCCAATTATGCCTGTACAGGGTATACAATTAACTGAAATGCCTTTCGAGTGAGCTTCAAGCAAAGTGCCGCAAAGCCGTGGCATATAGCGCCCAATTAGCTCACAATGAACATGAATGCAAATGCGAATGCAAACGTGTGTGTGAATGTGCATATGTATGTGAATATGGCATAAGCGTAATGCGTGCCTTTGAGTGAGTGGCGTGGCCAACAGGTGCCGCACAGGTGCTAGTTGCCAGCTGCCAGCTGCCAGTTGCCCGTTTTCCCGGTTGCCATTTGGCAGTCAACACGGCGAGGTCTGGCAGGAATTTGCTGCTGCACTTAAAATTTAAAGCGTTTCGAGTGTAATTGTGCGCTTACCGTTAACGAGCCGCTTGTTAAGGCTCAGGCAGAGGAGCCAAAGCTTTGCATAAACAATTGTATACCCTGGAGAAAATAAAATAGCACACAAGAAGAAGAGAGTAAAGAGTGAACGACGCCTGCTGCTATGCAATATTCTATTGGCAAAAAGACGAGCCAGCAATAAAATACCCTGTAAAAATACTTGCATGCTCCATAAGAATACTGAATTGAACAGATTGAACAGAACAGAAATTAAAAGCAATACAAAGTTCAGCCGTAAGCTAACAGAAAATTAAGTGCGGCAAACTATCTATACATACCCTATAAAAATTATTAACCGTATGCGCTGTGAAGCAACTTGAATATTATTTTCTCAAAAGGGAGAGTAGCCAAGCTGAGCATGCTTCCAAAATTTATATTACACCTAAGGGTATACCCTGTAAAAATTACCAGCTTAATTAATCAGTTAACCAAAAGTAAATAATGCTAGATGTGAAAGACACTGAAATTGGGAACATGTTAACTTCATATGCTCAACTAGACTCATATGATTGAACTAGTAAATACCCTGTAGAGACAGTTACATACCCTGTAAAAAGAGCCAAGTTGATGTCATCAGGGGCAAATTAGAGGCAAAAAATGCTGACGAAAGTGAACTTCAAAAGAGGCGAAGAAGTTAAGGAAAATGAGCTACACATACATATATACGCGGGTAGACAGAAAAGTTTTACAATAACAAAATATACCTTTATACATTCATAAAGCTAAACACCCATTTATTATTCTATATTTTAATTTTTTCAATGCTTGTAGATTGGGTAAATCTCTAACTGTCAAGGCTTACAAACTGCCCTCGCAAAAACATAGATATATATTTTTAAAACGTGCCAGTCAGCTAAGGTCCGCTGTTTACTTAACAGCAACACCAACAACACTCACAGCAACAACAACAACTACAGCTACAGCAACAAGCAAACGCAGCAGCTGTCGATAAAGCCTATGCATGGCAAATTGGCCACACTAATTGACACCTGCGACGCAGAGAGCAGAGAGCAGGCGAGTGAGAAAGGCGGGGCGTGGCGGCGGCTGGACGGTCAGCCCTAAACAAACAAAAGCCAAATAATGCAAATATTGCGGTTTGTTGCGGGCACCTCAATCAAGCGCCTAAAGAAAAATGCCTTCAAAGCGGTGTTAGAAATTAAAAATAAACAACAAATTTCCGAAGAGAAAAACAAAACAAAAATTATATAAACTAAAAAACAAAAGGACGAAGGGCTGCTGCAGCAGCTGCTCCTTTTTTTCTCGAATTAGTTGTATTTGATATGCGAGCAACCGTATCATATATATTTCTCATTCCACTTGTCTGTCACTTTCCCTCTCTCTCTGCCTTTCGCATCATCCCCTGTCTGCCTCTCTCGCTTTCTCTCTTCTCCTCTTGCTTTGCCTATATCTACATCTTGGTCTTTGACCCGCTCTCTCTGCCTGTCTTTTTCTTTCTCTCTATCTTTCTTGCGTTTCCCTTCTCTCATTCTCCCTGTACGGTTGCTATTTGTGTAATTAATATTTACCTCTCATTGTTTCATTTATGGGCTTCCCAAACTTTTCTGATTTCCATTTTTACTTTTTACCCATTGCAAATTTTGATTGAAAGGGGTATAATATCGTTTATACTAATGTGTCGAATGGGCATAAAAAAGAGTAGTCTATCCTATACAATTTAGACATCTCGTAATGTATGTCCTCTCTTTCTCTGTCCCGTATATTCATGAGTCATGTCTGTCTCTGCCATTGGCCATTCATGTATGTCGGACTCTATGTCTGTCTCTGCCTTTTCCCATTTATGTATCTATCTATCTATGTATGTATCTATCTATCTATCTATCTATCTATCTATCTATCTATCTATCTATCTATCTATCTATCTATCTATCTATCTATCTATCTATCTATCTATCTATCTATCTATCTATCTATCTATCTATCTATCTATCTATCTATCTATCTACCTGTCTCTCTGTCTGTCGACTTATCTACCAACCTTCTACACTCGACGATCTCTTAAAGTCGTGACTGCATTGCAGCTGAGCGAAGCTTACAGGATATCTACCAGCCGTACATGCCCAATTTGAATAGTCACGCTTGTTCTTTTCGTCTTTCTCTCAGGTTTTCTTTTTTCACGATATTTCTGTTGTTGTTTTGCTTTTTACGCAGACTTACAAGTTACACACTAATTAAGCGGCTTCTGCTGCGGCCTCGACCATTTTTCAAAGTCGTTCGTTCACTCAAGTCTCAAGGACCTGAAGGACAAACACAAATACAAACACAATACACCCACACACACACATAGCCAATGGCTCAGACTGTGGGTCAGCGCGGCTTTGGCTTATACTGATCAGAGCTTGCAGCTTGGCCCACATTAGGCGACAAAAGTTAATGTGCATAATTAATTTGCTTTTGCACTTTGTCGAGGCTTCATTTTGTTTTATTTCGCTCTTCTTCTTGCTGTCGCTGCTGCTGCGGCTCGAGCATAAATCACATTGAAGTGAGCTGTCAACGGTATTCAAATAGCTACTCTTTGTCCAAAAAAACAAACAAAAAATTGAGCCGCAGAGGTAATTGGGAAAGACAGAATGAGCAATAGAGAGGGCGGAAACAAAGCGGGTGGGCTGGGGTCGTGGTTTGGCAATTAAGCTACCAAGTTTGTGCCAAGTTTGTGCGCGCACATGAAGTCACGATAAAAGCCACAGCTGCTGGCAGCCAGCTTCGAATTCATCATACGCACTGTGTAACATTTTTAATTGGCTGTGAAATTAAATTTTAGCCCAGGCACACCTGTACACCGCTACAGCAGTATACCTGTAGACCAGCACAGCAACAGTGGTTAAAAGAGACGGCGTGCGTGGCCACACACTAAGTTAGGCTGCTAAATTCAATTCGTGCACAATAAACAGCTTCATTTGCTGAATTTACTACGAGATAATTGAATAGCTGCCGTCGCAACGCGACCTAACACTGAAATAATAAAACAAGCAGCTGAAAGACATTCACACACTCACACACACACACGCACACACACATGGGTAGACAGTCAGTCCGCTCTGTGTCTGCACAAGGTTCGTCTAGCATGCAAATACCAAATTCAATAAACTCAATGCCAGGCAACAAATAGACCAAATTATTGCCAAACAAACAGCCAAAACTCCACTCGAGCCACTTAGGGCTAAAACCAGAAAAAAAAATTAAAAAAAAAAACATTCCAATGTATTCCGAGTAAATTGAACGACAAAAGTGCGTGCAATTGGCAAAGCATATTGCGAGCCCAAGTTCCATTTACCCAGCGATAGATTTTTTGCTTTTTCTCTTTTTTTTTTGTTTTTTTGGACCAGTTCAGGGGGTCGTATGCGTGATGTGAGCACATTTAGCCGTCAATGCCAAGGACAGAAGACAGCAGCGGCACACGTACAAAGTAACGGTAACTGTAAATATAACTGTAGCAGTAACTGTAACTGTAACTGCTAACATTGAGCCAGCCTGTGCAATGGCATTTTTAGTCAAATGCGTGCTGAAATTTTTTGAAGACAGCTGACAAAAGGCAACCATCAAATATTTTTCGATTATTATGATTGTTGCTATTACGATTAGTATGAACAAATGTGATAAAGTTGGCTGAGACTTGGCATGCCCTAATATTGCGCCATTCTCCTCTTATATTACTTTATATTATATTAATTTAAATATATTGTATTATCTTAAAAAATTATTTTTTCTCAATTAGTAAATTTAGTCAAACTAACTTGTTAACGGTTCATCTTGGGTATTTCCCAGAGAGGTGTACTGCTGCTGCTCCTGCCAAAGACACAATATTAACTTAAAGTTACAATTAAAGTTTTCTAAATAAAAAAACAAATTCGGTCTCTAAAAAGCTTAAAGACCAATAAAAATGGAGGCCTCAATAAACAGTTGTTTTTTCCTTTTTTTTTTTACTTTTATATATATAAACTTAAATATATATCGGTGTTTTGGCAGTCGTCATTTGTTTTTCTTTACGCTTCGCTTTTTGTTTAACAAAAATCTTTGCGCTTGGGTGTCTTTGGACGCAGGCCTATTAATAAATACACCAACTGGGAGTTAACGCTTAAAGTCAGCTGACCAAAAAGTTTTTTGGCTCGTTTTTGGCTGAATTGCGGCGCATTTATCAGGCGACGCTGTTAAGCAAATGGAGAGAGCTTGACGCTGTTTAAGCGCTGTCAAGGGATTGCAGGCGGCCAAAAGAAAAATAACAAGTTGTATTTTGTTAAAAGTGAAGGAATTTGATTTGGCATAGCCAAACATAAAGATACAGATATATATATATATATATATATATATATATATATATATATATATATAAACTTATATATACAGATCTGCATATATTAAGCAAAGTTTATTGCAACATTCATTTGGCTAAAACCAGTTGGCCTTGTTTGCAGTTTGTTGTTGCTGCAGTTCATAAATAATTTAAATAATTTACACGCTCACTTAAACGTTTGCTGGCACCGCCACGGCGTGGGTGCGTTTGGGTGTGTGTATGTGTGTGTGCGTGTGCGTGTGCATACCACATTATGTGGTTCATTGGTTTGTGCCACACGCCGCGTTGCATAGCAATCAACTAGGACCGAGTTGATGCTGCTTTTATAGTTAACTAAAGTGAACTCAGCTAAACTTTTTGCTGCTCACATACACATCATACACACACATACACACACGCATACACACTCATTGCTGTCTGTTGTTGGTCGCTGTGGTTTTGCATTTTCATATCACGCTTAAATATTTTACAACGATTTTTAGTTGTCGCCTCGCTCCTGTTGCGGCTGTTATTGTTGTCAGCAAAGCTGCTGCACTCTACAACACCAAATTCTCTGTCGCCCAATCTCCCTCTTCTCTCTCTCTCTCCCTCTCTCTCTCTCTCTCTCTCTCTCCCTCTCTATTTATGTGCATATAAAACACCCTTGCTCATGCTTTCTATGCACATATGTGAGCAGTCTGTAAACTATTCTCAATAACTAAGTCTTTTTTTTTTATTCTGTATGTCCGTTGTCCAGTTAAAGCTCGCAGCTCAGCTGCCAGTCAAGAGCTTCGAATGCATTTAATAATTTATTGAAAACTAATCTATATACATGTATTGCATATTCCATATGCATAAAGCTTGACCACATGTGGCTTACAACAGCTAAAACTTTAGCTGATAAGCTTGCGGGTTTTGTTTGGCTTAACTTTTAGTTAGTTTTTAGTGCGTTTCATACTTGAGATTACAAGTGGATGTTTTTTTTGACATGAGTAATGCGTATGCAGTATACATTTATGTAGATATACATATGTCAATAATATGTATACAACTACAATACAAGTTTTAATTTCATAAAAAGTAAGCAGATTATATATAGCATCAAGAGCATCTCGATTCTGATATAAGCTAATTTTTTGTATACGATTTTGGCATGCTTCCCTTTATGCTCGTTCTTATAATGAACAGAGCGTATGTTTCGATCATGTTTCTATTCCATATTCCAAATATTCCGTCTTCTACAGTTTTATATTGAAAACTCTCTCTCTGTGATTTTGGAAATGATATAGAAATATATATAATAGATGTCTTAATATGAGTTTAGAGCTAATGTATATTTCATATACGCTATTATAATGTATCATATTTCACTACTTGATTTATATAATATACGGACATATATATTTCTATTTCATATCATACATAAATATATATTTTATATATAAAAAAAATTATATATACACTTCCGCTTCAACTTCTGTTTTACTATTTACTGTTTTAGCTAATAGCTAACAATTAACAGGTCAATTCAACTGAAATCTAAACAATTGCAATTATACATTGTGCATTCGCATGTCCCAATTAATGTTTGACATATACTCAATGCTCTATAATATATGGATGATAAATGCAACAAACAAGTTACCTTTCAGTTGATTCAAATCTCTCATTGGAGTATTTTTGCTGACACGCAAAACAAGTTGCAATCAAACAACCAAATAATCGACTAATATATGCCCTAAATGGCTGCTCGAATGAGCTATAAAGAGAGCTAATGCCAGATAAGAGCAGTTTGGTTGGTCTTTTTATAGGGTATATCAATAGATAGTCACTGATGTCAAAACACAAAAAAAGCGCGTCTGCACTTTGAACAGTCTCAAACGAAAATTGTATCAATATGCATATGTTATAAATAAATATAAAATAAATAAAGTAAATAAATATAATATAGAATTAATCAATTAAATATAATGTCAGAGTAAAACATTTTCAGCCAGAGTATTTAGTATTCGTCGTATGATTGTTGCCTTTTTGGTTAAGCATTTAATTAGGTTCCACATTTGAGTATCTCGCTCGGCTTCTCTCTCTCTCTCTCTCTCTCGAAGTCAGCTGCTATTGCAGACCATTATCTAGTCCAGTCTACGCTGAACTCTCAGGCCGGTCGATAGGTCTTGAGCGTTCGAATGGTTCGCGTTAAAGCCAAAGCCGGTAATCGGGGTTGATAAGACCAACAGACTGTGTTTCACAGAACTTAGCTAAATATTTAATAATAGCTGAATAGAACGCCAAGTAGTTTTTAATTTATTGAGAAAGAAAATATTAAGGTTTAATATTTCCATAGCTGATATGAGTGAAATTTGAATTTATTTAGAAAACGAATTGCTAGAAATCATTTGTTAAGTATATAATTTGCTACAAATATTTATATTTATTATTATATTACTTAAATATTGTATTGTATTGCATTTTTACGTTTCCTATATTATTTGTTTACTCATATTTCACTCGATATTTATTGCTGAAGGGCAATTAGAAAAATTTGTTGCTTGCAATTTGAACGGGATCCACAGCATGCGTCATTCAGTCTCTCCCTTCGCTAGCCAGCTCTCTCTCTCTCTCTCTCTCTCTCTCTCTCTAGCGCTACCTCACTCTCAATCTACCCTGTAAGCGAAGTCAGCTGATAGTCTAGACTGTTTTCACGTTACATTTTGTTGTGGGGCAAAGGTATGGAAAATATTTATATACATATACCCAGCTCTCTTTCACTAGGTATTATTATTTATATATATATATATCTCCTGACGCGCATTCTTAAGAGCTTATTTCCATCAAAGCTTAGTTTGATATTCAAAGGAATTAATTTTGATTACCATAATACAATAGATTTACCGCTCAATCGTAAGTTGTATATATTTTTCTTATCCAAACTCAGATTAATTTAATTTGTATTATCATTAATAGTATATATATTCGCCTCACTTATGGCTTATGGCATATGTTATGCTTAAGGAGGAGCAAACTGCAACGCAAGCCCCAATCTCAACCTGAATACACCTGCAAGCGAATTTATGCCCAGCGCACCTGAACTAAGTACCTGCTGAAGACCACCCATAACAGAAACTGATAAATGGAATAACTACTACAACAAGAGTTTAAAATGAAATACAAAACTCAGAAATTAGACACTATATAATGACTTTTCTTATAGTAGTCCAAAAAAACCAAAGATTCAAGTTTTTAGTTCATAAACAACTAGTAGTCTAGTCTACTAACTACTTAACTAAACAAAAAATTCAGAAAATTTATGAATGCTATGTGAAATTTATGTGCAATAATAAATAAATATATAAACCAAATTATAAATTAGAATTGTGCTAATTATTAGTCCATGCATATGCAAATGATATATGTTATTATCACCTAACTTATTTACTGTCGGATTTCATATGCTCTATTAAATTTGTATTCCATATACTAAGCTGTATAATAATCAAATCAATTATATTTATTATTTTATTGATACAAAAATTATTTTTATATTATTTGCCAAGCGTTTAATATATAAATATATTTTTGTTTCCTGTTTGTATGCATACGTGTATATGTAAATGTTATTTTTAGTTATTGAGAACATACTTAGGCTATATAAAATTTTGAATGGAGTCCACAATATTCATGCTCATCTCGCTGTCCACCCCAATAAGTGGGCGCCAGTATCCATTGAAATCCCTTTCTAAGCACGTCGTCTTGCTGTTTGATAAGAATTTTGTGGAAAAATGTCTATCGACATAAATAATCCCAAGAAATTGGGCATCAGCGTAGCTGGACTAAATATATTCTTTACAATGATTGCATTGGGCATTATGATGAGACGATCGGATGTATTAGACGATAGGGGTAAGTGGATAGATTTTATTCAATATATATAATATCTATATCAATATATATATTGACATATATACATTTATATATATACAATATCTTCTAAAGCGGACGCGCCGTCTTATTGGCCTTGGATTGTGGTGTACAGCCTCGATTTGTTGCTCAATGCATATCTCTTGTGGTGCATGCTGAAGAGAGATCGAGCCGGCATCGTTGTGTGGTTGCCTCTTACAATTATTTTACTCATTTGTCGAGTGTCTAGCGATGCGACTTATGGATTTCTGGATCTAATTATTACAGGTAATGTAGTTACTTTAAATAATGTATAAATCTATAACTGCATTTCCATTCCCTCCCAAAATAGTTTATATATTCATCTCAATTATACTTATGGCAATTGTTTACTATAAACTACGACAACAATCATTGACGATAATTGAACCAACACTGCACACAGTTGTCACAAATAAAACAACTACAGAAACAATTATCAAACCCAACACAGATGAAAGTAAAACAGATGCTAAAGTCAACGATAATACTAAGTAAAGCAGAATATGGCAAACATTTGAGATATTTCAGTGAAAACTTAAATAGACTAAATTAAATTTGCATAAATCAAGCAAGAAGCATTTCCTTTTGAATAAGTATGTTTGTATAATGAAACAAATTAATTTTAATAGTCGCTTGTAAACATCTGCATAATCTGAAATCTTTATGTCTTGAAGTTTACATATCAATAAAGTAAAATTAGTAAACAAAGTTTTCAATTGTCGAATCAGCTGTACTAAAAAAAATTACATCCAATTGGGATCAACGGAAAAGCTGTCAAACTGTGTTGATACATTGTATGAATTTGTGCCTTTCTCTTAAATTTCTGATAATCAAGGCGCAACTTTCGATTTCAACTCTATTGATAACAATAATTAGTGCTCTATGATTGATTGCTGTTATAATGATATCAGCACAGTTGGTAACACTCTCAGAGAGATAACGATTGTGCAAGAGGAGGCGGGAGCGAGCAGGGGGCAATGTTTATGGAGGCGTCTGCTATGATTCGAGCATAAAGTGGAACATAAAACTGAATACTCAAATAAACGAATTCACAGTCGAAAAGAAAAATCTCATATAGGCCTTTAGGTACTCTTTACTAGGTCTAATATAATTTTATTGTTTTAAATATATCGTAAATATGTACTTCAAATATTGAGAGTATAAATTTATATATTTTTAATTATTAATAATTGTTAATTAAATAATTTAAGCTTTTTTATTATTTATTTATTTTTGTATTATTATTTATTATTCATTGAGTGGCATACGCCTTTTGATTTGCCTACATTTGCCTACTTGTGATTTTGAATGTGAATAGAGTCCACAACACGCGCCAAACAGTCGCTCCCTTGCTCTCAAATGCACACTCTCTCACTCTTTCTCTCTCTCTCTCTCGCTCCTACGCTTGACTGACCATCGAATACGTTTGGCAGTCGACGCTGAACTTTCGTTCCGGCTGAACGTTCCGAGACTTGCGCCAATTTTCAAGTGAAGGCGACATTGATAAGAGTAGAATTATGAAATATAAGGAATATGGAACAATACACGATAGCGATATGCAATGAATAAATATATATGTATACACATACATATGGCCAGATAAAATGGAACTTATAATATGATATATATCTATCTATTATAAATTTATAGATGAGTAATATATTTTAAGATCGGAGACCGTCACAATTATAATTTTTATATAAAAAAAAAATAAATAAATAAAATATAAGAATAGTTTATTGAATAATAAAACAATTATTTTTTAATTATTATAAATAATTTTAATTTAAAATATATTCATTTTATGAAATTTATAACTATTTAGATTTTTTCCAAAAACCTTTTATATATAACTTTAATTTAGAATATCTAAATAAACATACATTAATTATTGCCAGCAATTTGAATGGGTTCCACAGTGCTCTCTCGCTCTCTACTGCACTCTGGCACTGCAGACCGTCTACGCTGAATGCTAAATGTGGGCGCGTCGTATCAACCTTGGCCAGCATTTGATTATTGCCAACAAATAAATAAAAATAAGTAATATAAAATGTACTCTAGAATTGGCTGAGGCCAAGGTAAGAGAAGCTTTAATATTACTGTTAGTGTGTTAGCTCTGTGTTAGCATTGGGTTTATGTGCTAAGTTTTTGAGTAAATATAATTATATATATATATGCTAATCTGCTATCTATATGGAAGAACCAATGCTCTACTGACTATGTATGTATGAATGTATATTGTGTTATCTATACTGAACCCCCATGTCCTACTGACTATAGATTGACTCTTATTGCTTTAATTTCTTGTCTAATCCGTATCACTTGTTACGCCAGCTTACAAATGATCAGATGTTGATATAATTAGTAACTGTACGTTAAGTATGAATTCAAATTCTATGCCCACCACCAAATAAGTTTATACATATACAACTGACAATTTCACTTTGATGAATCATGAATTTATGCCAAGCAATCTAGCAAGTATTGATTCCTCTGATTTCCATCGATTTTCTTTCGATTTCATCGCCATCGATAACAATGATAAGTACAATGGCCGTGATATAACTGATTGTGCTATGAGAATATCAGCCTGAATGGAGGTAGCAGAGGAGATAACAATTCTAAGCCAGGTGGTGAGCACAGGAAGAGTGAAGGAGCTCTGCTGCTTCTCAATGATTGTGAAGGCAGTCGTAATGATTAGAGCATAAAGTGGAACATTAAATTGAAGTGCCAAATACACTAACATGAATCACCAGCGACATGAAACACGCAGTAACGCTAAAAATTTAATAATGAAACTAAATGCTTTCAGTGATTGCATAGACTATAAGATATCCTCCAAGAAACTAAAGCCAACATTTGATGAATGTAAAAAATTTCAAAAATTAAATATAAGTCAAAATTACATTAATAAATTTATAAATATTAATTTTCATTTTACATATTTCATTTTAAATATATTTTTCACTGTAAAATTTATTTTTCATTTATGTTTTAATTAATTTTTTTTAAACTATTAATTCAAAATTAATTTTTTAATGTTACGAGACAAATATTTAATTAATTGTTTGACGTTAATAAATAATGAAATGCGATATAATTGCCATAAATATTTTTTGGTTCTTATATTTAATATTTTTATGTTAATACTATTATTTTTTTTCTTATTTGTATTATTATTATCATTCTCATGCTTTGCTTTGCATAGAGCACACACACGTCGGCATGCTTTGGCTTTCCGACTCTGCCGTACAGCATGTTTGGTGTTTGCCATGCGAATGGATTCCACAGCACGTGCTCGCCGCTCTCTTTGGCCGCTCTCTTGCTCTTTGGACCATGCTCTCACGTGTATGCTGGCTCTCCTGCCCTCTTGCTCTCCCTGCCTCTGTCTCTCTCTCTCTCTCTCTCTCTCTCTCGCACGGCTGACCAAACAAGACGTACGCCAGTCTACGCTGAACCCTCGTTCTGGGCGAGCGGTCTCGGGTTCGGATTCGCGTTTGTTTATGTCATAAGAGCGAAATAATTCGCTCGCATTTTATACACACACACACACACACTCATACACTCACATACACATACATACATATACATATACACATACACTGCCGCCAGCCAAGATGAGCAAATATTTGGACTTGGGTCTTGGCATTACAATAATCAATGTCTACTATTCGCTATCATATTTTCTAATGTGGTGCGTGGCACTGCAAAAAGCCAGGGACGATGGTAAGCCTCATGTAGATATATCCACATGTATATAGAACTACGTATAAAAGCAATATATATAATCGATTCTAATTGATTGATATATACACATATATATAATTAAATGACAGCTGTGTTTGTGTTGCGTGTTTCTGTTTTTGTTTTTGTTTTCGTTTTCGTTTTCGTTTCTCATTTATAGACAGGGAGCCGATTGTTTGGCAAGCCGTTTACATGGGCAACGTGTTTCTCAATGTATTTCTCTTCTTGGGACTGCGCAAGAGAGATCGCTGGTCGGTCATCATTTGGTACTCTTTGACGTTGGCGTGGTTTGTGCCCAAGCTATATGGCCATAAACGGGGTTGTCATTTGGACGCGCGCGGTTCAACGTACCGTACTATCAATCTGATAATGGAAAGTGAGTGAGGGTTGGCGACTACTGTATACTCTAATATAACAAAGGGAATTATTCTTGTTCTCTCTCTCTCTCTCTCTCTCTCTCTCTCTCTCTCTAGCCTATGTGATTCTATCTTTTGTTGTTATGGCTTTGGTTTATGTGCATTTGCCTAAAGAGTTGCCTTTAAACAAAAAAAAGCGCCGCAGATATAGCTCAAACGGAAATGTTCAGGATGTACAAATGCTGGAATTGAGCTCAAATGTGGATAGCGCCATAGCGCCCGCTTTGGCACCCTTAGCAACTGCCGAAGAGGTCGAGGACCTGGATGAATGCCTGCCAAGCAGCAGCAACAGCAACACCAACCATAATAGAGGCATGCAACAAGTTAGCAGCATTGAATTTCATCAAGCTGCTGATGCGGAAGTGGATAAAGATTAGCATATTGTACAAATTTCTATATATGTATGTATATATATATATGCATATATGTATATATATCTATACATATATGCGTATATCTTATATATATCTTTAACATTCCTGCACAATTTCAAGTGTTTGTCACAAATTTCTGATTCGTTCCACGTATGTTTAGGCTACGGAATTTATACACATACACACACATACACACGTATACATATACTTATACACACATACTTATACATATTATGTACTTTCAATTGTTAAGTTTTTAGACATACATACAAGCTTATACATACAAGCTGTAACGGGAGGAGAGACAATAATAATACAAAAAATCATGTAATACGACTCTCGCTGAGAGTGCTTGACTAATAAATGCCCTGTACAATGCACACAACTGTTCTTTTAATTTCTTACGGTTTTTTTTTATAACAATTCCTGTTATATATTCCCAGTTTCAAGTCCCTAGCTCTGGTAATTTACGAGTTCATTGAGGTATAACTGATTGGAAATCAGTCAGGTGCATAGAAACTTGGGGAGTTTGAGGGAGCTGAGTGTTTTGCTATTTAATATACGTATACTTCAAAATATCTGTCACGCTCAATACCTTGTTACCTACATTACCCCTTTGGAGTGCAGGGTATTAAATCTACTCCAAAACTTATCATTGCAAAACAAAAAATTAACCAAAACCAAAGCAGCCAAACAACAAAATGAAGATGAGCTTGACTAACTTTTTGATAACAGCTTTCTCAGTTTATTATTTTTTTTTTCTGTTCGCCTTTTTTCGTTAGCCTGGTCAACGCGCATTGCTGCTGTTTATATTGACCAAGTGTACAACATTGATCGAAATTGGGTTTTTCGTAGCAAAGGCGTTCGATTGAGTGTGTCAATAAATTCCTGCCAGTCGCCCAAGTGCAACACATTTGTCCGGCCATCAGCGATAAATAGTTGGTGGGCACCCCTCCCCGCACATGGCTCTGCACTGCTTTCGGCCAATCTGTCTGTTCGACTCTCTGGAGCTTTTGTTGGCCAAAAAGTTTCGTGTGAATTTAGTGCGGCTCATTAAGCTGACCGTTCACGTTGCACGTCCTGTAGTTGAGCCCAAGTCCTGAACGTCACTCACTCATGTGTGTAGTGGCTGTGTGTATGTGTGTGTATGTGTGTGCGTGTGTGTGTAGCAATGGCTTTTCGTTACCAACTTCATTATGTGCCAATGATGAGCAGGAAATTGTTTGCGCCATTGTCATTCGCAATGTCATTCGGGCAAATGGAGAGCGAGTGCGAGCAAACATTTCATCCATTCTGCCATTTGTCAAACTTTCCTTATTTATATATGTATATATATATATATATATATATATATATATATATATATTTGTTGTGCTTTAAATGGACGCGCTCTCATTAAGTAAATTAATGCTGGGTATATATTCATTAAAAGTGTCAAAGTGCGCACATTAAAATATCATCTAAGACGACAGCCAAAAGCCAGCGAAGCCCAACTTTTTATACCTTGCAAGACATTGAAAATACGTAAAGAGGGTGTATAGGTATTTGAGGATAGGTTTGTAAGATGTGCCAATTGGGGTATATACTAGATAGCTATCTATGATACATAGACAGCTCACACTAAAAACCGGATATGGAAGTTATAGAATATCGCTGGACACAGTGTAAAAGAAATGTTCCTAAATTTATAGCATTTTTTTTGTTGGGTCAAGCACTTCTAGGACCGCCCAGGTATATAAGATTAATCTGGCTAAAGAGCCGAGTCAAGTTGACTCTCCATCATTATCTATCTCCACAATTCTCTCTCTGTTTCTCTCTCTTCTGGTCTGCCTATTTATAAATACGTTCGTTTGCATATCCATATCTGCATCTGCCCATTTTCCCCTCTGCCTCAGTGTTTATTTCTGCATATCTTGCATCTTTCATTATCTCAAGAGCGTGATTCATCAAATTTTGTTATGTTTTGATATATCTACAGTATATTTATTTTGAAAGATCTATAGTAAACACAAAATCTTGCCAATATTCGCCAGCAAAACTCCTGGTTTTTTTTTCATTATTATTAATTTTTTATTTATATTGTATATTATATTAGTAGCTTCTAAATATATATATTTAAATAAGGGCTTCTAAATCTCTTATTTCAATATATATATATATATTTATATAGAAGGATATGGAAGCCCTTATTTCAATATATATTTAGATACTAAATAGAAAACACAATATAATAAATAATAAATTAATAAAAAGGAATAAAATATAAAAAAAAGTTGTTTTTTTCGAAACAGGGTATCTGTTAGTCGATCATTTCCATCTGGAGCTTCTTTGCTTGTTCTGTGCCTTGGATTTTAAGGCTTCGACTTTGTCGCGTCTCGATTTTTATGCACAAAACAAACATTAAAGACGCATAAAATGTTGACGCAGCGCAGCTCTGTTTGCTGCTGTTGCTGCTCATAAAAGGAATTACACACACACGCACACATACACACACACACACACACATTATTAGTGCGTCTTCTGGCAACTCATAAAACTAAACCGCAATTCATCAGTAAATTCCTTCAATTTTTGTTTATTTGGTTCTGCTCGATAGAAATTGTTGTTGTTGTTGTTGCTGCTGCTGCTGCTGCTGCTGCTGCTGCTGCTGCTGCTGCTGCTGTTGTTGTTGTTGTTATTCTACATATGCGCTGTTATTTCTAGCTGCTTGCTGTTGTTTGTTGTTATAACTGCAAATAATTTAGTGCGCTGCCTGAAAATATGCTAGAGTTTTATGTGGTCATAAAATGCCAAAAATTGTTTTTATTATATGTAATTATTATGTTATGCATGCCTCCCACAAACAGTCGCCCCTCTCATACCGCACACCGCCGCATCCTGCCAAGTCTTTATCCAGTTTATTGCCTTTGGCATAAAGTTCACTGTGAAATGAACTGTTGATGCGAGCATCAAAAATTTCTTATTTCTATCTATATGTATACGTATGTACGTTAGCTTAACCCCTAACACGTTCCGCTCCTAACTCTTGGTCGATTGCCAGTTTTTGGCCATTTGTGTAAGCCAAATTATGAAACATTTTACGCTGAACTTTTAGCCATTCGAAACAATGACAAAAAGTCAACAAACTTTTGGTTCAATTGCCCCTTCGCACAGCAGCAACAGCAGCAGCAGCAGCAGCAACATAAAATGCAGCACGTCTGCTGCTGCAGTTGAGGGTTGATTCGACTAGAGTCGACTCGACTTTATGTCACGCATTGTAAATGGCAAAAGCTTTCTCCATCTTAATGCTCCACAGCATGCACACACACACACACTCACTCACACACTCACTCACACTATCTGTGTTAGTTTAGAATTGCAACGCGTTACGTGCTGCGAGGGTTTTTCTGAGCTGCAACTGCAACTGCTGTTGCAATTATTACTCCTGCTACTCCTTCTGCTGCTGCTGCTACGGCTAGGGCTGCTGCTATTGCATTAACTTTAACATTCTAGCTCATTAGGATGATGTGCAGTTAGTACAGTTATTAAGCGCATAGCTGCTAAATTATATAAAAAATAACAGCGCTTGAAATAGAATCGCAGCTTGCATAAAAAACTTTATCTTTGTAGCAGGAAAAAAATTCTTTTGTGTGGTAGTTTTTTAGTTTGTTCTTTAAGCGCAGCTTCAGTTAATTAGTCGAACAATTTAGTGCTTACAACAGAAAAGAGAAAAGCTTGAGGTGCAAATAAAAACCAATCACAGTTATTTCTTTTCCATTTTATATATTGAGGCAAAGTAAACCAAGGTTACATATATTTTCAAATAAATTCACACCTTTTAAAGAAAATCTGACAAAAAGTTCAAGCTTTATCTCTTTCTCAACACTGTCTTTCCCGTTCTCTCTCTATGTGCGTTAATTTGCTTTCTATTTTATACCTTCTGCTGTTTATATACTAACAGAATACCCATCAATTTGATATATATATTTATTTCCACCTTAAACTCTCCACATTGTCCACATTTTATTTTAAATAAATTTCTAATCTGTAAAAAAATCAATTGAAATTCACATAAAAAGAAAATAACTTTAAATCGCAAATGCAACAAAATCATTTTGTTTATAAACCCAAGACGAAGAGTCTCTCTATAAAACAAAGTAAACAACGGAATTGTTAATACTCTATCTGCCTCTTTATCCCTCTCATCCTCCTCTTACTCGTTGGCTGTATTTATAGCCACTGAAATTCATTCCGTGCCTTCGTTTTTCATTAGCCATTCAAAGAAATAAACTTAAATCAGTGCCACGCGTCGTATGCGTAATGTGAGGCAGGACTTGCCAAGTTCTTTGCCCCACAAACAATTGGAACAATCAAAGTTTTATTGTTGTGCAAATATTGAATAAGGAAATGTTAAAGTGCCAACGCCTTCAAGTGGGCGTGACCCCACATAAGCCACAAAGGCGGCAGCGGCAGACTAGAAACTTAAAAGACAATCACACAAAAGCCAACACAAAGCATAAAAAGAAGTTAGCCCAAGAGTGTGGCGCAGCGCTGTGCGGTGTGGAGGAGGGGCGTGGTCTGGTGCTGACCAGAGCAGCAAATGAATGGACGGCGTAATAATTGCAGACGCCGGGACGCGTCCAAAATGTCACGTACTGGCAATAAACCGCTGCTAATTTACGATGGACCCCAATAACAAAGCTCGCTCGCTCGTCCAGCTCAAACGGAAATCAAATGGCAAACGAAGCGCAGGCCACTCTGTCTAAGCAGCCGGCCCACTTGGCCACTTGGCCAGTTGGCTACTTTGCTGCTTGGCCAGGCCAATATGCCAGAACCAGAGCCAGAGCCAGAGCAGCAGTTGATGCCCAATAATGTTGCATAGAGTGGCTTGGTAGAAGTTGGAAGTCGTTGCGCCTTGTGGCACGCTACGGCGACTGCATAGAAATGGCCTTCAAAAACGAAACGCAAATATCGAAAATGGCAATAAGGGGCAACGCATAGTAGACTTGGCTTAATGCGCATTAGATGAAAGACGCATAAAAAAGACTGTAGAAAATGGATGAAAAAGCAAAGAGTGTTGCAGCGATTAAGTGTGCTCGTCGAAGAGTTACCCTATACATAGAGTTATAGTGGATATTGAGAGAGCTGACTACATATATTTAAAATATACATTTTAAGAACTAGTACATGTAGCTGATATCATTTTGATGTGGTTTTAAAAAGGATTTTAGGGCACCTACGACTATGATTTACTATGATTTACATCTATATACTTATCTATATATCTATAGTTGGAAGATTATGTAATGTTTTATCTTAGTTATCAATGTTTATTGATTTTACGAAACTAGCATATACATATATGTAACTCTTTTCGCATAGTTCAGTTATCAAAAGTATCATTCACTAATACAGCAGACTTTAGCTTTGAATTAGATTTGATCTCAACTGCTTTCATAAGCAAATAGTTTAGCTGAATAACTAAATGCTCTATAAATATTTAAGCAGCATATAATCTAAGTTTTTTTAACTATTCGAAATCCTAGCTGAATAATCCTAATTCAATATCTAGATTATAATAAGATCTATAATATTTCTATGTATTTGCCTCTTGTATTTAGTGTATTTCCCTATTATAAATATTCCACCAAATCTCCTTTTGCGTTATCGCCAGCTAATCCACCTTATTTCAATGCATGCTCTATCTAATCCTATCCATAGTCCAGACCCCGCTAATATACCCCATTTAAACGCACATCAATAGTTTTTCTAGGGTATATTGAAAGGAACAACCTATATAAAGAAAGCTGACTTTCTTTTCTATCGGACATTCCGGGCCTGACCCAACCTGATTCGCACATTGCATTAGTCATATTAAAATCTTGCTGAAATGCAAAGCTTTTGAGGCCCGAATAAAATGTGGCATTGTTAAGAGTTGCAACATGCCCGAATGGCAGTGGAATGAATTTCTTGAGCCATTAACGAGAGACTGGGCAAAAATAAAGAAAAAATGCTACCTAGTTCTGCAGCACCAAATGTGCAACGAAATGAATTAAAATAAAATAAATAGAAGGATAATAAAAATTTGTGCAATTCGAATGATTCAATTGATGCGAATTGAAGGCGCAACAAATATCATGCAACAGTTCTGATACAATTATTTTGTTTGTTGTTTTTATTAAGAGAATCCTTTTTCGAGTTCGAATTGCTTTCTCTTAAATTGATACCGTGTAGACTTTTTGAGCCGTTTAGCTGTATAAGAGAATACCGCTTTCGCATGCGGCAGGCGCAGGCGCTGCTGCAAGTGTAAAATGAAAAATCAGCTGCTGTTGCTGTTGCTGCCGCTGCTGCTGCTGCTGCTGCTGCTGCTGCTGCTGTTGCTGCTGCCATTTAACAGCAAACGGCCACATTGAGGCAGTTTGTCAATAGTTATGCTTGGGTATAGGTTAAAGACGCATGTGCCGCCGACAGCAACAGGATCAACATTAAAGACTGAAACTCTCAATTTCTAACAAGACAAAACAAAACTTGTGTTACAAATTTAATAAAACAAAACAAATAAAATAGAAAAAAATATATAAATTAAATGTGTAATTAAAACCAAAATCAAAATAAGCAAAATCAAACTTTTCAAACCGAAAAGAAGTGAAACACGCTCGCATAATTAAGACATAAAACCGTGAAATTAAATACAACAAAAACACATACAGACAGACAGACACGCACACACACACACACACACAGCTGCCGAGATTGTGGTCGCATTTTTTTTAAAGCCTGTTGTGACGCGCTGTTGTTGTTGCTGTGTTTGTTGTTGCCGTTGTCGTTCCATCTCGTCTCGTGACACTCGGCATAAATATTTATGTTGACGCATTTACCTGCGGCGCTGCAGCGTCGCTAATGAAGCGCACGAAAATGAATGTGAAAGGACATAATTATGCTTATGTGTGAGTATTATGAATAAGAATTCAAATACAAATATACGAACAACTATAAATATATATATATATTTATATATATATGAATAATATATATATATATATATATATATATATATGTATATATATATATTATTTTAAACTAAGAGCAAGGTCAAGCAGAAGCGAAGCACTTCAGTTGCCATAAATCCTTAGGGCAAACAGCATACAGCTAGAACGAGAGCTAAAATACTGTGAACTGTGCACTGAATTGATGCTGTAGAGAAATTTAGCTGTATTTAATATTCTATTTATTTTCGACTTTGTGGCTAGCTTAAAAACATCATCATGAAATGAAATACTTAATTTCAGCTATAAAACAGCAGATATATATACCCAAGTCATCTCACCAGAGTTCTTTCACTATATTTATATATACTTCTATCTCAGGCTCCGACTTTCTCGCTGCTTTGCTCTTAGTATTTAATGCATATAGAATTTTACTTCTGTTTGAGATTCTAGGATAATTTATGTGCTCTTAGTATAAGACACCATAATATATAGCTTAATTAAAACAGCTTTAACATCAGTGTGGATATAGACAGGTCTTACTGTCTATATACAGGACTCTCCATATTAGAGTGACCCATCTGGCAACCCTATAAGGTTGCCCATATTCGATGGCCCCATGTCTTTTTCTTTTAATAATAATCATATTATTTGGTTCAAGTAGACTTGTTGACATCACTCTTTGAATGTGATATCTCTCAACCGCCTTGAGTGTCTACGGCGGTATAGTATCCGTCCGGTATAGTGCCTGTCTCTGTCAAATGGTATAGGGTTGTCAGATGGGTCACTCGAATATGGAGAACCCTGTGTTTGTATAGTCTGCTCTGACTATTTTTCTGTGTCTTTCTGCTGACTGATAACAGATGTTTAAGGACTTTCTTTACGAGATACTTCATATATTCGTGCTTCTGTTAGCTATATCGCATTAAGCTTCAATACGTTGTACTTCTCCCATAACATCATTTAGATTTCAGAGAAAAATCTTGTCTGGGTTTATACATATATTTATACATATATTTCCAAGAATACTTTATTAAATTCGATAATTGAGAGTTTTACCAATATTCCTGACTGCTCAAAGTTCACAATTCTTTTATTCTTTCACTTTTTATATATAAGTCACAATTGCAACTAATTTTTCATATTGCAGATCATAGACTGCAGATCAGCAACAACAACAAATTAACTTTATATATTAAAGATTGTTGATTAATGTTCTTAACTATTAATAATAATTATCTTAACTTATCAATCAACTACTATATATTATAATAATAGTCTAATAGTCTCTATCATGCAATTCAAGTTTTGTATTTTAAATTTCAAATATCCCCAGAGATATCTGTATAAATAGATATAGCTATAGATATCTGGTAAGTCCTATCTCTAATAACAACTGCTATACTACCCAACATTAATCCGCTCTACTATGACATATATCAATACAAAGCTTATGCTGGGTCTGGGCAGCATTTTCACTTTCACAGTATCAAAAACTTGAAATCTAGAATCGCAATGAAGAATGAAAACAGACAGAGTCCATAAGCTGACTACAAAGTGAACTGAACTGCTCAGAGCTAACGATGTAGAGACAAAAACAAAATCTTTAAAACTTTGGTACAGATAACTCTTATACGTATAATCAGACCATATTTCTTAGATATCTTTCCAATAAAGTATTTTATCATCGCTTAACTGCGCTCTCAACTCTTTTCCTGGCATTAAAACAGCTGCCAGCCAAAGAGAGAAAAACACTTCAATTGCTTCTATTTTAGTATTTTTTTTTTTAGTCTTTTTTTCTCTTCCGGTTTTTATTGCAATTGCAACTGCTTTTGTTGGTTCCGTTGTTGAGTTAATGGGATTTTGTCTGGCCTTAGATCTATGGTTGTATGGTCTGCACTCGCAACAGTTATTTAGTTCAATAACAAAACTCTGCTCGTTGCACAAGTATATGATGAAGTCGGAGTGGAAGCAATTAGTGGACAAACTTTATGAAAAGTTGCCAATGCGCCTGAGTGCAGTTCGTTGTTCGGTTAGATGGGGCAATTGACAAAGTTCTTGAACAATGTCCAATGAATTCAATTTCAATTTCACGACACAAATGGGAGGGAGAGAGAGAGAGGATAGCTCTACATCACTTCAGTTATGAAATCGTATAAGGCCTTCCAGTTCTAAAATAAATCATAGCATTTGAGTGCTCCACAGATTGTTCAAGCATTTAGCTAACCAAATTTAATATACATATTTAATTAAAACATTTTGCTTGATAAAAAGCCACTGCTAATTGGCGCATTGTCCAGACACGACTTCTAGTTGGAGCACAGCAAATAGAATTAAAAAGTAAAAAAGAAAAAAGGCATATGGAGTAGAGAGATAAAGGCTAGAGCTAAAGATTATGCTGACACAAATGACAACTAAATGGGCGTCTGGGGGCGTGGCTAGCACTGCTGCGGGTGCAGCCTCGCTCACTCGCTCTTTGTCTGTCCGTCCGTGGGTCTGTTCCTCTCTCGGTCTGTGTGGCAGCACATAAAAAGGCTCTGCCAGTTGCAGGCCTTCAACATATACAAAACTTTTTGTATATTTATTAGACTATGAATTAATTCAAGTGTGAGTGAGTGTGTGTGTGTGTCTGTGTGTGTGTATGAAAGGATTTCGAATGCCTCTGTCTGTGGCTGCTAAGTAAACGCGCGATATTCGTACTATGCCCCGCAGCGAGCTGTTTGCAAACGTCAGCAAAAAATGTTTCCTTTTTTTACAAAAATTTTTTTCCAATCTTTTTTTTTTTTTGTTTTTACATTTTTATGTTATATTTTTGTTGTTATTTGTTTCTTCTTTTTTTGTGTGTGTGTGTGTGTTCGTCCGTTACATGTTGCGGCTGACAAGCACCGGCAAGCCCGTCTTGTACCTCAATGCACAGGGCATAAGCACAGCGCCAAAAAATTATGCTATAGCCTTGCCATAGAGAGCAGCAACAACAACAACAACTATTACTCAGCACAAAAAACATCATTCGCAATTCAAAATTAAAAGCGATTCGCACAAGACAAAAGAGCGAAACTAGATGCCCAAATGAAAAGCAAAAAAAAAAAAAGAAAGAAAAATAGAAAACCGAGTATAAAAAGCAGAAAATAAAAGATGACCCTGCGCATCGGACAGTTAGTTGTATTTATTAATAGCAAAGGCATATATGCAATGCATATGTTGTGGGCGTGGGTGACTGGGCGGACTCTCGGTCTCAGCGGCGATTACCTTGACTATGAAAATATTTCTCACACATGAGCTGCTTGGGCGCATCGCGCTGTCTCTGCTGCTGCGAGTTACTGCTCGCTGGCCTGCATTTCCCTTGTACGTTAGCAGAATTAACATTTTAGTCAGTCTATGCCAACCTAAACGACAAATATACATATATACATATATACATATATAACGACACACACATATATAAAGATATGTTATATATATGTATGTACACTTGCACGTAAGCCAACACTTGAAACCTATTTTGAGAAGCTAATGCGAGGGAAGTTTCTTGAGAACTCAAAGAAAAGAGAAAGCTTTATGTCAGCTATGAGTTGATTAAAATATTTTTGAAGTGGGCAAACACACAAAGAATATTTAAATCAGCTAAGACATATTTGAAGCGTTCGGTTTGCTTATGGAATTTCCAATTCCTGTGGAATTTTGAGCCTAAAAACACATTTCAGAAATTCAAAATGAATAAAGCAGATTTAAGTTAAAATATTCATCGTTTTAAATATTATCTCTCGGCTGCTCTCCCCTTGACATCTCTCTCTCTCTCTCTTCCTCTCCCTTCCGGCTTCCGTCTCCCGTACCTCTTTTTTCTCTCTCTCTCTCTCTCTCTTTCTCTATTTGTCTCTCGGCCTCTTTTTCTCTCTATCTCGCTTTATCCATCCATCCTTATCTCTATCCCTCTCTCTCTTCATCTACCCCTGTTTCGCTCACCATATTTTTATCTCCACACCCCCTATTAATCTCTTTCTCTGTCTCTTTCTCTGTCTCTTTCTCTGTCTCTTTCTCTCTCTCTCTCTTTCTCTCTATCTCTTTCTAGTTTCCCCTCTTCCTCTCTCTCTCTCTTTCTCTCTCTTTCTCTCTATCTCAATTCATCGGTATCTATTTCCTGCATTTCAGCTCGGTGTCTCTCTCTACTTTCTGCTCCTTTCTCTCTCCGTGTCACATTTCCCTCGCATGATTCCCATTAATATCCAAACTTTTATTCAGTCTTTAGTACATAAGATAAAAAAAGAATTAAAAGCTTGCAAAACAACAATAAAAACTTTATTACGTCCCTAAAATGAATTGAAAAAAGTTTGATCATATATTAATTAAATCACAACTTTATGTACAGCCTCCGCAGTTCACGTTACCGGTTTACTTAGTCTGTGTGTATCTTTCGCTGTCCTGCAACCGCACACAATTCTAGAACACACACACACACGCAGACACTCTCGCACACACCAACACTGATGAGTGGCAGTGTTTGTTTAGTGTTTGTTAGATTGCTGCTTGGGCGGCTGCTCACCTGCCGTGCACCTTGACACAGCCAAAGGTCACCTAATGTGTTGCATTCTACTGCACACAAAAGGGCAAGTGGCACACCGTGAGGCAGAGAGACTGAGCGAGAGAGAGAGAGAGGGAGAGAGAGGAGGAGACAGATAGAGAAAGGCGACGGCACTCTGTGTATATTAAATGATTACACTTATGCAAAAGGTCTGCACACACCTGACTTTATTGTTTTTATTTTCTCTTTTCATTCTGCCATGCAAAACAAGCAAAAAAAAAAAACATAGTTGACAAACTCAGCTCGGCAACTTTTAGCTGCGAAACGGCGGAGTTTTCAACTCCGAGCGAAGCTCTCCCGGTGATTCGTAGGGCAGTCGTCGCCGATGTTCCGGCCGATAACCAGTGGCAGGCAACGCCAGCACCACTTGCCACAGGCACACTAGCAGCAGGAGCAGCGGTAAAACTTGTTGTCTTCCCAGCAACATTTTGAAATGAATTAAAGCTCATGGAATCGCAATAGGCGATAATCAATAGAGGCGGGTGATAAGAAGGTTGGCAGCTGAGGTCATTGCCAGATAACTACAGCGATGGAAAAACACAGAGAGAAAAATAGAGGGAGAGAGAGGGAGCGAGCTAGTTGAATAGAAAAGGTGTAGTTGCATAAGCGGCTGCACTACAAGCAGAGAACTGAGAGCGGAGCAACTTTTCAATTGTAATATTTTTATTCAATTAGGAAAAGCCAGCTGGAAGTGCGCTACAGTTTGAAAGCTATTAGCGATTCAGTTTAGCTGCTACAGTGTACTACAAACTGCATAAATTGCAGCTTAATGGATTAAATTTGTATAAAATGTAATAAATTACTAGAATTACTAGAATTAAGAGTTTAGATAATTGAGTACACTACTGGAATTAAGAATGTAATGGAATAAACATAGCAGTGCTATGCTAAACTGTACTACAAATTTTAAATTATATATTTTTTTTTTTTTTGCATCAGTATTAGTGTTAACAAATGAGATAGAAAATAGTTACATAAATATTGCTTTTACACTTCATAATACATTTGAAATCCATAAATCGAATCCCACTGTAGGTATATTTATATATACATATATATGCTTGTATTGTTTGCCTTTGAGTAATACTAATACTGCTCTCTAAGCCATAAGTTTTAAAGCCATAAATTCATTTTCAAAATGTTGGCTTTAAACTAAAGTATTTATGACTTTTAGTGTTGCAATTGTTGCTCATCGATAGATAAATCTTAGATTATATTAGGCGCACTTTAAAAATCTATTGGGAATACTTTTGTTTTGATCTACTTAGATTTTTGTGTAGTCTGGTCTGGCGACCAAATCAAATAAGCTCTCATTTTTGGTTGCTTTTCAGACGCGTTTTTTGCTGTCGTTTCTCAGTTTTCAGTTTTATTTTTATTCCCATTTTTTTTTATCATTTAACTGACAGACTCTGTCTCATTCCCGAACATTTCAGTTTACGTGTTAAGTGCTTGGCAAGCACGATTAAGGCGCTTTATCACCCGCAACAACGGCAGCAACACGAACTGAAACAAAATCAACAGCAACAGCTGCGACGCCAGCAGCAGCAGCAGCAGCAACAAAGGCGCTTACGGCAGGCCTTGTCGCAGCAGCAGCAACAACAACTGTTTTAAGCACTCGCACATACACTGGCACGCCCACTGGGCGTTAAGTAACAAGCAACAGCAACAGCAACAGCAACAAGAACAAGAACAACATGCTGAGCACAATGACAACACCAGCCACATTGCTTGAGTTCGGGGCAATTGGTGATGTCCCAAGCATTTTGGAAATAGAACTGCCAGCAATATTGTTCAATGAGAGCCTCTTCATTGAACTGAATGGCAGCCTAACCCAGCTGGATGCTGGCAGCGGCGGCGGCAGTGGCGCCACCAACAACATCAACATCAATGCCAACAACAGCAGCAGCAACAGCAGCAGCGCAGGCAGCAATTACAACGGCGGCAACTACAATGGCAGCATTCTGCTCATCAACGGGAGCAGCGGCTACAACAGCGGCAACAGCAGCAGCAGCAATGCAGGCAGCAATCTCACGCAGCTGGAGGAGGAGCAACGTGTTGCCAATGAACGTGCCGCAGCTGAATTTTGGCTATTGGTCAAAATGATTGCCATGACCGTTGTGCTTGGCCTAATGATACTCGTCACCATTATTGGTAAGTAAACAGAAACTCCCAATCATTCAGATACTTAAGAAATGTACCAGGAGCATGCCAATCGGGCAGCATCGACTGCATAATACTCGTTTAGGCTAAGTTTTCACTAAAATAAAATGCATAAAGGCAACGCATGGGCCCTGCCGCGCCTTCTTCTGCCTGTTACATATACTTTAATCAAATTAATACACCCTAACATTTACATTTCTCAAATCTTATCTGTAGATTATCTTAATATTGATCTAACTACATTACTTGCTTGGCTTAGAGCAGGCCTAGCAGGCTAAACTAAAGCCAATATACCCCTCCCTCCCTATCACATTAGCGAGTGAACATATTTCGATTCATGTCTTAAAGCAGCTGCTATCATTTATGTGGCAAGTGGCAAGTGGCAAGTGGCAAGTGGCAAGTGGGTGTGGCATGCTGCCAGATTTTGTAGCCGTTAAATTATTCTCAAATTTATGCCGCCGGGAGGCAGGCAAAAAAAAAAATATATATATATATATATAAGTAACGTTGCCATATCGTCCAAACTGTAAATGAAGTGAAATTTATGATGCAGAAGATTTTTATTGCGCTGCTTGAAAATTTTATTGATTTTTGGCTTACGAAAGATGATTTGCTGCCGTGAAGTTTTTGCTGAGGAAGAGATGAGGCGGAGAGAGCAAATGGTGGCTGGGGCGGGCGCGTAGGCGGGCATTTGGGCTAGCACTGGGCGTGGCAGTTATGTGCTTAGAGTGCGCGCGCGTTTTAAAAAGCTTTACGTTAAACGTCGCACTTAGCGACGAGCGGCAGAGAGTTGAGTTGCGTGCTGTAAGTCCTTGCCAGCCAAGGACGACAAACGACAAGCGAAAAAGCAAACAAAGTTTTCAAAAAAAGTGTGCTTTTTTTTGCTTTGTTTTTTATATAAAAATACATTTTTTAGACTTTATGTTGTTGTTGTTTTTGTTGTTGCCATCGACACGTGAAAAGCTATTAAAAGCGCGCCAAGGCGTCAAATGGAAATTGTGCAAACAAAAGCACACAGCCTTAGACGCACGCCAACGCAGGTACACGGAGAGAGAGAGAGGGAAAGAGAGAGAGAGAGAGAGAGAGAGGGAGAGAGAGTATGTGTGGGTGTGCGTGTGTATGCGTAACATCCTGCACTGTGGCAAGCGCCGCTGCTAGCATATGCAAATGCATTCGGCTTGGCCCTAGCACGACGAACACTGACAAAAACGTTTTGATAAACTACAGACAGGCGCTCAACACTAGCAACAACAGTTAACAGACAAGCGACAGCAACAACAACAGCAGCAGCAGGTTGACATACCGACATAGTTCTCTAGTTGACAGAGGCAAAAAGCTTTTGAATGCCGCCATGGCAATTACAATTTGCCAACTTGCATCATTTGCATCGCACAGAGAGATTGGCAGGCAGCTCACCCCACTCAGTTCTCCACCAGCAACTTGCCCCAAAGGCTAACGAAATTGAACTTGGCTCAGTTTGAGAGCTGTGTGTGTGTGTGTCGACATGTGCTATGCCATGCACAATTGCCTGCAATTAGAAACGTGCTGCAAAGGCTGATTGATTTTGACATAATAAAACAGTTCGTCCAGTGCCAGCGACTACTTTAGTTGCTGCCATTTCAATAATGTTTAACGGCTGCTGCTGCTGCTGCTGCTGCAGTTGCTGCTGCTGCTGTTGCTGCTACTGCTGCTGCTGCTGCTGCTGTTGTTGCTACTGCTGCTGCTGCTGTTGCTGACTCCAGTCAAAGTTTAGCTAATTGAGTATCTCGCACACTCCACAAAAGTTGAGCGAATTAATAATTAATCCCATTTCGATTGAACAATTAAAACGCATTTTGTTGCGCCAAGACAATTAGTTAAATATTTAAATAACTCAACAAGGCAAGCAAACTTTTTAATTGGTTTGAACTATTGTCATTTACACGGACGGAAAAGCTAAAAAGTATTGAGGAAACGAAATCGTTGCTTATTGTATTGCATTGTGTATAAAGGTCAAGGAAGGGTCGTGCATGCCAGAAAGTATATATATATATATATATATATATATATATATATATATATATATATATATATGTCTTATATATATATATATATATATATATATATATATATATATATATAACTATATATAACCTACTTGCAAAAATTATTCTTCACATTTAGTCAAAGCATCAAGCCCCTCCAATACTACACCAAGCCCTCCCTGTATACAACATAAAATTCTGTCAATGTTCACTATAAAATTCAAAAAAAAATAAACACTACTCTACACTACTCAAACAGAAAAGACTCAAAAATAAAAGTCCCCTACATATATATTTCTATTCAGATACTTTTATTTAAGTTTACTTAAGTTTATTTAGTGTCAGAAAATCAATTAAATATACGCGTTTTTCACTAAAAATAAATAATTAATAGCTGCCTTAACAAGAAAACCAAACCAAAACCGAAACTCGGGTGGGTCTGCTTCTTCTTGAGTACTTTGAAGCCAGAAACCCCAAAGTGAAACTCAAAGCTAGAAAGTACATAAACAATTTGACGAGCCACAGCTGAAGGCAGTGAATATGCAAATCACTTTATTAATAATATTTTATATATGTGTATGTCTGTATATATAGCATATAGATATGTAGATTTAATACGTCTTTTTCTCTCTCACTCACAGGCAACGTATTTGTGATTGCAGCCATTATACTCGAACGAAACTTGCAAAATGTTGCTAATTATTTGGTCGCATCTCTGGCAGTTGCTGATTTATTTGTTGCCTGTCTCGTCATGCCGCTTGGCGCCGTCTACGAGGTAAGTTGTTGTTGTTGTTGTTATTGCTACTACATATATTATTGCTGCCTGTGTTGTGCAAGCGACTCTGGTTTGTTGTCGCTAGCAGTTGTTGCAACTGCTTCAAGCACAAACTTCATTACCCTAATGGAAACTTGGAATGAAAAGCGTGCAAATGAAATTACGAGCAAAGAGTTGACTTTGCCCCGCGGCAAGTGTCACGAACGCAACGGAGACAGAAGACTATGCATGTATGTATGCGTGTGTGTGCGTGTGTATGCGTAATGAGCCATTGCGCGTTGTTAATTGTTCAAATTGCGTCATCTCGCAAAGACAGCGGAGAGGCAATGACATAATTTAATTGCATTCATTCCCGCTGGCAAACCCTGAAAATCCATGTGCTTGCATTCAATTTCATTTAGATAAGCAACGGCTGGATCCTCGGACCGGAACTCTGCGATATTTGGACGTCCTGCGATGTGCTCTGCTGCACAGCATCCATATTGCACCTGGTGGCCATCGCGGCAGACAGGTGAGTTTTCTATTATTTTACTCATTTTACTTGTTGCATAAATTGTGAGTATATTTTTGGTAGGGTGAAAGTGAAGTGTATAAATACGAACTTTACTATTCACTTGCTCATAATGTTAACGCTGCTTTATTCTCCTCATTTACACTTCTTGACAATGCTATTGCTGCTTAATATTTTCCCACACCACGATATTCGCTTACAATAGGCAAGGCTCTACTATTGGGACATATGAAAATCACTTTTTTTAATTGGCATCATAATATTATTAGTAAGAATATTCCTTCCACAATATAAGAATTCTTAGATAGTCGCCGGCGCTTATCGTATCATGAGCAGTTCAGCTTAGATCGCTTTAGCTTAATCATCGAAATATAAATAAATTATGGCGAGCTTTGCTCTTCATCATTCATCTTAAGATCTTCTAAGAAGTCTATTTGTTTTCAATTTTTTTTTTTTTTTTTTTTTTGGTAAGACTTTAACTAAATTAATTTAATAATTAGTTAGTTAATTTTTTAATTAGGCTAATTGCTGAATTTTTGTCATCATTATAAACTATGGCTCTCAAAATACAGATGCTCGTCTTTTAATTCTAGACTGACTCTTATACTTTATAGTAACACCTGCTTGCATCTAGAGAAGACTCTGTTTAAAATAGTTAACCTAAAAGTCTTGCTTAAAAAACTAACCGAAAAGTCTCGTTAGCTCAACATATATATATTTTTATTCTTTTTTCCCTACTCGTTAGTCGTTAGTGTCTTTTATTTACTCGCCCTTCCTTACTTGACTTCTCACTATCTCACCAATCTCAATTCATTTTATTTGCATCTCTCTCACATCCTCTCCATTCACTCCGCCTCTCTCCATTGCAGATATTGGACCGTCACGAACATTGATTACAACAATTTGCGTACACCGCGACGCGTCTTCATCATGATATTCTGTGTGTGGTTCGCTGCGCTGGTTGTCTCGCTGGCACCGCAATTTGGCTGGAAGGATCCCGATTACATGAAGCGCATAGAGGAGCAGAATTGCATGGTGTCGCAGGATGTGGCCTATCAGGTAACCCGAGCAGCGGCTGTCTTGAGTTAACTCTTAAAGTTTTATTTGATTTTTCTTCTTTTTTTTCACGACCCCTCAGATATTTGCCACATGTTGCACGTTCTATGTGCCGCTATTGGTGATTTTATTTCTGTATTGGAAAATCTATTTGATTGCAAGGAAACGCATACAGCGTCGCACACAAAAATCCTTCAATGTGACATTAACGGAGACTGAGGTGAGTCGAAGGAACGGAAATGGGTTTTAGGTTTACGATTAATTTGATAAAGTTTCTCGCTAGTTGCGCGGCATTGACAAGTGTTAAATAATCATAAGAGTCGCTGTCTAATGAAATTTGAGCTAAAAACCATGTCTTGTTGCCATAATGAGCGAGTCATTAACCGAAACGATAATGCGAATCCTTTGCTACCCATTAGGGCCGGGCCCAAATGAGCACTTGAAACAGCCAAAAAGTTCGCACTCAACGATTTATGTGCGTGTGTTTGTGTGTGTGTGTGTGTGTGGGGGGGCGGGCGCCGGTGTGGGCGTGGTAAATGTGCGATTCACTCAAAGCGTTAGCTAGTTGTATTTTGGCTAAAAACAAAATGTGCCCCAGGGGAACAACTAGAAATGCTTAGGACAGCTTCTAAATCAAATACACGAAAATAGCTAAAAGCAAATTGGAAATGAGGGAATAGACAGACGGACCGTCAGGCAGATAGACAGACAGACGGACAGCGAGAGATAGAAGAAGAGGAATAGATATGTATACTTAAAAGAAAAGGGACATAGCGGGGCCCAGAGCGAAAGTTCAACTCTTTGCCTTTACCTGCTAAACAGCGAAACATAATTAAATTTTGCAGTGCGATTCGATGGCGCGTGAGGCGTCCAAGGAGCCAGCTGGTAATCGTCGCTGGCGGGACAAGCGTGAACAGCGGCGCGAACAACTGGAGGATGCCGAAAATGAAGCTGGCCAACTGCAGAGACGGCCACGTAAACGAATTAAGATATGCTTTGGCCGTAACACAAATACGGCCAACATCAATGCGGGCACCGAGGGTGCCGTGGCACGTTCGGTGGCCGCCATTGCCGTTGACTTTGCCAGCCTGGCCATTACCCGGGAGGAGACTGAATTCAGCACCAGTAACTATGATAACAAAAGCCACGCTGGCACCGAACTGACGACCATATCTAGCGATGCCGATGACGTAAGTAGCTGCTGCAACTTGAGATAAAACTGAGCGGAACTGAGCTAGTTACCTGTTAGCATTTACCTGTTAGCTGTTAGCTATTACCTATTGCTGTGCTCAAATGTTCCAGCTGCTCAGTTGCCTCGGCAGAACGAAGCTAATTGTTGCTGTTTGCTTTTTGTGTGTGCACATTCTTGTCTTTGTTCGCTCAATGCTTTGCTTTTTTTCTCTCTCTCTCTCTCTCCCTCTCTCTTTTCGTCTCGCTCTCACCCTTTCATAGTATCGCACGAGCAATGCTAACGAAATCATAACGCTCTCACAGCAGGTGGCCAGCGCCGCACAGCAGCATCTAATAGCATCCCATTTGAATGCCATTACGCCGCTAGCACAATCCATCGCCATGGGCGGCCAGCCAGCGGCAGCAGGCGCAGGAGAAGGGGCCGGCACTGGTGGCACAAGCCCCATTGGCACAACTGTTGGTAGGGGCGTACTGGCTAGCATTGCCAATCCACACCAGAAGCTGGCAAAACGGCGCCAGTTGCTGGAGGCAAAACGTGAACGTAAAGCAGCGCAAACATTGGCCATCATCACCGGCGCCTTTGTCATCTGTTGGCTGCCCTTCTTTGTCATGGCCCTCACAATGAGCCTGTGCAAGGATTGTGAAATTCATCCAGCAGCTGCATCGCTCTTCCTCTGGCTGGGCTACTTCAATTCGACGCTCAATCCGGTACGTATAGAAAAGAACAAAACACCAAACAGAAGAACAAACAGTTACGAAGTGAAACCCCAAAAGATTTGTCCATCTGTCCGCTGCAATACGTATTTGTCCTCTGTCTAGTGTCCTGTGTCCAGGGTGTAACAAATGAGCCAAGTGTGGGTAATTCTGATTGGATGATTGATATACCATATATATACACATACATATATAGCTCAATTGAATGCAGCTACCCAGAAAATAAAAAAAACAACTGTAAATTTTGTTAATTTGCTGACATTTTTCAGCATTTTTTCTTTTTAGAGCAGATATAATCAATACCCTGCTGACTTAATTGAAGCATTGCAGTATTTGCATGCAGTTCTCTTTCCAATTGAATGATTGATTAAATGAATAGTTTAGATAAATCTCTCTTTTCTCAATGCATACATATGCATGACTATTTGTAGCAGCTGAAGCTGGTTTAGAACTTTGCAAAAATATGGAATTTAATGTATTATGAATCTAATTGAATGATTGATACTGCACTCTAGACAATCTCTTAAGTAAGACAATGTGTTTGGATTGAATCGAATAAAGTTATGAGTGATGAAAGCGTAGAATTGTTATACAAATTAGATTGAAGAATATTGATATTGAATTTGCTGTGAATAGTCTTATAAATATATTTTTTTAATTCATCATTCAATATTATAATTTATAAGCTACAATATGACAATATTCTAACATTCAGAAATATACTTTCAATTAGAAAATTTATCAGTATATAGATATTTTATTGATTTACAATGTCCCTCATTTTCTAATAAATATTCAACTCTTCTTACACCCAATCATACAATCTTTATACAGGTCATCTATACCATTTTCAATCCAGAGTTCCGACGCGCCTTCAAGCGCATTCTGTTTGGCCGAAAGCATGCGGCACGAGCGCGCAGTGCGAAAATTTGATTTCAACTGAAAACCAACGAGGACCAGTATCTGTAAGCCACAACCTAAACCAAAGAGGTGAAAGCAAAAGTTACTAAAACTAGAACAAAAAAACAGGCATTACAAACTCACATACACATATGTATATACGGGAGTATACACATATAAATAATTCTGTATATAGACTCAAGAGATATCAACTCAGATGCCAACTGATCAAAAATGGCATGTAAAATGGATATGTAAATGAAACTGGATATGGAATTGATGTTAAAGGCATTGCAGTAAGACGAAACTATAGTTAGGCGTTTAGATTTGTAGTTTGTAGTGCGTTTAACGATATTTTTAGCAAAGACAATCCTAAGTACATGTATGCGATAAGTAATTCCTAAACCTACCTTAACGAATAACACACACGTGCCCCAAACTAGCAACCGACAGAGAAGCAGAAATCCAAAGCAAATAATTAACAATTTTTATAAGCTATATAGAAGATGTTAGCTGGTTAGATTAATCACACACAAATTTACACACATACACCAATGTATTCGTATACGTATTGTAGTTGATTTATATATTTAGCTATATGTATGTCTATTTAATTTGTAATATTTCTAAAGTCTTCCCTGTGTCTTAAAGAAAATGAAATGAATGTTTAGCATATAAGTTTAGCAAAGCTTGGAAGATTGGCAATATTTGTTGTTTAGCATTGTCTGTATGTATATGTGCCCACATATATATATCTATATATGTATCTATTCCATTACTAATAAGGCTGGGTCCAATCAACTTTGTACGCTTTCAAATGTTCTGTGTTAGTTCTCGTCTTACCTTTGGTCGCGTTCAATTAAATAACTAAATAAAATATTGGAAAATTAGATGAGAATGCTAAAAGAGAAATTGGCTAGCCGAAGAGTAAATACTCTTGCCGAGAGACAGGTAATTAAGTTAATACATGTGTCTATCGAGTCGAGTAATTATTAGCGCAAAAAATGTCCTCCTAAATATGTATAGCATATTTACAAGAGTATTATTAAAATTATCTTTACTATGTAATTTGTATACACACACATACACGAAGTGAAAGTATCTGAATGTTGCCCCAAGGCAATTTACGAACATAAAATTTCGAAAACCGTAAAACAAGATAACAACAAACAGTTCGTAATTAAACTGAACACACAAAATAAAAAGAAACTTGATATGATGTCGGAATTGTGTAATCAAATTATGTGAATTATTATTATTCACATACCCAAAGTGAAGTCTAACTTTTTAGCCCGGGCAGCGTCGGGCACAGGGCCTGAACTGTGAGCACATGCAACGTGGCTAAAACAAAAGCTAAGTGCTGAGCCAGACTCACATGCACACATATACATACATATATAGATGTAGATATGTATATACATGCACCTTTCCTATCTTTCAGCAAAAAATGAATATGATTTCGTTTCGTTTGATATCTTGCATAGTGCTGCGCGAATATTTTCATGAACATACAGTGGTTGCTTTAAATCTTAAAAAACCAACATAAAAAATGCATCATTAAAATTATGAAATCCTTTCCAAATTAAAGTAAAAGCTTTTGCGCATGAGTCTAAAAAATTGCAAATTTTCAAAAATTGCCATAAATTATATTAAAATTGATAGACCCAGACTTCATCATAAATGATACATTTTTTACAGAACCAATTTTATATTTAATTGAAATGAAATGAAAGCGCACACCTCCTGCAACTTTTCTTCATTATAGCTGCTTCATTTTTTTATAACAAAATTTATTTCATTCAAATCCGAGTGTTCATTGAAGACATATTAATTTGCTTAAGCTTTTAAAAATATCAAACCTACAATTTCGATTGATAAAACAAATGAACTTGAACAAAAACAATTGATATTAGATGTAATACGAATACGCTTAAATGTGCATAGAAAACTAAAAAAAAAAGAAGAAACTATATGTATACATACTGATATATATAAATAGATATGTATATCAATATTCACACTACTCATATATATTAGCTTTGTAAGTACTTTGTAAGCCTAGCGGTTTATTACAAGTTTCTGTGTGTCATTGCTAAAGAAAAACAAAAACAAAAACAACAGCAACAACAAATCAAATTCTCGATGTGTACTTGATGTCAAAGTTATTAAAAATTGTGTTTTATCAAAAAGTTTCGAGTGTGTTTTCTTCAAATTCGGACAAGCATATATATATATATATATATAGATATATATTAATATGCCACGCCTCTTGCCTCATTGTTGTGTGTGGGGAAGGGCTTGAATTTGTTTGCACTCAACTCAACTCAAAATTGACAAACTTTTCAACCGCACGCACGTAAGCAAATGCCAGCGCATCGGCCAAATGCCAAAGTTCAAGTGCAAATTGTGTCAAGTGTTGCAGAATTCGGAATCGGCACGGTCTACAAAACGGATACAGATTCGGAATACGAGTCGTTGTACGATTGAGAGTCTGTGTGAGTATGGGTGTGCGTGTGTGTGTGCGTATGCATGTGTGTGTTTTACTCATGGAGATGGATTACGCATTGGCATTATCAACACCGGAACAGGCAAAAGCCGACAAATGGCCCAGAAATGGTTGGGCTTCCAATGACATACAGCCAGGCAGCTGGTAACCTGCCACGCTAACAGCAATAACAACAACAATAGCAGCAACAACAACAAAATCGATACATCATGCAATGCTCGCATTACAGTGCCAGCCAGTTGAGCTTTTGTACACACGCACACGCACAAGAACTGTTTCCACTTCTGCTGCTGCTCCTGCTCCTCCACCTTATCGTTGTTATTCTTGCAGTTGACATTGTTGTCACCGCTGCTTGCCACATTGTTGCACTTGCAACTGCCAAAACCTGCACTTATCAGGTGCCAGCAGCTGCTGCAAACACCCCCCACCTCCCCAAAAAAAAAAAAAAAATCGGTAACCAAAAGAAAAAGTTGTAAGTCGAACGCATGTGGCCTTTAGTTTGACGATTTCTTTTTAATCTCATGCCCAAATTATTTTCCAGATTTGCGTCATCAATAAATTAAATGACGCACTAACATAAGCCACATAATAATTTATTTACCAATGGTTTGTCAATCTCTTTTTAGTCTCATGCATAAATAATTGAACCGATATGTAGTCCATATTTTCATTGCATAACTCAAAGGATATGTGCGTCATCAATAAATAAAATAACATTTAATATGCTAAATAATTATTACTTATTGAAAGACAGCAGAGGAAATACTTTGAAGAGACTTTGACTGATCCACTGTATGATATATTAGGTTTATTATTTACTAGGGCTTAGACATTAAGAAAGTACCTTCAATTTAAGATGATATATTGAAAATGAGAGTTCTACAAAATCAAAGGTAAATGTCATGGAAAAATATTGACGCCGTGGAAAGGTATATTTAAGAACACATAACTCTTACTTTATAATTAGTTGACAGCTGAATTAATTAGGAAAATGTTTGGATAAATTTTTTCTGAATTTAGCTATATATATTCTTATTAATAATTAAATAATTGAAATTATTTAAAAGAAAATCTAAGTCTAAGTTTAAAAACATAAAATTCGGAATTGGTTATCCACCCAGCGAAAATTTGAAAATATATAAGATTAAGCAAGCATTTAAAAAGTTAATGTTTTATTATAAATATATATTTTTTAATATTATTATATAAATGGAGCGTTTGTAAGCTTTTTAAAGAACTTAGCTTAAAATTGTTTATTTGCAGTACTTAAGTAGCTATAGATTTAATAAATTATGTACCGAAATATGTACCGAAAGCTTAGTCCATTTGTATTTCAATTTCAATTATATACACACCTTTAAATAAATGTATTTAATATTTTATTTTCTTCTTTAACCCGTTATTGCTCGCTTTTCACACATAAATACATGAAATTGCCAACACATTTTGTGATATGGCCCACAGCTAGGCGACACACTATATGCATAATTCATCTATTGGCTTAAAAACTGTGTGAAAAATCAATCAATAACTGTGCGTACGACCTGACAATGTTAAGTCATGTAGATTGTGTGTGTGTGGGGGAGGGGAGTGGGGGCCAATCCAATAAGCCTTGTCATAAGCCACAGCCTGAAGGCATAAAAGCCACAAAGATCCCAATGCTTTCAAATGTGCAACAGCAAACACGAGAGTGTGTGTGTGTGAGTGTGTTGCATGTGTAAATATACGTGCCTTTATTAGCTGCTACACATTATTAATATCGTTAGCTTCCTCTTACCCTCTCACTCGCTCGCTCGCTCTCTCTCTCTCTCTCTCCAACTGACTCACTCTCTGCATCGGATAATGTCAATAAAATGCGTTTTATTAAAAAATGTCTTAGTGCTCCCAAAAGCATGGGAAAAAAATACAAAAAAAAAATCCCATAAATCGAATAAATATCGTTTGCTCAACGAGTGCCAAGAGTGTGTACTAGTGTGTGTGTGTATTGGTGTGTGTGTGTGTGCGAGTCACAGTTAATATGCCACATGAGTGCCAGCACACTGTTTGCTCGAACATTATATGTATTTTTTGAAGCCTGCTCGAGTCGTATAAAAAATGAACAAAACTTGCCAAGCAATTCGAAAGGTATTAAAAGTATTAAGTAGCAACGGCTGATTATAAACCTTGAAGAGCCAAAACTTGACAAAAAAAAATAAATAAAAGGAAAAAATAGAACAGATCTATCAAATACTTTTAGCAGATATATACTCAAAGCTACTTGAGTGTGTGCGAGTGTGTGTGGGCAAATAAGACATGCTAGCTGCATGGGTATAAGTACCTAAACACATAGTGGCTAGGCAATCCATATATGTATGTGTGTGTGTGTGTGTGTGTGTGTATGTGTTAAGCAAAGTTGTAATTGAATTGCAGCGAACGTGCGCAAATTGCTTGAAATGATTAAGAGCTTATGTCGCTGTATTAGCTCAAGGACTAAAGCGACTTAGAGCAGGCAATTTAAACGTACGACGTCCACACACAAGCGATCGAGCAGGCCACATGAAAAGTAAGTTTATACAAACATAAAGCTTTGATTACATTGATGGCGGTCTGAAGGAGCGGACATGCGAGTAGAAGTAGCATTAGTGGCAGAAGAAGTAGGAGTAACAGCAGCGAGAGTGAAAGTTGGAGTAGGAGCAGAAGATGGAATGCGAATAAAGCAGCAGTAAAAGTGGTTGGTAGGAGAAGGAGTAGAAGTAGGAGTAGAAGTAGGAGTAGAAGTAGGAGTAGAAGTAGGAGTAGGTATAGGAGTGAACGCTCTAACAATAGCAGGAGAATATAAGTGAGAATATAAATAGGAGTAGGAGTTGGAATAGCAGCACTATAAGTAACAGAAGCAGCAGGAGTATGAGACAAAGCAAAAACACCAAAAGGAAAGAGCAGAAGGGTTTGTATCAGAAATAGGAGTAGGAGTAGGAGTAGAAATAGGAGTAGAAGTAGGAATATGAATAGGGGTAGGATGTGGAGCAGCAGCAGGAGACCGACTGAGAATATAAGTAGGAGTATGGAGTAGGAGTTGCAACAGAAGCAGTCGAAGTAACTGCAGCAGCAGGAGTAAGAGAAGAAGCAGAAGCACCAAAAGAAATAATCAGAAGGAGCAGAAGGAGTGACATAAGAGTAGAAATAGGAGTAGAAGTAGAAGTATGAATAGGGGTATGAGTTGAAGCAGCAGCAGGAGTATGAATTGAAACAGCAGCAGTAGAAGTAGAAGGAGGAGTATGAGTAGAAATAAACACAAAACGGAAAAAGCAGAAGGAGCTGAAGTAAGAGCGGCAGCTGCAGAAGTTGCAGGTGCAACTGGCAACTGGGCTGGCAAGGGCAACCGCTATTCAGATAGGGAAAGTGATGCAGCACATAAGTGTGCTATAGTTATTTTGGTGGATTACTGCGTGTGTTAACTGCAGTTGCAGCAACTCGCACGCTGCGAATGTGCCCCCAAGCAGCCATAATCCGCAGAACAACAGCAACAACAACTCAACTGCTGAATCGTGTTTATTAAAGCGCTGCTGGTAAAACAGCTCGTAAAACGCGCAAAATATAAAAAAATAACTTTATGAGCCAACCGTGTGTTTGTGTGGGCGCGAGTGTCTTTGTGTGTGCTTGTGTTTTTGTGTGTTTGTGGCAAAAAACTCATTTTGAAGTTGTTGACACCGCATAGGTAGCCAAAGCACTTGTCACCAACAGCAGCAGCAGTAGCAGGAGCAGCAGCAGCACCACCACACAAAGCACCAACAAAAACAAGTTGCAACTGCTGCAAAGACTTTGCAAATTGCGGTCAAGTGCACTTTTCAATGCCTTTGAAACTTGAGCCATATTGAGTTTATGCAGTGAGGTAATGGTGTTGCTAGTGCTCCTGCTGCTGATGCTGATGGTGCTGCTGATGCTGAATGGCAGCCACCTGAACCAACTGACTGTTGTCTGGCAGACGCAGGACACTGAACGCAGTTGGCTTCCACTCAAGCGACAGCCAAAAGATGGCAATTAAATAGAGCAGCTCCACTAATTGCAACAACAAAGAGTCCGCGTTAATTATGAGCAACGGATTTATATTTTTTATGAGAATAATCAACCTTTTTGAATTAATTACAGGGTATTCAACTGGAATAAAATGGAGAATATTATTCATTGTTATTTATATTCGGAATGCTTAAGTTTCTGCTGATATCTAATATCTCAAACGTAACTCTTAACTGCTCAGCTAACTTTATTTAATGTAGTCCAGTTGATAGTATTTCAAATATGCCCTGAATAGAGAATGTATGGTGAAAGATGTGCTTACCTGCTTAGAGTCTAATCAAGTATCAGAATGCGTCAAATCTTATCATCAGCCTTTCTAGCTAGCACGTGCGTGTGTTTTCAACTTATTTTGCAGCGCATCTTCCACTCACATCACATCACCACAGCTGCTCATCCTCCACATGTTTCTCTCCTCCCGCTACACCGGGCTGCCAACTTGAGTAAAATGGCAAAAAGGACACGTACGTAATGAACACCAACACGTACGCAGCAGCGACAACGTTTGGGGCTTAAAGTTACAGCTGCCCAAGTTGCACATGCTTCAAGCCCTTTGGCTAAGCAGCAGCAACAACAGCTACAGAAAGCTGAGCAAAAACTAAAAACTTGCTGCAAAACTTTGCAGCACAATATTCCCAGCCCATCATCGTCTACTTCTGCGTCTGCTTCTTCTTGCTTTCGTCCTCCTCATTTCACCCGGCCGCCCGGTACAATGGTCGCTCGGAAATTGAAAATTTCTGAAAAGTGAAAATGTCAAAATATTAATTCTAAGTATTCTATTTGGCGAAATATATATTATATAATAATCAAGCACAAAACTTTTCAATATCTCATTTTGCACAATTGTGGCTGACACTTTAGAGGTCGTTCTATTTCTCGCTCGTCTGGCTTCTGGCTAAAGTATAATATAGTTCAAGATCGTTTGGATGGAGGGATGGAAAGTTTTCTACGAGTGCATTTCGTACATTATTCTGATTACCGCAAAAATCACTTCAAACTGAAAACGAAACTGTATCGTAAAGCTGGTTAGTTCGTTAGCAAGTCAATCAGTTTCGCACTAGTTTAACAATCGCTAAAGTCGGCCAGTTAATTCATTGGTCAATCAGTCAATCATTTAATTAATAAATCGTTGCTTAGTTGAAGTAATCACTTCTGATTGATTCGTTGACAGTCTGCCAGTAAATCATAATGGAATCGAAGCGTTAAACAGTCAATCAAGTTACTTATCAATCAGCCAATTTTATTGGCAGTCAATCAATCAAGCATAATAAGATCAATTAACTAGTTGATTAATTATTAGGCAGGTCGACAGTCAGGTAATCAATCAAACAATAATTAAGTAGCAACAATCATAGAGTTCAAGAAAGTTTTCATCAATCAGTTAGGCAATTAGAAATTTTAGAATTTAGTCAGTCAATCAATAATCAAATCTAAATCCACTGAACAATCATTGAAGCAATAACCAAAAAGACAATAAATATTTCAATCATTCATTATTTTAGCATTATTCATCTAATTATTTTCGACAGAAATAATATAAAGTTTTCTCTTTAATATTATTTTAATATTATTTTAGACAGAAAATAAAGAGAAAACTTAAGTGCTAAACGTTCTGCTTAATGAGCGTCCACTGTAGTTGTTGCTAGCCAGCCAGCTACTGCTGCCTGTGTTGCTATAGCGGCTGCTGTTGCTTCATTTTCATTTTCTTCCTTTTAGGCTTTTGTTGCTGCTGTCGCTGAGGCTGCTGCTGCTGCCGTCGCTCCTGCTGCTGCTCAAAAGGGCGTTGGGCCGCACTGGTGTTGGCCAAGAAGGATGTGCAGCTCGGCGTGACGTTTCGGGTGCTCACAACGCATAGCGGAAGTTGCTGTCGACTGTTGCATTTTTGGGGCTTTGGGCAGTTTCTGTGACTTGATATTGCTATAGCTGTTTTGTTGTTGTTCGTGCTACAAGTGCAGTTTGCTTAATTTTTATGCAACATGCATGTGTATCTGTGTGTGTCTGTGTGCGTGCTACAGCTATTGCTCTTGTTGGTTTTACATATTTACTTGGCAAACACTTGCGTAAACGCGGCATTTACTATCGCTGGCTGGAAGTCAGGCACGGCGCTCCCTGGTTCCCCATCTCCTGGCCAAGTACTTCTCCTCTCCTTGACAACTTTTGGCTCACTTGGCCCAAAAGTTTTTGCCTAGCTGCGGCCTTGGCTAAGTTCAGCCACTGACATTGTGACTTCCGTGCCCTGCCCGAAATGCAGCGAAGAGCTGCCTCCCCTTCAGCGTCTCCTCCGATAAATGAACATGAAATTGAAATTTAATGTAACGCAGCCGCATTCTGCGCTATGATTTGCACATGCAATAGCGTCCAGATGGGGGCCCGAACTGGTCTGGCCTCGGTCGCGTCGCCTGCCTCTGCCACGCAATACAAATTTTGCTACAATGCACTTTGGTGCCGCGTGCACAGATTGCAAGGACCTGCCGAGCGGCAGCAGCAGCAGTTGCAGCCACCACAGCAGCAGCAAATTGCGCGGCCAACCCCACACACACACACACACCCACACACATTTAACAGGTGGCCGAATTTAACCAAAAGGTGTAATTTAATGCACAAATTTAATTAATTTAAAAATTTTCAAACTTTTCATTCGCCTTTTTTCTTATCAAGGCTACATTTTAGCAGCGAAACATTTGTTTTGGATTCAAGTAAGAATTCGCTACCAGAAAGTTGCGTTAAGGCTAAAGAAATTTATGGCAAATAAAAGAATTATGCGCATTCTTAAATTTTTTAAGGTGCGCACTTAAAGCCTTCAGCAAATTACGGCGGAAATTTTAACAGTGCTCGGTTTACATAAAATTTCTTTACTTTAAAGCGCCTAAGGCACTTGCTTATGTAAAGGAAGTTTTAAAACCAGACAGTTAAGTAAACACGAAAAGTGTTTTCTGCCGGTAAGGGAAATTTTAACAACGTGCAATTAAGCAAAAGGTAGCAGGAAAAACTTAAAAATTTATAAAATAGTAGACATACATTCGCATACGTTAAGGAAAGGCAGGAAATATATTTAGAAGACCACGGCAAATTCTAGCAAAGGTCAGGTAATTCAAAGTCTAGAAGGCAAATTTATTATCAATTGCCGACCGAAAGGTAAAGGTAAATTTTCAGCGTAAGGTGTAAGGTAAATTATAGCTGCGGTAAGTAAAAGCCTAAAGTCTAAAGGCCTAAACTACAGAAATGCGAAGCCTAATTTTAGCACCTAGCTGTAGGTTTCTATTTTGTAAAAAAAAAAAAATAAAACAAAGAGTAAGCATTAAAGCCTGCAATATGTTAAGCTCTATGATCAGCTTGAACATGAAAATGTTAATATAATATGGCTTACTATTTTAGTTATGGGATTAAGCTTATTATAGAAATAGTTTACTATTTAAGTTATAGGATTAAATTTATTGCAGAAATTCAAATTATTAACAGCAATAGCTTTTCTGTTGATAGATATTCTGTTAATAGACAGTCTATTCTTAACATCACAACAGTGTTAATTACCTGTTAGCAAACTGTTAACAAATTTCCAGCCGTCAGCAGTTATAAAAATACAATTTATTCAATAAATTAAATTATATACTGCTAATATTATTACTAGTAGATTATATAATATATATTTTTAGCATATATTTTTTTAATATATGTAAATAAATGTCCGAGATTACATAATATATATTTGAAATATATATAGTTTTTTAATATAAATAAATGACCGAGCTACGTAATTTAGTGAAATCACAGGCAAGCCCAAGAAATTAATTGTGCACTTGACTTTGTTTTTGTCACATTCTTTTTTGTCAACTGTTGTAGCTTTTTTTTTCTTTGTAGAGCGCTTCCTTTACCTAATTACGTTCAGTTTTCTTTCATTATTCGAGCGTGTTTTATCTGTCACTGACTTTTCAGATTTGTGGATACCGTGTTGCATGTTTGGGCAACATTTCAACCGCGCTCCACGCCCTTTTCACACTATGCCCACGCAAAACAAAAGCAAAAGCAAAAAAAAAAAAATAAATAAATAAATAAATGAATAAGAAGGGAAGCAAAAACGCAAACGCTTTTTGCCTTTTTACTTTGGCCTTTTGCTTCGTTTACCTCAGTGTTGTTCTGTGTTTGCGTGTTTGTTACACTTTTTCCCCCTTTGTTCGCATTTTGTTTCGCTTTGCCCTCAAAATCCACACGCGCTCTGTCTATCGACTCCTTACATGTGTGTGCGTGTGTGTGTCGTGTGTCGTGTTTACCTTTGAAAGTGAAAACACAGCCTCCTTTTGCTTTCCTTTACTCCTGGCTGCTGCTGACTACGTCATAGACGTCTCACACCCTCTCTCTCTGTACCTCTCGCTCGCTCTCTCTCTCTCTCTCTCTCTGGCTCTCTCTTATACGCGCTCTCAGCTCACTCTTATACGGCACATGACGTATACGCAATGTCGGCTGTAGAGTTCGCAATTACTACAACTTTTTTGCCGGCTCGCATACGCACACACATACATCTACAAAATCACACACTCACACGTACACACACACTCACACACACACTCTTAGCTCTTGACATTTTTACTCATCTGTCTGTGCGCTCGTTTTTTTGTGATAGTTTGTTAACAAGTTGCCTTTATTATAAACTCCTTTGGCCTCAGTCCTTGCGTTGCTCATTTATCTACATTTTCTTTTTGAGCTGCTTTCCCTCATTTGTGGAGGCATTAAAAATGCTTTCGCTCGCTAATTTACAGTTAAAGCTAATGAAATAAAATGCGAGTTCACCAAATAACAATAAGACAAAAGAGCAGAGGAACATAGGAGCATAGCAGAGACTATAAATTTGAAATACCCTTTTGGAATAATGAGAGATTTTCTTTTTTTATTATATTTAACCCAATTTCATATCTACAATGCAATGGATATCTTATTAATACGCATCATAACATAATAACAAGGAATTGTTTGTTTCTTTCTTTTTTTTTTAAGACACTATATGGAGAAGAGTTTCCTAATACATTTTTTGGTTCGAGATGGTAAAAATTCCTTATTTATATAAATTTCTGGATTCAAATTTGAAATTTTTGTTGAAATATTTTGATTGCAAATAAAAACTCAAGGGGAAAGCCCAATTTGCCAGTGTTTAATTCTTAAGTTAAGTTTTGGACTAATTCTAATCTTCAATTAATAGATAAAAATTCACTAGAGGTTAAAATAAAATCATTCCCATGAATAACTATTTATATGAAGTACATTTAAGGTGCTTTTAACTGTTGTTCGTAGCTAGAGAAGCCAGCACGCTGGCCATATACTACTATATATACTTTATGAAGCTATCAAGCTCTTGACTGCATTAAGTTACTCTCATAAAGTGTATACCACATGAGCGCAAATGAGAAATTCGCTTAGAAATTCAGCACATACAATGCAGCACATATAGTGCAGACACTCACACACACACAACACACACACACAGGCTCATTGCACACAGGCCCTTCTAATGAAGCGCAAATGTTCTCCCTTCTCTTCCTCTCGCTCTCCCTCTCTCTCTCTCTCTGCATGCTCTCATTCTGTCATAGATCGCTGCAAGCCTTGTGCGCCGCAGTTTGGGGGCAGGCGTTAATTAGCGGCTATCATATTTCTGTGCGAGTGCAGCAAAACCTGTTGAGGCAGCTGCCAAGTGCTGACCGTGCCCACAGCTCCACCAGCAGCTCCCCACCGCTTCGGTCCTGTGGGCGTGACTAGCCAAGGCTATGCACTCGTTTATTGGAATTTATTGCGCTGTGGGCCGGACTGGTCAGTGTTTAGACACGGGGCTCCTGGCTATTGCCTGCGCCTGGCTTGCTTGCCCGGCATGCAATCGAAATGAGCGCACGCCAAGCTGCGCTGGCATTTCCGTACTCATTCCGTGGACATGGCTGAGCCTTAACGTTGCGTGCCATTTGGCCAAAAGCTGTCATTTTATTGTTAGCCAAATACAAATCAGAGTGTGCTAATTACAGTCAACAGCGGCAGCGGCAGCGGCAGCGGCAGCGGCAGCAGCAGCAGCAGGAGCAGCAGCAGGAGCAAAGGCAGCAAAAGCAGCAAACATCAGCAGCAGCGCTAACGTCTTTTTGGGCGTGTCAGCTGGCATGCAAGGCGCACACACTCACACGCACACAGTTGACACCTCGCCATTGGTGGGCGTGCCGCTTTGTTGCCGCTTAATGCTTTTTGATTGCAGTGCAAAGTGTGACATTAAAATTCAGCGCATGCTAAATGTTTTGACACTGGTCCGGGTTAGTTAACATCCAGATAAACTTACCCGGAACCAGCCTCCCTCTCTCTCTCTCTCTCCCTCCGCCCCATACTCTCTTTATCTTTGCCATGTTTCTATCTATATTCTCGCATCTATGCGGCAAAGACTGTTTGTCCATTTGGCCGTTTGGGCGTTTTGTTAATTTTTGGCACGTTTCAGCTTGGCGTCGCTTTGCTTTGTGCCGCCACGTTGCATTTATCTCTTCATTTTTGGCAACACGTTTTAGCATGTGCCAAACGACAGACAGAGCGAGACTAACAAACAGTGCGACAGACGACACGATACGAGGTGATTAACGGTCAATGGAGACGGAAATCTGGCACAGCAAAGGCTTTAGGCTATGCTAGAAAAATCAAAAACACCAAAATTGCCGGAAGTGAGAAGAGATTTTTCGTCAGCTGCTTGTATCTGTGAGGATTGCATAGAAGAGCGAACTGCAGCAAAACCAAACTAACAGAAGTATACAGAACATGTGACAATTATCGATTGCCAGCACTTGTGAGAATCGCATAGAAGAGTGCATGGCAATATATATTGAATGTACAGTTAACATGGAACGTAGCTTATATAGGACTTTAACACTTTGTGCACTAAGCTTAAATATAAAATTTTAAACAATATATATACAAATAGACATAGAAATAGAAAAGGAAATAGAAAAAGGAATATAAACATAAATAGAAATAGATATAGGAAAAAAAAAATAGAAATAGAAATAGAAATTGCATAAAGAATTACTCTTAGTTAAATAAAACTCCAAGTATTTTCCATTAAATCAAGTGCAAAGTGTTTTTCCTTTTTAAAAATTCAAATGCTGACTCAGTAAGCTGTACTGGTGAGTGCTTGTCATCAATTAATCAGCAGCAGGAACAGGAGCAGGTGCAGGAGCAGGAGCAATGGCAGTTGCAGTGGCAGCCGGCAACACAGTTTTTACAAGTCCACTTACAAGCCTCTCAGCGCAGCAATTACACATGCAAAGCAACGCAAAGAGAGAGAGAGAGAGAGAGAGAGAGGGAGGGAGGGAGAGAGAGACACAGAGTGTGAGGGCAAAGGGTAACAAAGCGTATGCCTCGCATGTTGCAAAACTGTCCAAAAGGACGAAAATGCCGAATGAAACTGTGTGGCTCTGTGTGGCACTTGTGCTGCCCATGCAACATGTCCAATTGGTCCTGGCTCGTCCTGGTTCGTCCTGGCCCCAATATATCAAATGTCAGTTGAGCTTTGGCAGCATTTGAAATGTCCACGTGGCCCACACGTTCGTGTTCCAGACAAAGTCTGCTCATGGATGCATGCCTGAGGCCCGCCAGGACACATAAATTTTATCTGCAAGCGGCCTGGACTCCGTGTGATTGTGATGAATGCGAGCCGGCGCCAAAGAGTGAGGGAGAGAGCGACAAGTTTGTGTAAGAGAGAGAGAGAGAGACAGAGCTGGGGAATGGGAGGGAGAGTGGGAGCACGTATCATGTGGAGCAAACAAATAGACGCAAAATCCCAAATTAATTTGCAGCGGCTGACCAATCGGCCAGGTCAGCTACACCGGGACCCGAGACGGAGACGGAGACGGTGACCAAACCGGCAAAAGTGTTTGGGCCAAGTGTTTTGCCTGGATTTCTTGCACAATCAGCAGACGAAATAAATGGCAATGCATATATAACGGCGCCTGGCAGAAAATACCTTCATTACAAAGGCGAGGGACTTGTAACGAAATCATTTGATGTTTCTTACTTTTCTTTTTTTTATGCCAAAGCATTTAATATCAATTTTCAAGCTGAAACATGCAACAGACGCTGCTGCTGCCGCCGCCGCCGCCGTTACTATAACATGAACCGGAAAGGCCGCTGCGCATTGAACGTGGCGGCATTCGTGCCACATGCTCGCGTGGCATATTCCGAGACGGAGCAGACTCTTGCCACACATCAGTTCAACTGCAGGCAACACTGTGATAGAGTGAGCCAAGTGGGAAGGCTTAGGGCGATAAACCTCAAGTGCTGGCGTGTTTGCGCTAATCGCTGGCTTTATGGCCACAAAAAAAAAAAAAGAAGAAATATATATATATAGAAAATTATATATATAAAGAGTGAGAGAAAGAGAGGGAGAAAGTTACGCTTAACATTTACAGTTAATGTGGCACCAACAGCTCCAACCTGCAACTTGTGCTAAATATTCGCATTTCGTGTAGCTAATCGGCGTTGTGGCAAACAATGTCTGCTCCAATTGTTGCTCGACTCTTAACATTTGCATTTTTGGCTTTTTGTATAAATTTAAACAGTCGTACGATATACATGTTGGCACGCCCAGCACATGCCACATGCCACATGCCACATGCACCCGATAATAGCTCACTTTGCATACAAATTGCACCCCGGCTGGAAAATCGCAAAATGAAAAACTCAAATGTAGGCAAACTCCAAGCCACGCCCCGTGTCAAAGTTGGCCATAAATTTGTTATTGATGCCAACTCCAGCGACAACTATGAACGTCCTTTCAATAAACTCGCACGTGGCGCAACAACAACAACAGCAGCAGCAGCAACAGCAACAACAGCAGCAACAACAGCAGCAGCAGCAGCAGCAGCGGCGGGCGCTGTTGAATTCGGACCACCCTAACGTAAATTCATTCTACAAGGCAATAAATAACAGTCGCCCAGTCGAATAGTGCCCACGCCTCTCTGGCATGATTAACATCGAAAGGATTGTCTATAGTTAAGGCGCTTTTAGCTTAAGCTACTACAGTCAGGTAGAGGACGAGAACGAGCTTCACTGCGTCTGCAGCTAAATATAAGGGCTGTCAGCTTGACTTCTTTATCGGCCAGATTTAGCCATTTTCTTTCGTTTGCCTTTTTAATCAGCTGATTGAACTATGTTCATGAATATAGTTGTGTAACTAGGCACTATATATGAAAGAAATACAAACAATTTAAAAAACAACATTTTTTTTTTTCATAGGATGTATTTATTTAAGCACTTATACTAGTGTAAGAAAATTTTTACAATGAAAATAGTGGTTTTATATACAAAATATTTTGATATTGATTTAAATGGCTTTTCAATTCTTATTGTTTGATTAATATTTATATTAAATTCTATATTTTATTTCATTATTCATTTATATATATCACATTTTATTTCATTTCATTTTAATAATTTATATTTTCTTTGTTTATATTTCTTATTGAAATATTATTTATTACTTATTAAAAAATGTAATGAATTTATTTATACAATTATTATTTATTTAATTTGGTTTTAGGGCATGCTTATTTATTTTTTCTTTATTGATTTAATTTTTTCTTTATTTATTTTATTTTTTTTTTTCTTTTATTTTAATTTTTTTTTTCGCTACCATTTTTTACAACATTTTGTAGATGTAAATTACTTATTCATTGCATTTAATATTATTTAAATTAATATATTTTTTTTTAGTTATTATTAATTTTAATTTATATGGGAAACTTTTTTAATAAAATCTCTCTATTATATGTAGTTCATATTAAAATATTTTTTTTTTAATAAATATTAACTTTTTTAAAGTTCCTTAAATTGATCTTACTTTAATCAATTAACATACATAATAAATCACCTTGAATGCAAGCATTTCTATTTATATTTCTATTTATATTTCTCATTTCCTTTATACCCTTTGTTCATTGCTTGTGTAGCTCTAGGAGCTGTTGAGCTTTTGTGTTTGGTCAAGTTGGGCGCAGCACTGCTCTATATGTATATAGCGAGCCGCATTTATGCGAGACTTCACATTGATTTTATTAAGCAAGGTGCCAGAGCCAGAGCCAGCGGCAGTTCGCTTTCGCGTTTGCTCGCCCTGCCACAAAAGGGAATTTCAATTTAACACCAACAGCTGAGAGCTGAGAGCTGGGAGCTGGTAGCCGAGTAGAGCGACACGAATTCCCCGCCATCGGGGCAAAGCTATGATAAATTGTGGGCACAGGGCGTCGATACAAAGAGTTATGAACACGGCTTGACCTCAATAGGCATTTAAATATAAATCAAATGCCTGAAGTAAAGCCCATGGACAGAGAGGATATGTTATGTAAACGACGACTACGACGATAGCGATGGCAATGGCAATGGCAATGGCAACTTCTGGCCAAGGTCAATGCGTTGTGATTTCGTTTGTTGACTGTTTTGTTGTTCCAGTTGTTCCTGTTGCTCCACATTCCGCATTGCCCACGCTCCCTTATCAATTCTAGCAGTCTGTCTGTCTGATTTTATTAACATAAGAGTAAAAGCTGCTCGGATTTGATGAATTGACGGGGCAAGCCAAAGCTGAAGCCAAAGCAAAACCAAAACCAAAACAAATATCCTATCGTATTCGTATTTGTATTCGTATTCGCTTTCGTATTCGTAAAACCAAATGCGAATAAATAGCAAATGCGATTCCTTTTGTTTTTGTGCAAAGGCGAACGCAGCCGTTCGTCTGATAAATGGGTTTCACGTGGCGCATGATAAATGTTAATTCGCCATCAAAGCCAAGCTGCTGCCCGAGTTAAGCATCTTCCAGCCAGCGTTAACGCCGAATTCATATGATATCAGCCGTATTTATACATATACGTACAGATATAAGTATGTATGTATGTACGTACATATGTGTTTCCTCACACATGTTGCCAGCTACTGCACACATGAGTGTGTGTGTGTGTGTAAAGCTTATTGCATTCATCCATTGCATAGCCGTCAAAAACAATCAATGTAATTGCTTAATGCAGGCCAAAAACAAACTTTGCCAGACTTGCGTAATTGCAATTGCAGCTCACAATGCTGCAATCAGTTAGAGATGACAGCGTGAGGAGCACATGAGTAATAGGAATAGGTGGGAATAAATTAAAATTGACTTATAAATATATATATGAATCCCAATGAAATCTTATAAAATGCGGAGATGTAAACTAAGATTCAAAATGAGAGAGATATTAAAAATAACGATTTATTTTTTAAATTTAATGAATACTTACCACACTTTATAATGTGTATATCTGTATATTAAATGAGGCAAGACTGCAAATTGTGAAAATAGGAAAAGAGAAAACGTATTTCAGTAGAGCAATAAAATGTACCTTTAATAATGAGCATTGAGTAGTGTGTGGTGAGCAATAAAGGCTTCTAGTTTCATTTCCCAGAAGAGCAAACTAATCCGACTACAATAGTTAACCGCATTCACCCACATTTCCATTAGAAACACCCCTCACACCACCCTATGAAATACCCAATTAAAACAAGAACCCCTTCAGCAATTCAACCCATTTATCGCATACAGCATAAATCAACTGCTCTGGCACGGCAACACCTGAACGTTCGATCACGTAGCAGCGCCTGGCACATCGCTAGCTCGATAAGTACACACTCGTACAAACAATATGTCAAAATCCATTTAATGCTCGAAACTGTAAGCAGCTTTTAGTTAGAAGTTTAATTTTCCCTTCTCTTTGATTTACGCAAACTAAAAGCTACTTCACAATGAGCTCGCCCGCCAGCCAGCCAGCCTCTTGACAGGGCCCGATTCCTGAATTCAGCATTCAGTTACGTGGCTGGAATGCACTCTTAACAAACACACAGACAGACATACACACATAGATAGATCGATAGATAGTATATGTATGTAGTGTAGTTAAGTTTTGACTTTTTATCTATTGCATTCGTATTTACACAGCGTTGCACATTGAGTTACCTTTAAGGTGAGAGTTTTTTCTTCCTAACTTGCTACACGTTTTGCGCTACTTGTTACTTTGATTGTTTGGAGAGCAATCGGAAGAGAGCGAGAAAGTGAGAGAGATAGAATTAGTGAAATGTTGGCTGTTTTGTCAGCTGTTTGAGATTTGGTTTAGAATCCAAGTTTTCGGCCAAAATGAAGAGCAGACAACGTGCATGTTGACGACCCTCTCACAGCGAATCAGCTTAAAATTCAAATGCAGTCACAAGTGATGCCAAATATCAAGTTGCCTGTGTCTGTCATCTCTATCACCAAAGAGTGCTTCAGATTGCACTCGTTGCCATTGAAAAGGTCATTCAGAATGTCAGTCAGTCAGTCAGCTGGTTGGACTGTTAACCCTCCCATTTCCCCCTCTGAAGGATAGCTAGCACAAATTGCACAGCTGCGGCCACGACTTGAGCTGACCATTTCATTTATTAAAATATTTATTTAAATGCATGCAGATGCTGTCGCAAATGTTTTCATGACTGCTGCCAGCAATGAAAACAAAAGCTGGCAAATGGAAATAATAAAAGTGAAAAACACTTTTCTTTGTTTTTGTTGTTGTTGTTGTTGTTGCGCGGTCTGTATGTATAAAAATGTCAGGCACGTTGCAAAAAAAAAAACTGAAACTAAACAACAACAAAGGCAAAACAGCAGACAAATGGCAAGGCTAAGTCTAAATGAACACAAAAAACACAGGAGCAACAGCAGCATACACATATATACACACACACATCCACACACACCCTCACATATGTCTGACCATAAAAAGTCACTCAAGTGGTATTAAACGTACCGCCAAGTGCACCGGTCGAGCGCTCAGCAAGGCGCAACAGAACGGAAACGCACACCGAATAAAACTCTAGAGAGGTGGCCACACACACACACACACACACACATACACACAAGCTTACACATGCATGCGCACACAAAAGGTTAAGACTGCCTACACTTGTGTGACTGGGCACTCACTCATACTCACACTCACTCACATACGCTCACTCCCAATCGGCATTCGAGTATTAGGTCGCATTCCAGCATTCTAACTAACTGACTGTGCGAAGCAGCGGCAACAATAATAGAAAATAGCACAAAAAATCAAAAAGAAAACAAAAATAAAATAAAATAAAATAAAATAAGTAAGATGAATAAGTGGAGCGCAACCGACTGCTAAATACCCTGCTGCAGCTTAACAGTCAGAGCAACAACAGTTGAACTTATTTCCAGCTATCAATTCTACTAATTCATTTATCTTAGCTGGAGCTCATTGCTTGCTTGCATGCCTAGTGATGAGAAATAACGGTAGTTGTAACGGTGACAGGCGACCAGACACAAAAAGCAATTCGACTAAAAACCAATTTTCACTCAAAATAGATGAGATTTTGCAAGTTATGCCAAACACCAAATACACTATGCTCATATGCACTTAAATATAAATACATACTAACAAACATACGTGCATACAAAAAGAAATCTCTGGAGCGCTCAATCTGCAGCTGCATTCGATTTACATATATGTATATTTACATATTCGTACAGGGCAAAGGAGACGTGTGCAAAGCAAAGCGATGTGGCTAGACATTTGTATAGGTGCGAGTGAGATAAACAATGCTCGCAGTGCTCAAATCTTGGTGTGTAGTAAAGGAGTAGGAGAATGGAGTGTATTTTCGAGTATGTGTGTGCACTACTGTTATTTATTATGTGAGCGCGAAAGGAATTGAAGGAAATAGCGTATATCTACACCTCTATTCAAGTAGATATAGCAGCTTTTTAACAAATAACTGTTATGTTGCATATTAGCTCGTTATTTGATCAGACTTCGTTTCATTAGAGTAACAGAGTGGAAAAAAAATCCAGGCCATTTTGATAGGCTCGAAATTGACTTTTCCTTTTTGCGCTGGCGCGTAATTTTTGATTGAAACTGAGTGGCTTTACCTTTTCTCTTCCAGCTGCCGCTCACAGAGGGAGTGCGTGTGTGTGTGTGTGCGTAGGTGGGCTGCTGACCCAAGCTTGTTTATTTGGAGTGTGCGGCTGTCAAAGGCATTAAGCATTTTTTACACTTAAATGCCAGGCAAAAAAAAAATAAAATAAAATAAAAAGGGGGAATTCAAAAAGGTGGCCAGCTGTTGCTTCTGACTATGGTGAACAATTGGGTTGGGCATAATTTTATTGTGCAGCGCATGGAAATGCAGAAAAAGGAAAACAGAGAAAAAAAATGTGAAGGAACAGAAAAGGCATTTCAAACTGGCCGCTAAAAGTAATAAGCGAAAAGGGTTCAGACTTGAAGGCAAAGCAGCTGCGCCGAAACGCTTAGAGGAATTAAAACGCGAAACGAAAACGAAACCAAAAGTAAAAGCAGCGCAACAGTTGCGAGCGAGAGAGAGGGAGATGGCGTGTGAACAAAAGTATTTAGCTAATTTTCTTGCTCTTCACTTATTATGCTACTCACCGTTATGTCGCCTTTTAGGCAGATTCCAAATATTTCAAATTTTTAGCCGAGCAAATAGCAAGGCGAAGAAATCTAATAGAAACTTTTCACTTTAGGCATGGCACATGAAAAAAAATGCATGTAGATACACTTGCACGCATATAAATAGAAGCACTTTATATAAAATAGATTCTTATATCTTTATTATAATTATTTTATGCAATAAAGATCACATATTAATGGAACACACTTAAAAAAAAGTAAAAAAAAAACCTTATAAGCCAATTAAACACTGCAATTATTATAAATTTGTAGCTCAATTTTGACTTATGTATATATGAAAAAGAACTTCACGCACGTCTTCTTCATTCTAACGCCCGATCGCAACTGCAGACTGCAGTGCGCGACTCAATACTAAGTACTTAATATGTGTGTGAGTGAGATACAAAGAGAAAAAGATTTGAGCGGCAATGAAGGAATGATGAAGAGCAGAGCGAAATTGTAGTTAACGCACTCTCACTCTGCTTGTAGTAAGGATTTAGATTCAAAGTTGGAGTAAAACGCAGCGAATTGGTACTCTTGGATATCGCTCACTGAAGAATATGAGTAAGCGAGATGACTATATTCCAATTTCAGATTTTGCATATGTGTATGCATATGTAAAAGTATGTAGGAAGGATAACTAAGCTGAGTGCAAGCGAGACAAGTAATATTTCCATGAATGAGAAAAATTGAAAATTAACAATTAACAATAGCTCTGAGCTGTTTTAGCTGGACTGCTCTCGTTTTATGTTCTTTTTTTTAGAATTTACGTTTTCCGTTTATTTATTTTCACTCGCACAAATTCGCTTTAAAAACGCGCTTGGGAAATTCAGTTTGTGGCAACAGCAGCTGGCTCGCTTGCTGGTTGGGGCATGCAACATAAACTTTTACCAGCACATAAAACGCTCAAAAACAAGCGCACAAAAATCGAACGCACATCAAAATTGCACTAGCTGAATGGAAGTGGAAGTGGAAGAAGGTGGAGCAGGGCTCTGGGGGATGGCCTGTGTTTTTGGGGTATGCCACTCGGCTGTGGCATGGATTGATTTCGTGCGTTTATTGCAAGAGCAAACAGGCAAGGCCAAGTGAATTGCTGTTTCTCTTTGTGTTTGTGTGTGTGACCTTTGTGAGCTGCGAGTGCAAAGCGTTTTGTGCAAACAAATGAAAATCGAAATGCCGCAAGCGATGAAAATCAAAAAGTTACGGCGGCTGTAAAAAGATTAAACATTCCAGTGCTTAGATAGCGCCGCAGTCCGCTCAAGCTGCTCTCCCTGCTCAGCAGCAACGGCTCTCGCCGTCTTCTACTCAGTCCCGTTATTGACTCTGCTCTAACTTCCTTCCATTGTTTTTCCCTTCGTCCGTTGCGTCCACTGATTGGATTGTCAGCGCGTCACCTCCTCCATTATTCAGCAATGCCTTCTCCAACTTACATTTCCCCTCCTTGCCCGCTCCCTTCATAGCTCAGCAATGCCTTCTCCCGCTTACAAAGCGATCATATTTATTCCTTACCCCTTCCTTCCATCACACATCCTTCCATACACAGCGATCCCTTCCCCTCCTTCCATTGCTCACTGCTTTGCTCTTCCAGTTCGCCTTGTTATTCCACTGTGCTTTTAAGTTCTTTTTTTTTTCAGCATACATTTAAGCGCTCAATTTTTTTTTCTTTAAATAATTTTTTAGCACATTGCAATTTGACGACGTGTTGTCTGTGGAGGGAGAAGGTGTGCATAAAACAAGCAAACTGTTATTGTTGTTGTTGTTCCGGAACGTGTTCCAATTAAATGAGAGCGCGCCACGCCCCTGCCGCCCATTGGCAGTAGTTAATTTAAATGAAATTTGGCGACGTGGCACGTGATACATGCAAATAAAAATTACAAGCCATAAAAAAATCGAATCGTGCCACACACACACACACACACCCCAACTCAAGCACACACACACACTCAGAGTAGCTGTAATTTATGCGGCTGGGCGCAACTTGTGGCTGCTGCCACGCCCACCTGGGCTCATATGCGCCACCCATAAAAAAGAAAACAACAAAAAATAGAGTAAGCCAGGCACTTTAACAAATTATCTACGGTTTTTCTTCTTTTTTGCCAGTTGCCACATAACGTGGCAAGTTTCGTACGGATACATTGTGGCAGCCACATATCGAGGCTGCGGCCCGCTGTGCTAATTGAAAGGCGTATTTGCTGCGTGACATGGTGAAATGTTCGCATTTTGATTCAATTAGATGTAGGTAATGCATCAGGAGCAGGAGCTGGAGCAGCAGCAGGAGTAGGAGGTCGCTGTAGGCGTGTTAGTTAGCTGTCCTGTAATTTGTTGGCCTGCACCAATCAAAGGTTAATTGCGACAGCTGCAAATCAACGAATTTTATTATGTAATCAGGTCTCAATGTGTGCGGAATGCAGGCGCAGGAGGCGCAGGAGCAGGAGACGATTTGTGAAAGGCAACGGTAAGCCATAAAGCTCTACGGCGGATTCCGCACTCTACACTTAACATATCACTTGCTCTCACACACACTATCCCACCATCACACACACACACACACACACACACACACACACACACACACATTCACATGCACTTTAATCACATAAAACTCACTTAAATTCGCAACATTTTGCGTGCTTTGTATGCGTGAGTGAGAAGTGCTGAGTGTGTGCGTGTGCGTATGTGCGTATGTGTGTGTGTGAGTGTGCGCGTGTAAGTGTATTGGTGTATGTCAATTCACAAAAAGCTGTAATTTTTGCGCCACGCAAAAAGTGAGAGTATTTTAGCTGGCAAACCAAAGTTGAAAATGTCGCAGCTGCGAAAGGTTTGCAAAATATTAACTTTAACATACCACAACAAAATTTGTTGTTTCAAAAATATATTATATACTTAATATATTTTAGTATTTAAACAAATATTATGCAATACATTTTATGATTAATAAATTAAGAAATATTGAAGAGCTATGTATAAATGAGTTCTTAGTTAGTGGCTTCAGGACTTTGGCAAGCAAATTATTAAAAAAAATAAAAATAAAAATAAAATAAATAAATAAAAAAAAAGTTAAAAGAAATTAAAAAATAAAATAAAAAACAATAACTAAATGATTAAAATAAAAATTTCTGTTATGCATTATACAAAATTCATAAAATAAATATATATAGGGTCTAACATTAATATTCTTTTTTTTTCAGCTTTTGATGCAAATTAAAAAATTAAAATTCTCATTGAAGTTAAAAATGTTTTGGCATATCGTTCATAATTTTTTTATATTTAAATACCAAAGGCTATGATATATATGCTCTTAGATAATGTCTATAAGAAAAACCCATAGAAATAGTTATTGATGCAAAATAAAATTCATTAAAAATTAAAAAATAAAAAAATAAATAATAAATTACTTATCAATAGCTGCATTCCTTGCTCAGGCACAGTTAGTGTAGCGATTGTTCGTATTCCTTTATATACATGTGTATATATAGTATATATATACATATATTTATATATATATAGACAAACATTTGGCTTGTAGCTGAGCTACGTGGCGTATGCGCAACATTTGCTGGCAAACAAATTTATGCGAGTACACATAAATCTGCAGCTGTGCGCTCAGTACTTGTTGTGATGCTCACGCACAAACATACTAACACACACTAATACACACTCTCACACACACTCACCCAGTAAGCCATATAGTTTATGTAAAAAATGGATAAACTTTCATTTTGCAGCAAACCCGAAGAAGATCTTAATTTAATAAAGTGCCTCGCACGCAGCCTCGCAACGAATGTAATTTCAGATAAATCTCAATTAGGGCTAGAAGAGAATTATGGCCCAGAGTTTGCTACGGCAATTGATGTTTGTGGTCGAAATGATTGGGCCAACAGCTGTTTTTTTTTTTCACTCCAACTCTGACGAGTTTTCGCTTTGATTTTTTATTTTAATTTATTAAGCAATACATATAGATATATGTAGATATATATATATATATATATTAAGTCGATATATATTTAGCTGATTTATTTTTAACAAGTTTTTCGATTTTTTTTTATCAAATTTTGTGAACTCAATTTTGTCAATTTTTTTAAATTTTGTTTTACAAAATAAAATTAAATTGAAATAATAAATTGTTGCTGCTGACTGGGGCTAGGTCGTGGCTCAGAAGACCTGAACACGATGATTTTCGCGATCGCATACCAAAATATTGCCATTCGACATAATGGCCACGCCCTCGAGCCCTTTGAACTCCGAGTCACCGGAGCCCCAGGAGCCGAAGGTCTTCAGGAAACTGCCATCCGGATTGAAGATCTGTATGCGATTATTGCCCGAATCGGCGACAAAGATATAGCCCTGATCATCCACAGCCACGCCGCTATAATATTTATATGAAGCAAATATATATATTTATATATATATATTAAGTATATTAAGTATACGCACCGTGGAAACTTAAATTGTCCATCATCGGAGCCCTCGCCGCCCACTGTGGACAGTACTTTGCCATTAACATCGAATATCTAAGAGAGAAAGAGAGAGAGAGAGAGAGAGAGGTGGAGAGGGGAAAGAGACAGGCAACAGCTGTAGCAGATTCCAATTAAATTCTGTTCGGTCAGCTTACCTGAATTCTGTGGTTATTCGAATCGGAAACAATAACACGATTCGTATTCGATACGGCTATATAATGCGGATGCTCAAGCTGGCCCTCGCCACGGCCACAGGAACCGAATTTACCAACGAAGGAACCATCGGATTGGAAAACCTGAACCACGATATAGTTTTTTTTTTTTTTTTTTGTATTAAAAAATATAAAGAGAAACAGTGACAGTGGGAGAGAGCGGAGGAGCGGGAAAATGGGGCAGGCAGCGCGCTCTGCTTGCGTTAAGCGCATGAAAATTGAGTGGGCGTGACTGTGGGCGTAGGCAGCTGCAGCTGGCTTGCCCTACTGTCTGACTGGCAGCCCTCTCAAGTGTGACAAATTGGGCAAGACTTTGAGCTGCTGCTGCTGCTGCTGCTGCTGCTGCCGTTTCCTGCTGCCTCGCTCTCTTAGCCTCACCCACCCATGTTGATAAACAGCATGCAGCATCTCACCTGCACTCTGTGGTTCTCCTTATCGCATACGTAAATGAAGCCGAGTGCATCGGTTGTAACGCCCCAAGGATAATTGAATTTGCCATCTGCAATGCCCTGCGAACCAAAGGCGCGCAGGAAACGTCCTTGCGGATCGAGCACCTGTATGCGATGATTGTATCTGCAACGTGGCAAACAAAGGTGAAAGCAAGTTCATGTTAAATCAATATACAAATAATATCGAAATGAAATCAAAATATATTTTGTGCATAAAATATAGGAATTAAATATATATTTATTTTAAGTGGAGTTTAATTTAGAATTAATGATATTAATTTTTAATTATTAATATGAACTTCTAAATTAAAAAAAGAAGATATTTTAATTTATTTTATATTTATTTAATTTATATTTAAAATAATCCTTTTTTATTTTGACAAAATTTGTATTGTTCATACGAAATATTTTTAAAATTTACGTTTCTATTTATAGAAATTATTTTTATTTAAATTTATTTACATATTTATTTATTTTTATTTTCTTTGTATAGAAATTAATTAAAACTTATTAATATATTTATTATGCTTATGCTTATTTTTAGTTTTAGATTTTTTATTAATTTTAATAATTATAATATATTTTAGATTGTTATTTATTAAAATATTTATATATTTTTATTTTTTATTCATTTATTCATTTTTAAAATTTTTGTTTCTTTTCTATTTGTTATTTTAAATTATTGCGTATCTAGTTCTTTTTTTATATAAATTTATTATTTATTTTTTTTTTATATTTTATATTTTTATATAAAAGGTTTTTCTTTTATTATTTTTTTTAGTATTAATTAATATTTTTAGTATATTTTTATTAAATTTATTATTTTAGAAATGGGTTTCATTTTACTTTTATTCAGTTTGATATTTATTTTGATTTTCTTTAATTAAAATTTTGTTTATTTTTTATTCAGTTCAGTTGAGATTAAAGTTATAAAGTTAAACTGACATTACAGCGAGTAACTAGTTTGTCCTTCTCTCTCTCTCTCTCTCTCTCTCTCTCTTCCTTTAAGCAAACAAAAAAGGTGGTAATAGCATCGACATTTTTGCAGAGTTCTGCCATTTGCAGTCACTCTGCCATCAAATTGTGAAACGCGCTTTGGACTGTCATTAATTACAAAATGGGGCGTTGAGAACTCATTACCGTGTGCCGTTAGTTGAGGCCAGTGGGCGTGGTCGTTGGCATCGTGTGACGCATTCTTGCCTGGGCATTGGGCTTACAACTAAGCCGCTTAACGTGCAAAATCAAAGTTGAGACAGACAATGAGGCTCGACCGAACGACCGAGCATCCGACCAGCCGACCAGCCGACCATCCGTCCGGCCCCGGACGCTTAACGAGATTTCTCGTCAGACAATGAATGACAGCCCCTACACACAGCCAAAGATTGGGCATATGCACATGTGTAAATACTAACTGAGAGAGGGAGAGAGAGAGGGAGAAAAAAAAGAACGAGCGGGCGTTAGGTTACATACGGCTTAAGGCTAGTGGAGGCGGAGGGAGCGCAGAGCTGAGTCATGAGTCCGCACATGTTTCTCATTAACGCGGCTATTATGCGCTTAGCTGTGCCAATTACACGGCTCCAGCATAAAGCTAAGCCCAAGAATTAATCATGGACTATTGTTTCGACTTAATTAAAATGCAGCCAAGAGTCAATGGAGCTCAGCCGATGGAGCTGAGCGAAGCCAAAAAGCTGAGCCAACTCAAGCAGCTCAACTGACCAGCAGAGCTGTCCAACACAAATTTTTGGCATGTGAATGATCTGACATATCGGAAAGAAGTTTTTTCGCTCTTATTTTCTCTTACGCAACTTTGCAGTTAAAACAAAAATAGGAATTGAAATGGAAATGGGAAAGGAATGAGAGATTTCAATTAGATTTAAGGGGCATAAAATATATAAGCTGAATGAGAGGCTTAAGAAATCTGAAAGTTAACCTAAGCCATGGAGACCAAGGCCTTACTGGTAATATAATTTAATAGATAATAATAGAAATTAATAATAAATTAATAATTCAACAAAAAAGCATTTCATATCATGTATCTCTATGAGAGCTTGTCAGAGCTGGGTTATAACTAAAAATACTTTTCATTAAGTCCATTTCTTAAATTTCTTGGAGAACTCAAGGATCTCTTGATCGTAATAAATAATAATGTATCTTCTTGCCCAAGCTCTCAGCTCAGATGATATGGATTCAAGTTTCATCAGATCTACATATATAAATTCCTACTAACTATTGATTAGTAAGAATTGCCATATGTAGTTCTAATGAAACTTTGATCTCTTCCCTTAAAGCAATAGTTGAAGGGAAATGGAAACAAAATCTGAAGAGCTGAATACTCAAAAAAAGCTAATGAACTATATGGGATACATAGAAAAAAGCCAATAGATCCCAGTGTTCGCTTCTCGCCTGAAACAATAGTTTGTAAGCATCGGTATAGATCTAATAACCCTAGGACTCTATATGTACCTTTCAGTCAATATTTGAAGATCTAAAATTGGAAGCTCCAAGAGCTCCATGGAGTGCTCAAAGGAAAACTTAAAGAGAGAGCAGGTTAACTATCCTCTATCTGCTCATCATCATACTCCACTTAAAGAGAGAGCAGGTTAACTCTCCTATATACAATCTGCTCATCATCTACTCCACTTAAAGAGAGAGCAGGTTAACTATCCTCTATCTGCTCATCATCTACTCCACTTAAAGAGAGAGCAAGTTAACTCTCCTATATACGATCTGCTCATCTACATACTCCACCGATTTCACTTTCAGCACCGACTCAAGGAACTCAGAGACTTCCGAAGTTATGCACAGGAAAATTGGGTTTTTGAATGTTTTGGATGGGTTGGTTCACTCACCTATCGGCTATGATGTACTGGCCGATGCGATTCACTGCCACGCCCGCCAGACAATCGAATTCACCCTCGCCGTTGCCATATTCGCCAAACTCCTTGACGAAGATGCCATTCGAGTCGAAGACCTGAACACGATGATTGCTTGAATCGGCGACGACAATGCTATTGTCGGGGCCGACGGCTAGGCCGCGCGGCCACGTAAAGGATCCGGGCTCGCTCCCCCGGCCCCCCAACTGGAACAGCTGCTGGCGCTTGCGCAGGTATACCTGTTTAGGGATAGTACCTGCCACTCCGGTTATACCGGCTGCTGCTGCTACCGTAGGGGACGTAGGGGAGCCTAGCCCGTTTTTTGACCCGTCATCGTCGGACGAGGCCAGCTCATTGGCCTGACGCAACGGCAGGCCGAGGCTCAGCCGTCTGGACACTTCGCTGGCCGTGCTCCGGCTGCCCGCTGTCGAGCCGGAGGCGTGGCTATCGCGTGCACCGCTGCCGCTGCCGCTGCTGCTGCTGGGCGCATCCTTGGAGCTCTTGTTGCCGTACTTGTTCTTCAGGTAACGTGCCCATGAGCTGAGCGCCTCCCCGTCCTTGTTGTCCGTCGAGCTGCCCAGCGCACTGCGCGAAGAGCCCGCACTGCGATCCGTGATGGGCGAATTGTCGCGCGACTTGAGCGCGTGCGAGGAGCGACTGCGTGATAGATCGCTGCTGCCATAGCCGCTATATCTGTAAGATATATGAGAGAGGATTAGAACGCAGGCGCATGCTTCACACAAGCGCTGCACGTTGAGTTGCTCGACGATGCTGTTGGAGGTGTATTGCATACAGTTTGGGAGTGATTGACAGAGGCATACAGTTTGAGGGGCGCTGCGTTGCTGAATTCTAGATTTGACTTAACAGTTGTGGAGTCATTGGTTACAGTTTAATGTAAACTGTGAATCTATTATCAACGTCTTTGGTAGATTGACTAAGCTTTGACCAACAGTTGCAGAATCATTTGCACACATTGACTGCCAAACTGTAGCTGCAGCAAACATTTGAAGAGTCAATAGTTGGGGATTGGGGCTCACATATTCATTGGCAAACTGTTTAAGGTGCTGGTCAAACTGTGTGCTGACTAACAACATATTGGGACAATTTAACGGACTGTCAAACTGTTTGCAGAAGATCTTTACAGTGTCATTGGAATACAGTTTGAGAGCAGCTATAAAGACAGTTTGAAGGCAACACTTGCTGGCAATTCTACGCGAACAGTTTGACTAAAACTGGAAGTTGTTTGTCAAGGTCTTTGCGTAGTCAAACGGTTAAAGAGCCATTGAGCACACAGTGATGACTGTAAAACTGTTTGCACAGAGCTGCAAGAAATGCTGGAGTGCAGTTTGAATGCCAATGGAATCAAACTGTAAACGGTCGCTGAATTGCACTGAAACTGTGGATTGATGCTTAGAGGAGAATAGCACAATAACTCCCAAACTGTATTAGGGTATGCGCTTCTAAATTTCAAACTGCAAGCTGACTCTTCAACTGTTTGCCTCGGTGATCAAACACTGATTGCAAAACTGTAAGCAAACTTGCAACAGAGTTAACTAAATCGTCTGAAGCACTCAACGAGCAGCCCTCGCTTGCTTAACTGTTGATCACTGAAATTATGAACTGGTTCAAATGAATGTATGAGCTGAGCTGAGCTGGATTTTTTGTCATGTTTGGTGATTGGACGCAACGAAAACTGAAATGGAAAATGCATAATGAATGCACAATGAATGCATGACGAATGCATGACGAATGCATGACGAATGCACAATGAATGCATGACGAATGCATGAAATTTGTACAGAGTGGTCGCAACTGTATCTGAGGAAAAGACAGTGAGAAAGAAACAACTATACAAAATGGCTTTAAAAATCCTGTTAATTTCGGTTAATTTGAACGCGCAGAAAAAAACTTTTTTTTTTTTTGGGGTGTGAAAAATTTTGTAAAAATTCAAATAAAAAATTGAAATAATAAATTTACAAAAAATAAACTGGAATTAGTGTGTGCTGGTGTGTGTATGTGAGCGTGTGCGTATAAATGTGTGTGTGTGTGTGTAGAGTGCAAAACATAAACGAGAACGAAACGTGGTAAAGAAACGTGGGTCCAGCACGCAGAGAAACTCATAAAAAATAATTAAAATCAAATATAAAATAAAATCATAAAAAAATGAATAAAATAAAAATTTGAAATTCAAATTTCTTGTGTTTGTTTTTCTTCTTTTTTTTTTAGCGAAAAGGGGCGGGGAGTGGTACAGCACACGCACATTGAAAGCGCCCATAGAAACGTTCATAACAGATTTATATAGAGTATATATAGATCTATAGAGTATATATGCCATATGTACAAACGCCAGCGTCCTATATACAACGGAGTTTCGAATTGATTTTGTAATACTCTTCTCTTTTTCTTTTCTTTTTTTGTTGGTATTTTTGAGGTATTTTTTCTGTTATTTTTTTCAGATATTTGTTCTGGTATTTGTTTAGACTTGCGCACCTTGAGGCCAGGTAAGCAGATGGCGACACTGTCGTCGGCGATACGGGCTCATCCAGATCATCGTCGTCGTTGCCAAACTGATGCGAGGAGCGACTGCGCGCCAAGCGATTGCGACGCTCCTTCATGGCCAGATAACGTGAGCGGCCGGTGCCGTAGCGGCTGTCGGAATCGTCGCCGGTTCCAGTGCCGGTGCCCGTGCCGTTGCCATCATCGTCGAAGGAGGCGTTCGGCGTCGATAGCGACGGCTGTGCGACAATTGCGCTGCTCTTGCTTTTGTTTAGGAAGCGGCTTGTGTAGCTAGAAAAATGTTTTTGGTTTTTTTTTATGCGATATTTAACACTTTGAAAATTGTGTTTTGTTGTTGTTGCTTTTGTAGCAGTTGAAGTTTGTATGTGTGTGTGTTGTCTCTGTGCTGTTTGTGTGTGTCTGTGTGCCTCGCACCTGGCTGTAAAAACAAACTTTGTAAGCGCCTCGCGTGAACTAACTTTTAACCAGCTTAAATCTGTGTGTAACGAGCTTACGCCTCGCTCTTCCGCCCTCCCATCCTTCTCCGTCCTCACTCTACCACTCTAGCTCATTTATTAGGCAACCAAATTCAATTAAAATACACAAAAAACAAGCAACAAAAATTATGTGCGCTCAACCGAAAAAAGTTTCTAATTAAATTTCACATTTTACATTTCACATTTAACATTTTACATTAGCGCAAAAGTTTAGGCACAGAGCAACAACAATTTACAGGGTATATAATACATATATTATGGGCACATACAGTTCACATTTACAGGGTATACAAAGCATTAAGAGAGAAAAAGCAACATTAATTCAACAGCAACTACTACAAACGCCAAGGGCTACATTGAAAGCAACAACAAAGCACACAGAAAATATACTAGTTGGTATTTAAATACCAAATATAGTTTTAATGGAACAAATTTGAATACTGAAAGTAAATACAAAAAGCTTATATAATGAGGTTAATTAAGTATTGACGCCAAGGTTAAAAGCTGAAGCAGCAGCAGACTTGCTCTCTCTGTCTATGTATCTATCCCCCTCTCTCTCGCTCTCTCTCTCTCTACATATATATATATATCTTTTTCTTGTTCTCTCTCTCTCTCTCTCTCTCTATCTATCTATCTATATATCTCTCTTTCTCTCTCTCTCTCTCTCTCTCTCTCTACATATATATATATATATATATATATATATATATATATATTCTTTTTCGTGTTCTCTCTCTCTTTCTCTCTCTCTCTCTCTCTACATATATATATATATATACCATTTTTTTTTTTCTCTCTCTATCTCTATCTATCTCTTTTTCTCTCTCTCTGCTTCTCATTCTTCTCTCAACCTCTCTGTCTCTCTCTCTCGCTCTCTCTCTCTCTCGCTCTCTCTTTCTCTCGCTCTCTCTCTCTCTCTCTCCCTCTCTCTGTCACACTCTTTACATTTTCATATGACGCACAAATGTAGGCAATGATTTTTATTTTATTAGTACGCCACATCGATTACGTGGAATATATATCTACGTATATATATATATATATATATATATATATATATATATATATATATATATATATATATATATATATATATATATATATATACCTATACATACATACATATATAACACACAAAAATTCCACATGCAACACAACGCATGCAACACATCATGTGCGGCACGTTGTCCAACTGTACATTAATTGCCATGGCGAAAAAGAACAGCCAAAAGAAAAACACGCATTGATTGTTGCCATACGAATATATATATATATATATATATAGATATATATATATATATATATATATATATATACATATAGAGTATATATATCTTCATCTTTTTTCGTATGCTGGCGAAAATGAACTCGATGTTTTATTCAATATTTAAACAATTGTCGCGTGCACACACAAACCGTTAAATTGAATTGAAGCGGCCGCTGACGACTGCCTAATGCTCGTTCATGCTGCACAAACCCAATGGGCGGAATATGTTAGATAGATATATGGATATATGCAGAGTGGCTCAATTGTGAATCAATTGTAAGAACTTGTTAGCTTGTCATGCCCTCATGGGCGCATCCTACTAGAGATCTGTTAACTGTAATGACGACCCTAATGGGCGGAATATTTATTGGATGAACAAACACATCTATATAGAGTAGCTCAAGGGTGGATCAATTAATGACCTTCGTTCGTATAAGACATGAATACATAACTGTAAAGGATATCGCCCCAAATGGGCGGCATATATACTAGATGGACAGAGAGTCGGTTCCTATTAAGGATTGATAGGCGGAATATATACTACAGAGGTGGACAAATCTATAGGGAAATGGGCGGTTCGTATAAAATATAAATATCTGTAAAAAACCTCTATGGTGATTATTGACTTGCCACACCCCAAATGGGCGGCATATATACTAGGTAGATAGACATATCTAAAGAAGAGTAGGCGGTTCGCATAAAAGATGGCTCCAAAGGACCTCTGTGGTGAATTTTGAATTGCCACGCCCTAATTTTGTTGCATATATTAACAATAAAAAGAAATTATTATATGCCCCGAATAGGGCATACACCTAGCTGTAAAGCAAGTTGAGAGTTGAGATAGATATAGATTTGTAAAACACTTCTACAGGGATTGTGAGCTTCAAACTTGAAATCAAAACTGAAAGCCAATATACTCTCCTGATAACCTACGGCTACTATAAAAAACTGCAATGGGTACTCCACTTGCTGTGCCACAAGTTTTAATTATATTACGCAAGCTGTGCCTCTGCTACCCCTTAAAAAGAACTCAATATTCAATATGATTGTCAATAAGATAAATTAAGGAACGAGCACACACAATGACAACAACTGAACGGCATTTGAACCCTTTTCGCTCTCTGCGTGTGTGTGTGTGTGAAAGGTCACTGTAAAGTGCTGCGAATTGAATTGAAGCTGCTTTTGAGCAGCCACTGAGTGGCTCCCGCTGCCCCAACTTGGATTCAAGTTCTAGTTGTTGCCTTCTGTCCCTACTTAACCCCTTGATGTCAGCTCTCGAACTAGAATCTGCAACCACAAATACACACATACACACACACACTCAAACACAACATCTCTGACATGCCGATAATATTTTGTGGCATATATATAACATATCTGATTGCTGTGGACAGCTTTTCCCCAATCGTAGGCTGACATCGATTTATAACATTTGCAATTTTTCAAATATGTCAAGTGAGTTTGAAATGTCTGTAGCAAAGCTAACTGAACTATAAATATATTTTAATTGGATAAATAACAAATTACTTGTGGGATTTTATTCCTATTTAACATATAAGATAATATTGGACCTGATATGGACTAGAATTTATAATAATAATTAGATAACAGAGAATTGTTAAAAATTTCTCCTTTTCTTCAATAATTATTTGTGAAAAATAAACTATTAAATTTTTAATTTAAATAATTATATAGCAGAGAATACTTAAAAATTTCTCCCTTTCTTCAATAATTATTTATGAAATATAAACTGTCACAAAAATCTACAAAATTTTCTATTCTCAAAATATTTCTTATAAAATATATCATACATATATTCATATGTATTCATATATATCTAATTTATATCTGAAAACTTCAATTTTCTCCTGTCATCAGAGAAAACAAACCAGCTAGGGTTAAGCTCTTAAGCCTGTGCAGCTATTACGACTTTTCTTTGTTTGACTTCGGATGAAAGGGACAAAGGCGAAAGCAAAAAATTAGAAACTAAGCAAGAAGCCAACTTGTGTGCAAATGTGTCTGTGGGCTGTGCATACTCCGCTGAGTGTGATTAAAGAGGGTATATTGGTTTTGCAGGAGATGAATGAGCTGCAAATTTGGAATGAGGAAAAAAATTATATGGAATAAAAAACTAATGTTTCAGTTAGCTCAATTAGATGAATTAGAGACAACCCATTTAGGCAACTAGTGTTGTATCATGAACGCGTATCATGCAGTTGGTTATGTCCGACTGCAATGACTTTAACTGAAAAACGTTTTCAATGAAAAACTTAAATAAAATGCCTAAAAAAATACGAATAAAACATTTCAATGCAGTTGCACACATTTAATTTGATTGTGAGGCACATTTCAGGGAAGGGGGCGGGATGGAGGTAGTATATATGCGTAATACGTATACATCTATCTACATATATAGATAGGCAATCAATTGCAGTTATAACTTTCTGTTATTCAGTTATTTAGTGTCACGCTTAACATCCGCAAATCGCTTTCGGTACAGAGCCCGGTGGGGCCTACTTATGTACGGTATGCTAAAGGGCAGTGCGCTGCAAAGACGAACATAGAGAACAACAAGATACAAATACATAGAGTGAGATGCATATAAAGACAAAGAGAGAGAGAGAGAGAGAGAGAGAGGGAGAGTGTGGCAGGTTGAGGCTGGGTAGAGGAGCGGAATAGGAGATAGTGAGTGCTACGCTATTTTTTTTGTTGTTTTGTTTTGTTTTTTATTTTTACCTAGAACTGGCTGGCTGCTGCTGCAAAGGTTAAGAACTTGACTAGTAAACGCCAGACGAGGCGTATGAGCAATAAAATGGCCAATGCGATGCTAATGCCAATGTCGCACAGTTGTACAAAGCTGCAGCAGAGAGAGATCACATAAACAAATACAAATACAAATACAAACAACAAACAACGAAAATACAACAATTCAAACCACACACAACCAAAACAATCAATAACAAATTCATTTTGTATTAGCGTATTCGTCTCAATTTGCATGAATCATGGAATCAATTAATTTCAATTTAAGCTCGATTGTTTTGCCATTTCTGTATAGCTGCGTGCACGTGTGTGTGTGCGTGTGCGTGTGCGTGTGTGTGTGTGTTGTGTGTGTCTGTTCAGCAAATTAAAATTGTAAATTAATCTCACGCACTTTATAATTATAAATAAGCTGTAATATGATTAATGCAACGGAATCAACAGAAATAAAGTAAAACAGAAAATGATTTAAAGTTCAGTTTTTGATAGCCGGCATTATATTATTTTAATTAGCCGAATAACAAATGCCCTTGCACTAAAAATATGAATATGAATAAAAATGTATATAATGTCCCCTACAGCTAATCAAGTTTTAGTTGATTTATATATATATTTATTACCTATATGTATATCTATATTTTTTGTTTGAGTGATTAATGATTGACTGCTTGATTAGTAAGTATATAGACTGACTCAGTGATTGACTGCTTGATTCACTGACTGATTGATCGTCATGTCTTACGCAATATATCCGTTTCGTCTGATTGAGAACTGATTTAGGGTTGTCAATCACTTACATCCACTAATTGATTGATTGTAAACATCCTGACGCATGGACTGTTTGGCTTTTCTATTGATTGATTGGCCGATTGACTGTTGTTCAATATATAGTTTTATTTTATATATGTCACTTAACTAATTGATTAATTGATATATAGCGCAGCCAATAAATACATATATATTTATCTGTAGTATTGATTGAATACTGACTGATTGACTGACCAAAAATTGATCAACTAATAAGCCTAATTCATTGATTGATTCGCTGTCGGCCAGATTGGCTAACTTACTGACTGATTGCCCCAAAAACTGATTGACTTACTGACTGGCACAGGTTTATATTATTGACTGATTGATGCATTAGGTAACTGACAGACAGACTGACATCCAGTTGATTGATAAAATCAACTGACTGACTATTGGACGACAGTTTGACTGATTGATTGACTGACTTAGTGACTACTTGAGCAACTGCCTCTATAACATTAATAATTCAGTCAAGCACGCGGCAACGCTGATTTGTCTTTCATAGACAAACTGATGGATGAGCAAGGGATAAATTGATTGATTGATTGCCGAGCCACTTAAATATGATTGCTGAGTCACTTAAAGCTGAATTTCTAACAGCTAAACTTACATTTTGTGGTATAGCAATCTGCATTCACATTTTTAAAAAGTTTCTCAATTTCACCTTTCGATTCCCTTCAATAAGCAATCTGAATAGATTGCTAAATATTGTTCTATATTGTTCTCTTTATGCTAATTCAAATACTGTAAGCCGAATTAAGCACACACAGAAATGTTGTACAAAATATAGACACAAGTTAATCAAATACATGTATAAATTTAATATATATAATATATAGTTGCTAAAGTTCCCCACATTAAAGTCGCTTTCTATAGAAAGCAGGCGAGGGCTAATTTATATTTACCATGCACGAGTATCATTGTCCATTATTCATTACGTATTAGAGTATGGGTGTGCGTGTATACATATATGTATGTATGTATATCAATATTGTTTTTGAATTATTTATAAGCCAAAAATCAATAGCAAAGGTCAAAAATTAATTACGAACTTCACGTGAGCCATGCCAAAGTTTAGTAACACAAAATTACAGTTAAATATATATCTAGTATATAGGTTAGAGATTTAGTTGTTCTACATATATATCTGGAAATTCGGATGGAAATACCTGCTGCTGCCGCTGCCACTGCCATAACGATCATCGCTCTCCGTCAGATGATGAGCTGCCGGCACTGGGCGGGTGCGGGGCGAGCTGGCGCTGCCATAGCCGCTGCTGCTCGAGTTGGGCGTGGCATAGCTGCTGCGCGCAGTCGACGCGTTCGTATCATCACGGGAAGCGCGTCTCGCCTCCAGCCGATCCCTGTAGGAGCTGCTGCTGCCCGCTGCTGTCGTCGAGCTGGCGGCGCTGCTGGGCGTCGATTTGGTCGCTGCGCTACTGCTGCTGCTAGCCGCGACGCTTGCCTTCGGCTTTGGCTCCGCCTCTGACTCGGATTCAGACTCTGAACTGGTCTCCTCCTCGCTGCTCGAATCCGATTCAGCCTTCTTCTTATCCGCTGAGCCATTCGCGGTGCTCGGAGTACTATGCTGCGGCAGGAAGCGGCTCACGAAGGGTTTCTTCTCCGGCGTCGCTGGCACCGTCGCCTCACGTGCACTCGAGTAGCGCGACGAGCTGGCCGCCTTGGCTGGCTGAGCGCTGCTGCTGCTGCCACCCGCTGTTGTTGTTGCTGCTGCTGTTGATGCTGCTGCCGCTGCGGCTGCTGCTGTTGCTGAGCTGGCAGAGCTTTCGGTTGAGGCGCTGCTATCGCTGCTGCCCGAACGTTGTGTCTTCTTAACAGCTGCCACCTGGGCGGACACGGCCGATTTGGACTGTTGGGTAGGAGTAGGAGTTGCATCAGAGTCTGTGGCGCTGTCAGCCTGTTAGTTGTTTGGTTTGTTTGTTGTTGTTTTCATATTTTTTTTTTTTTTTGGGTTGCAAGCGAAACGAAATGCAAGTAGAGAAAGAAAGATATCGAATATGCATATGGATGGCGTATGGACAATGTACAAGTGACAACGATGTGTGTGGCTGGCAGGAGACGGGCAGGTGGGGCAGGGCGAAGTGGGTGAGGGTTTCAGCTACGCAAGGCAAACGTCAAACTCAGCGCTTTTCTGACAGTAGCTTACTCAGTTTAAAGGCAGAAGAAAAAGAGATAGGAGAGCTAGCAGATTGTTAGAAAATAAATTAGAATTTTTAGATCAACTTGGAATTATTTTTAAAAATTTTTTCCATATTTAGCAGAAATTTTGTAAAATAATTCGACAATTTTTATAGAATTAAAAAATATATAAAAGAACAAAAATTATGTACAAAACCTAAATATATTTAAATTTTTTAACTATTCTTTAATAATCAGTAATTTGAATTCAGAGATTTTTTGTTATCTTTTAGTAAAATATTCAAAAAAAAAAAAAAATACAAAAAATGTATATGCTTTAATTTACTGCTTCAAAATTTATGAATTTTTGAGGCTCTCATTCAACAAAAAATAAATATAATAGACTAAAATAAATATTATTTAAAACGTTAGTTTTTAAATATTAAAAAAAAAATACAAATTTTAGGTAAACTTAAATTTGTTGTTTTCTTTTTAATTTTCAAATAATTTTATCCAATTATATGTTTAAATTTTCCACTCTCTATTCTCAAGGATTTCTCCACAAGTGCATGAAAACGCCTCCCTCTTCCTGCTTTTTACCTCAAACTTTTTCTGTCAAAAATTGCTTGTTAACCAAACAAGACAAATATGCAGCCGCGCATATGTCGCACACACACACACATATGTCGCAAAGGCACGTGTATGTGTGTGTGTGTGTGTGTAGCGGTAAATGACTACGTTGTTAAACTGACGGAAGCAGCAACGGCTGACAGACATGATTGAAATGCTACCATTGAAAGCTATGCCACGCGCAGTGCCTGGCGCAGGAAGGCTAACAATATAGATATAAAGGTGGCACACACACACATACGCACACAGGATATATATATATATATATATATATATATATATATATATATATACATTTATATGTACAACGGACATCAGAAATTTGTGACAATGAATACCAAAAACGAAGAAAGAAAATTTGGAAAATAAATCAAAATCAAAATGAAATAAAAAATTGATAGCGGGCAAAAATGTAATTTGTATGCTTTTTGGCGGTTTTGGCGGTTTTTCTCTGCTCTGTTTTTTTTTAGCCATTTTTGTTGCCAGCCAAAAGAGCACAGATATATTTAGTTAGGTTTAAGCAAATTAACATCACTACCACATCGTTTGTCCACTTGCAAAATAGCGAAAAAGAGAGAGAGAGAGAGAGAGAGAGAGAGAGAAAGAGAGAGAGATAGAGCGAGAGTAGATGCATATACAACAATAAAATGTAACAGAAATTACTCGAGTTTTGTTTGTTTCGTTTTTTTTACACACATAAAAAATTGTGTTTTATTTTTATTCGTAACTTTTTTGATTGCAGTCTCTAACTAAGCATTAAACGACAGGGTAATAGATGTTAAATTACTATGAACTCAATTTTGTGTTTTTTTTTTTTTTTTTTTTTTGTACAATTCATAATTTCTGATCCCTGCTTTTTGGGTCAAAACTCTACAGAAATTAAATTTCTCTTGGTTGAATATTTATTTGATGTTACTTTTAAATTTCTTTTGTATCACAATTATTTATAGATTTTTAATCAGAGGCTTAGGCTATACGCTTGTAGGGGAAGGGTGGTATAATTTTAATGGGAAATGCTCTAAGGCTTGGTAGAAGGTTTAATTGATGCCTGAGCAGTGTTGCTAGCTAGTTGATGCAGCTGCATTCTAGTATTCCAACTGTTTCAAGGCTTCAAGCTTTATTCTACAATAAATAATAATTTCTGGGGTAATCCAAACATGGCCACATATCTTAACATTTCATATGTTATTTTATTATTTTGGAAATATTTATAAACCAATTCATAGCAACATATTTTTGCTGTAACATACACAGCAGAGTTCATGAAAATGCTAGCACTTTTTCCGCTGAAAAATTGTGTAGAAAAAAATGACAAAACTTTCAGTTTGAATTCAGCTGCATTTGTCGATTTCAGAAAATGCATTGAAATTCAGCTGTTTATAGAAATAATAGTGCTGGATATAACGAATTTAAATCTCAGTAAAATTGAATTGAATGTATAGCATGTAAAATGGAAATTCTGCAAAGCATATACTCTACTCAAATAGAATTTGCATGTCACATACCAAAGCTCCCTCAACCTCCCTACAAGAGAATTTAGGCTTCAGCCTGACCTCTGAGTTTTCGTCTTTATATAGATTTCTTTTTGTTCTCATTTTTTTCTGATTTTTAGCTTACATTAGTCGATTAGGCGTTGATTGTTGGAAAAGGTTTGGACCCAAAACAGCATTAATAACAACAAGAGCAAAATGAAAACGAATGAAAAGCGCTCCACAAGACAGCAATGTGAAATGAAATCAAAGTAAATAAATGAAACTTAGCTTAAGACACATAGAAAAAGAGGAAAAAATGGAGAAAAACACACAAAAACAAAAACAAATCGTATTTGGCATTTTGTTAGCGTTCATCAGTAAAAAACGAAATGGTCAAAAGGTCGAAAAGGTAAACAGGTAACAGGTAAATAGTTAACGGTTAACAGTAAGTAAAATATATATTCTTTTTTGCTTTTGTTTTTCGATTTTTTCTTTTCATTTTTTTTTTTTTTGGGTTTTTTATATTTAACAGACTTACGGAGCGTAGGAAAGTGTGAACACTGAACACAAATAAAGAAGAGTTTTTTATCTTTTTTTCTTTTTGGACAAACAAACATTTGACAAAACATGACGTATACGTAATATAAATATATATATTTAATATTGAATACTGCGCAGATAAACCGATTTGATTTTTTTTTTTATTATATAGTAACATACAGTGCAGCTGACAAAGTGAGACGAGGATAGAGAGAAAGAGAGGGAGAGGGAGAGAGAGAGCTCACTTTATCCGCTTATTGAGGTGAATCCATCTTACGTGCTTACTGCTTATACTCTGATGAGATTGAAGCTGATGAAGAGCATAACATGTTGTGCATTTGCCTTCCCCCACTTTATATTCATCTTCTATATTTATTCGCTGTCCGCTAGTTACATCTATTATCTTTTACATCTATTTATCTTTCACTTTTTATGGCTTTGGCTTTGACTTTGCTTTGTTATCTCTTCCCTGCTTGATTGATATACTCTTTGTCAGCTTCTGCGTTTAGAGCAGCTGTCTCTTTTCTGTTTCGCTTTGGTCTTCCATTAGATTGTTATCTCTTTTATATTGCTCTTGTTCATGTTCTACGAGCAAGCAGCAGCAGCTTTCACTGTGGTCTTTGGCTTTGGCCCTCTTTCCTCTTACCTTCTCCTCTTCATCATAGAAGGTATATCTTCTTCTTCTTCTTCATCTTCATCTATAGAAGCTACCTCTTCTTCTTCTATAGTAGCATCTTCTATACAAGCCATCTCTAACTATCTCTCTTTCTCTAATCTTCCGTTTGATCCTCTTCTGTTTCGTATGACTCATACTCCTCCTCTTCCTCCACATACTCCTCTTCATCATCTTCCTGGTCAGCAGCTGCTGCTTCTGCAATTGGCTCTGCCTTCACCTCCGCTTCAATCTCCCTTTCTTCCTCCTTCTCCTCCTCGTCCAACTCCTCCTCCTCCTCCTCCACCTCCTCCTCTTCCTCCTCCACCTCCTCCTCCTCCTCTTCATCATCTGTAATCTCTTCCTCTTCTTCCTCTTCCTCTTCTTCTTCGACATCTTCTGCTTCCACTACCTCTTCCTCCTCCTGCTTCTCCACAACCTCCTGCTCTATATGCCTATCGCCGATGACATCCATATTACATTCATTCTCTGACACCTTCTCCATCAGCTCATTCTCTGGCGGCACAATATTTATCACTGGCATGCTCTGCTCCTGTTGCTCCTCGTCGCTCTCCTCACTCTCACTGACTGTCACCTCTTCATATTCAGAGCTGGTCGCATTATCCACCTGCTCTGGCAGCTCCAGCTGCTGTTGTTTTACCTGCTGCTGCTGCTGCTGCTCCGTCTCACTCTCACTTTCAGTCTCAGTCTCAGCTTCGCTGCTGTCACTGCTGTCACTGGCTTCCTCTTCCTCATCTTCTTCATTTGTCTCATTCACACTTACCTCGGCTCGCGCTGTCGCCGTTGCTGTACGCACTGGAGATGCCGCCGCTGCTGCTGCTGCTGTCGCTGCTTGATTGCTGCTGCTGCTGTCGCTCTCCTCGCTGCCGCCTAGGCCGCCTCGCTTCAACGCCGTCACACGCTCCGTATTGGGTCGCTGCTCGCTGCTAGTTTCCCCAGCTGTCGAGCTGCCCGCCGTACTCTTGCGCTTCTGACGCGCCAGCTCATCCTCATCGGCTGCGGCTGCTGCCGATTGTTGATTCTTTTGCTGCTGTCGCTGCATGGCTGCCTTCTGGGCCTGAATAGCTGCCTGGACGCACGCTTGAGCTGCATGCGCAGCTACATCCGATTTCTTTTCCTTCTTCTCCTTGCCAATCTCTGCCAGACGCTGCACCACACGCGAGCAATCGCTGAGCCGTATTATGCCACTCAGCTGGCCACGCGACACATCTTCGCTGTCCAGCACGCGATCCTTGCGCTTCTCAATTTCCTGCTGGCGCTGCTGTTGCTGCTGCTCGCTGTCTGAGTCGTCGTTCTGGTGCGAGCGCACGAAACGCGAACGGAATCGTGAAGATTTCGCCCCACGTCCCGCCGGCTCGTTCTCATAGTCGTTCTCGTAGTCGTACTCGGAGCGTCCATAGCGATTCTCACCATAGCGATCGTTGTTGTTGGCGCTGCGCTGAGGTCGCTCACCAAACTTGCGGCCCCCGAGGACGGGCTCATCATTGTAGCCGCCACGCTCCTCCTGCTGTCGGAACTGTGTGGCCAAACGATGATCGCTCTTCGAGCGCATCAGTCCGGGCTGCAGGGCACTGGGCGGCGCCAGATGGGAGCTGCTCACCGAACCGCTGGGCGTCGAGTGGGGCGCAATGTTCAGATCCCCAAAGGTGGCCAAATTCATGACCAACTGATTGGGATCGATGGACACAATGAAGCGCACCCGCCGGCTGTAATCGTTGTTCTCGTACTCAAAGTGGCGCAAAAATTCGACAGTTTTCAGAAAGATCTCCTTGGTGTCCATTAGCTCACAGTCGTCCCACTCGACCGTCTCGTTCATGTACTTGTCCACAATGTCGCAATTGCTGGTGATGTTCGTGATCTCCAGGTCCAGGTTCTCCTTGAGTGTGGTCAGATTACGCAACTCCACGGCCAAATAGCGATCGATTTCGCCTTTGAGGCCATCGGTTCTGTCCTTTATGGCCTTCGTTATGCGCCTATAGATCTCGTCGATCTCCTCCGTTACACCAATCGCATTCGTCTGCAGACTTGTCGTGTTCTTCTCGATGATCGCCAGCGAATCCTGCAATCGATGCAAACTGCGACGAATCTATGCACAGTCCGGCATTAGTTGGCGGTTATTTTCGGGTCTAGATTATGTTTGACTTACCTGTGAATTGAAGCGGGTTATCTCACGTCGCAGGATGTCCATGTGTGCGCTCTTGCAGTCCTCGCAGATCTTCTTCTCGCAGTGCGCACAGTGGGAGAGATATGCTTTCTCGGAGCAAACGCCGCAGCGCTCCATGATTTGACCTGCAATGCAATAATGGAGATGGAATATAATGCTGAGCATTGATTGAGCGGGCAGTGAAGCGGATCTAGAACCTGATTGTGTAGGTACGGAGCAAACGAAACATAGGAAGTTTCTGTTCACGAAGCAGAAGAACAATGAGAATGAAGTAGCAGATATAATTATAATGATGGAATCATGGAAGTAAAACTAAGCTCTTCAAAGCCTATAATATTTCAATGAATGATAAAGGAATGACACAGCTGCTCAGGGGTTTTACTAGTTTCATTTGAAGTGGTTATTGGAGAGCCATAAGAATAAATGAAATAATTTATCCAGGCAAATGAACAACAAGACTTGCCATATCGTTTCAATATGACGTGAGCAGGAGCAGCTCGAATTGACGCACTTAAATGTAATTTGATTTTCCACACAATCATCTTTCCACTGCAAAACTTTGCGATACAAATAAAATGTATCCAAATGCAATGCTGCTTATCAAATGCCAATTCCAGAGCGTTTCAGCTGCTGTCGTCGCAATCATTTGCGAATGCTAAGCAATTGAAATTCCACTTGTTTTCGATCGAATCGCATGCCATTTACCAACTTGTTTAGCCTGGTTGCTGCTTGTTGTGTAGCCAAAATATTTCGACTTGTCGCTAAATGCTAAGTTACTGCAGTGGCAGCTGTAGGAGCTGCAGGAGTAGCAGTAGCAGGAGTAACATCAGCAGTATCTGTTGCCGTTACAGTTGCTGCAGACAGGCCGCCAACCCATCAATTTGCACCATTGGCAGTTGGCAACAAGGCAACTGTTTTTTTTTCTATTTATTTTTTTATTTTTTTATATTTCTCTTGTATCGTGACTGCGATTGCTGTTCAGTGAGAGAGTCAATGAAGGAGGGCAAAGGAGTGGACTAATGCGATTTCAAGAGTGTCGCCAAAATGCTAGAAATCAACTGAATCTAAACGCAGCTCCGACAACAACAACTCCTGGCTCCTCCGAGATGTTTATGCGTCCGTTTGCCAAGGCATATCCTGCCAGCGCATGCCGATGTCTTGGCTCTATATGCATAATGCAAATAACGAGCTGTCAGGCCCCATAGACATGAACCTCGAATAGTCTCCCACTGGAGCTGCTAGATGCCCTTCCTCATACAGGTCTCTCTCTCTCTCTCTCTCTCTCTCTCTCTCTCTCTTTCTCTCGCCCTCAACAATGCAAACATTTCACAGTGTCTCAGTCACAGTATAGCAAATCGCAGCAGTCGCAGTCGCAGTCACAGTCACAGTCACAGTCACAGTCACAGGCGAGCTATGTAAACTTTTCTGCATCAATTGTTGGCAAAGATGCCCCGCCTGCTGCCCCGGCCTTGTCCCCACTCCTGGCCCCGCTCTGGCCCAAATCACTGGCATAACCATTGGCATCGGCATTGCCTGATGAACTTGCCTCAGCTACCAATAGTTAAGGCTCTGCTCACTCCTCTTGCCATGACAATAAGCTCACCAAGTACACAAGCACACACTCACACACGCACATACACACCCACTCACACACACAGAGTGAAAAAGAAAAGCTCGCACTGCTTGCTCTGCATCAATAGTTGGCTGTATTTTCTTGTGTAATCATATGGAAAAGTGAATTTGCAAATACTACATGCGATTGCGAGTCCTTGTATCACCGCATTCAGTTATCCATAACAGCGCGGCTTGAAAGGATTTGCCCAAAAATCAGCTCAAGGAGCAACTTTTCTGTCCACACACATCCACACACACATATTTGCATAGCAATTGTCAAAAATAATATAAAAAAAACTAAAGAGAGGCAAATACTCGAAGCTTTGTCTGCTTATTAACTGCCTGCCACTGATTGCAGCTCTGTGAATACTTTTCAACCACAAATACATATACATATATGTATGTATGTAGTACGTGTAGTATTCATACATAATACTCATTCCATTCGTGGCATTCATAATAGTCAAAGGCACTTTCTTTCAACACTTATTTGCATTTTGCTGATGAGAATTGCCGGTTTGTCGCTTTGTCGCTTTGTCGCTTTGACGCTTTGTCGCTTTGTTGCTTTGTCGATTCAGTGTCGCTTCTGTTTGTCCTTTGCAATTTGTCGCCGACTATCAAGTTTCAAGTTATTTGCATAGTCATAGCTACCAACCTGATCCAGCAATATGGCCACAATGCAAATGATTTAAAACAAGAAAGTATTTTCCAAATGTGCAGAAATATCGAAGATTAAATACTCTAACAAGCAAAAAAAAAAACTTAAGAATAAAAATATTATATAAGAGAGATAGCTCGATAGATTGTAAAACGAATTCAGATATTTCAAAAGGAAAGATAGGTTTAGTCTGGAATATAGATAAATAAAAATGTATATGTTATAGGTCTCTATGACAGATTAAATCCATGACAGCTAGAAAATTATCTATGTAAATTGTATAGCTCCTTATATAGATAATCAATTATAATAAAATATTTATATATAAATATAAATCTGAGCTATATCAAACTACATAACAAATTAAGTATCCCTTCCACTAATACCCTCACTCAATACAATTTTCAAACACACACAAAAAATGAACCGAAATCAATTTGCTTTTGCTTAGTTTTAATTGCGAGCGAGATATTCGACGAGCGGGCGGCGGGCTGAAAGGGGCGTGGGCTGATTTGTAAAATACACAAAGCGCTTGATTTTTAATTGGAAACCAAATATTATGGCCGTAGCTTTTGCTTTATATTCGTCACACTTTTTATGCTTTTTGTTTTTGTGATATTTTAGGAATTTAATTAAAGTTAGACAGAGAGCAGAATTTATTAACAAATTATCAAACAAAAAAATAAAAAAAGTAAATAAAATGATATAAAATAATTAAAATAAATATATTTAAAAAAAAATTGCTTTCACAAAGTGTTTTATGAAAAGAGCAAATATTACACAAAAATAGTTTTGCCATATTTTGGTTGAAAATTCTTGTTGCCTTTGGGCATAAAAATCAACACAGCGTAAACAATTTTAAATGGCAAATTACAAATTGCAATTTTTCATTTTCCAATGCACAAGTATTTTAATTTGTGATAGGCGGACAAACGGACCAAAAAGTTAAGCCAGACAGACGTCAGGGATATGCTTTACGCTTTACGCTTTATGCTTTATGCTTTATGCTATGCTTTGTTCGCGTCCTTTCGCTTTGTCGCTGCATGCCCTGCTGCGAAATAACTCGTAAAATTCCAATGAAATGCTGTGCTTTACGCTGCGGGAGAGCAATGAGGAGAGAGACAGTGGATTACTTACCTGAGGTGGGATCTGGCAATTCGCCAGTGATTTCGATATGCAGCTCCAGGAAACGCTGCAGAGTAACATTCGTGGGAAAGGCTTGGACGCCATTGTAGGGTATACGATGTTCGGCACGGCATTCGGGGCATTTGACCTGCAATCAGTGCAATCAGACGTAAGTAAAGGCAATTATAGGTTCATCAAACGATGCAGTGAATACGCATTTTACTCTCAACACAATTCAACAATATACATAGTTACGCGTGCTACACACAGTACTCTATGTATTTGTACATACACATACTAATACTCACATACAGTGCATTTAACACGACTCTTACACGCTCACGCTCGATCTAAACTGACTCTCTCTTGCACATGACTTTGTTATTATATTTGTATGCGTGAGAGCAGCTCTAGGCTTGAGTGACTCCATTTGAGCTGTTTGCCTATTACATACGTAGGTGTAAGAGAGATAAAACTATATTCGCGGCAGTCAAACTAATCTTGAAAGTGTTGAAGTAAAGAAGAATTGGAAGAGAGCAGTGAGCATGAGCTTCCTTCGCCTTGACTGAGCGCATATACATATGCATTACTCTTCCTCGACACAAGTACTCATACGTGGGTGAGAGTAATCATCGTAGTTGTCAAGCTAATCAGAAAAAAAGAGCGCTGAGCAGAAACGACAGTGTGCCGCAAATTAGCAAAATGGGAGCTGCTTTTTGCATGTGTGAGAGTAAGATAGAGCATCTTGAGAGGATCCAAGTAAAGAATTGTAAGAGCGCGGCGAATTTGGATAAGTGGAGCTGCTTAGCAACTGGCTTCGACTCAGAGCAATTATGTATTTATGTTACTAGACGCACAAATGTGTGTGAGCGAGGCAGAACAATACTCACTGCCTTAGCTTATTATAAAAGAGTACTTGTATGTATTAATAATTAGGCATGTAACTTAATATATATTTCTCTATGTAAATAAAAATGTATGCATATTTGAACACACATATTTAAGTTTTGTAACGCGCTTTAAAAACCCACACATCTGATGAAATGTTGACAGTGCAGGCATCTTGAGCGTGTATCACCTTCGTCTCTGTCTATGTTTTTCTTATTTCGCCCAGCCCTACAGTGTTGGCAAATCTATAGGGCCTGGCTGTGCTATAGACATGACAATTATTTGTTTAGTTGTTTGTCGAGGCTTTTGGCCAGCAGTGTATCCCATACAATGGACATGCTTAGCAATTATTTGCGTGGCGCTGGCGTAAAGCCAAAACAAAAATTTATAAATACGCGCGCACACTAACACACTTACACATACAGTAGGCGTCTATAAGTAGCGCAGTAGACACATATTCATTATATGCATATACATGCATACATATACATAAATATGCATATATATATATATATATATATATATATATATAGACATATAGATAAGTATGGCTGCTTTATATGTAAATTTTATAATTTTTCAGCAGCCAACGCAAAGCAAATCTACGCAAATGCGCCGCAAGCAACAAAAACTGAAATTACGTTGAAAGAAAAACAAAAAGAAAACCCAACTCATTTCCACAATGTGAAGTCTGGGTTTTTTTTTCACTTTTTTTTTTGGCTTTGGACAACGAAAATGTTGTTTTCATTTGCCCCATTGCGATTTTTTGTAGGCTTTTGCCGTACGATTTATTAAGCAGCTTTTGGCATGTGACGTAGAGCGCTCAACGAATTCGCCGCATTTAACAAAATTGCCTCACACATGAACATACACGCGCACACACGCACACACACACACTTACACACCCATGTGTACACATGGCATTCGACTGTGATTATGATTTATGGACTTTTGTGCGTGTGTTTCTGAATATATATATGTGTGTGTGCGCGCGCGCGTTTGTACATACGTACAGAGCTTATGTGACAAATATTCTTACCTGGCGTCTCACATAGTCCACCAAACCCTCCATGCAGGGCTCCATGCAAAAGGAGTGCTGGCATGGCAAAAGCTTTGGTATGCGATACCTGTCCAAACACACGCAGCACGTCAACAATTGTTCGAATTGCTCCATGGTTCACTGCAAGAGAGAGAGAAAAATATAGTGTGTGAGAGAGAGGGAGAGATAGAGAGCAAATGAGGGTGTGAGTGAATGCAATCAGACATCATTAGCCTTGATTTGATTAGAGACAAAGTCCTGTCAATTTGATATTCATATCATTATAAATTCGCGTGCACCGCCTTGCCGCTAAGCTCATCATAAGATGGCCCCCAAATCGGATTGCGACATTACGAGCCCTCACTTTTGAATAAGCACAAAACAACGGGATGCCATCAAGTGTGGCAATTGGGCTTAACTGACTAGCTGATACACGCTTAAAGTGGATTAAGGGAGTGAATTATGCAATTTTTCTAGTCTCTAAATAATTTAAATTGATTTGTAGACAAGTTTAAGAACTAAGAAAATGAATTAAGAAATGTACAACGAAAAGCTATTTCTATTTTCAGCTTAGATTTGACACTCTATCTATATATATACATGTATACATATCAAGGTTTGCCACGCCCCATCAACTAGCGCTTCATACAGGAAATCTCTAGTTGATCTACGAGGCCCCCAACAAGCATTCAATCTTAGCAGACAAACTAATACACATCTACAGGAGCATCATCTGTACTAAAATTTCAATCCGCTCACTTCCATAAAAGTCGACTTTTCCACACGAAAGCCAATATACTTCGCCCAAACACCTAGCGAACGAGCACAAAAACAAAGCGAAACAAAACATATAAAAAAGAAGAGCAGGCATCACCGTAAATTGACCATTTCTGAGCCATTGTCGTAAATCGCGAGCCTGCTTCAGTTGGGCCGCAACGGCATCAGCTACACCCACCGCTCTCCGCCTACTGCCCATCGTGCATCTCCGTCTCCGTCTTCATTTGTCCTTGGCAAATATTCTAAGCCACAAATCTGCTTATGGCTGGCTTCATTAAAAGCGGTTTATTTAAAGGAACTCAATACGGCAAATAAAAATGAGCCAAGTTAATGTAAATAGAAACGGCCTACCGCATGCTAATGTATGTATATCTTGATATATAAATACATATACAGATATATAAATAAAAAGCCTATATATATATACGCTCTCTAAATTGGCAATAACTTAGTCTAATTACCAAAGCAGTTAAGCGTTAGCCATTGCATTTTGACCACAAATATTGGCAATTGCAATTGATATGAAATATTGAAATGGAGCCGAATTTCAGCTACTCAAAGCGTCAATAAAAGCAGACTCAAGTGTTTATAGTGAAACGAAATGCTATGTTGTTATTTAAATTAAATTGAATCAATTAAATTGTAATCAAATTAATATGACTGATTATAGTTAGTTAGTGTTGCCTTCTTATATTTATTTATTATTTGCTTGCTCTATTTTTTCACGAGTTTTTTTATATTTATAGTTAAGTAAATATGATCATATAATAATAATTAGTGTTTATTTTTTAGTTTTCTTTAGTAATTTTTAAATATTATTTGCATTTTCACACTCATTATCATAAAAATATATAATAAATTATTATATATATTATATTATATATTATATTATAAAAAAAGCAATTTATATAAAAAAAGCAATATTATATAATTCAAAGCAATTTTATAATTTATTATTAGACTAATGATAATGATAACGAGCTAATGATAATTAAAATGATTATATAAATAACAATATATTTTATGATAGTGAAAGTTTAAATTAGCATTAGCAATATAATTACTACAATATTATAATTATCACAATTCATTGAATTCTTTTCATTCTATCATTACTTATAGCCATAACTTATTTTTTGTTATATTTATCAAACATTTATCACAATCATTTTTACTGACATCGTTGTTATAATTTGAACCATAACTTAGTTATTTAATCATGCTGATTATCATTAGAAAACCCATAATTATTACCATTATTATTCATTTTAGTTTTTATTTTATTGTCAAACAATTTTGTAATTCGAATATTATTCACAATAAATTGTAGAACTAAAAAGAGTGATACAAATCAAGAATATTCCTTATCCTAATCATTTTCAAAAGTGCATTGTAATTTTGATTGGTATAACCATTATCATCATCATGGCTCAAATAATTACTTTCTATCATCAAAGTTTCTGTCGTTGGATCCAACTTTGTGCATCAAAATGCATATCAAATGCAAATGCAACTATTAAAGTAATAACATCATCATAGTCACAATGATAAGACGAATATTGAAGCAGATTCCGCATTGGCAGCAAATTTTACGCCGTTCCGCAAATTTCCGCAATTCATGCCAAAAAGCCAACTGGCGTACGTTTTTGGCAAAAGTAATTTCGAGCCAGTTGCCTACACGTTCGCTGTGAACGTTCAAAAAAATTTTCTTATTTTCCTGGCCGAAAATAAGCGGCAAATGCGCAGCTTTTAATAATAAAAATGACACAGATTTTCCCATGAAGCACACACACGAAAATATTTCTCAACGTGATGTGTGCACTGTAGCGGGACATACACACATATATACACACATATATACATACATACATATTTATATACAAGTGCATATGAAATGCAATTTATTCGCCCTCGTCAGGCATATTGCGTATACGCCACGTCAGCACACGGTGCACATTGCACCCGGCCACCGGCCATCGGCCACGCCCCCTGCTGCAAACGGCTACACACTTCCTGCCCAACAATAAATAAACACATCGAGGTACACCACAAAATTGTCGTGCCGCCTGCTGCCAATTAAATCGGTGTGCAAAATATATTTAAAGCGTTGCTTAAATTGCGGCCAAAAGTTCACATTGTATTGCAGCACGACCACTGCCCCTGCCCCGTGCCACGCCCAGCCCATCAGGAGCCAAAAAAATGCAGAGAAGAAGAAGAAAATCGCATGCGAATAGCGTGCAATTAAGTGGAAAATGCGCTTAAAATCAAATTGAATAGAAATTTTGTCGCCCGCTCAAATTGTGCGTACTATAAACCAGTAGCAGGCGTTGCAGGAGGAGGAGCAGTGGGCGTGGCACACACTCCCTCACCCGCTCTCACTAATTTCGCAATTGCAATCTGTGAATCTGGGCACCAAAAAGGATTAAAATGGAACTCATGCACTCGCATAATAGAAACTGCCTTAAAAACCATAGCCAGTGCCACGCCCACACACACGCTGCGCTAGTGAAATTTTGAATGTTTGCTGAAGAGCTGCAGTCCTTTGAAAAGCGGACGGGACACAGGGGTGGAGCTGGCACTTCAAAGCACATTCAATGCACAATTTGAATGGCCATTCAAAAGCGTCAAAGAGGGCTAGAGGGAGAGGGAAAGAGAGAGTGAGAGAGTGAGAGAGGGGCCAGAGGTACAACCAGGCAGCTTAGTTATTTAGGAGCGTGCTTTGTGTGCAATGGACAGTGCTTGAATTTAACAATTACATAAATAAATACATTTAAAAAAAAACATATATTCTGCAAATCGCAGCGAAATTACTTTTTTTATAGCTTTGCAATTGAGTTGAGCTTCAAGGCGAATGGAAAAGCAAAAGCTCTAAATGTGCAGCTATCGCTATAGCTAGGTTTATGTATATATGTATGTATATCTCTACATATAGAAGCTATGCTGAGCTGGGTTCCAGTTATGGTTGAATTTGTTAAAATTATATTTAAAGCTAACTACGAGCTGAAAAAGCTAGCTTTGAATATATATTATATACATTATATTCATAATTTATCAATTTATAATTTAAATATATATAATATGGTAACAAATTTGAATTTGGAATGAAGGTAATATACTTCTTTCGAAATCTTAATTATTATTATTATTATTTTACTATTTATTATATTATATTAATATTATAATACTATTATTAGAAAATATTGTTATCAAATTAATTTTATAAAAACAAATTTTAATATCAAAATATCTAGCAAACTATAAATATAGATAATATACGTTTATCATTTATATATAAAATCTTTTCTTTTTTTTTTTAATATGAGCAAGCAATTAATAAATTTGCACTGCTTGGAAAGTATTTAGAGGTTCCTTGACTATATATATGTCTTCCCCTTTTATAAGATCTCTGCTTACTAATACAACCCTATGGTAATAGTTCAGTCCACATCATTTTTATATACATACATAAACATACATGCTGGCTAGTAAAAAAAAAAAAGACAGAGCAGCCTCCCTGGACTGAGCCTCAGTATATATCGCATAGAATATATATAAATATATATACTATATGCACTTGGAAATTCTATTTTTTATGGCTTCCACATTTCGAAATTATCAGCCACATAAATATAAAGTGTACAAAAAACTATAATTAATGGCGGCCAACAGCTGGAATAGCGTCGCACACCAAATTATTTCCACACACACAGAATTTTTTAGAGACTTTCTCTGGACTTGAATACTTAATTTATGAAATAAAATAATAAACAATAAATGCATATTTTTTCCAATCAGCAACAAGCTGATCTATCTAGTATTCATACACACACACTATTATTTCCTGATCCTGTATAATAATATTTATTATTCATTTTGTCGGGCAAAACTTTAGCGCAACTTTTTGTTTATGCGCCAAGATTGATGGGGACAGTTGTTCAATGTTTTGTTTTTCTACAAAGACACACAAATATACCATGTATGTGTATGTGTATATGTATATATATAAATATGAACACATACTAGCTAGCTGTAGAGAGCGTATTAGCCTTGGCAATTAAATTTAGCCAATTATGTGACAAACGTCTGTCTGTTTTTGCATGGCTAAAGGAAACGGAAATGCGTATTTTTTCAGTTCATTGCAATTGGGTTCAAAGACTTGCAACCATACAAACGATATGTATGTATATGTATGCACACATACATACTTTTGTTTGTCTATACTAGAGCTATTTGACCCTGGATGCTTGCCAGTTTTGGCTGCAGCCGCAATCGACTTCAGTGCGTTTCCAATTTTGGGCCATTCATCAATTTTTTGCCGAAATATTGGAAAATGGGTCAAAACTTTTCGCCAGCTGTCGCAAGTGACAAAAATCGACGGCTAGTTTGATAGATCTCTAAAGCGATTGCCTGTCAGAAACGTAACAAACAACAAAGGCAACAAACAAAAGTAAAAACAAAATACAAAAAACAGAAAACTGAACGGAATTGCAGCGAAATATTTGGGTCAAACATTTGGCAGGGCCAGCGAAATGCTAAACCGCAGCTACGACACCGCTAAAAAAGAAATAGAGTATGCATTAAATCGGGTATAAGTGACTGCCTAATGCACGCTCATTGTTTCATAGCTAATTCATTTGTAGTAGGTCCATAGATAAGTATATATGACCTTATTATAGGGTATTTTTGAGCAGTGATTAGAGCCAATATTGACTAAGCAGTACTCGCTCAGGAGTATAAAAGCTAACACGGATTTTTTCATTTCATTAGAGAGGATATCTGATAAACTTTATTAGGTATCCTCAAATGCTCGCTCATGATTCCCTAGCAGCTGCAGGACTAGTAGCTTATGTTACTTATAAGAGAGCTTTTATTATAAAATATTTACTTATATTTAAAGATATAATATTTAAATATCATAAAACATCTTTAATTGTTTATGAATATGCCTTTATAATTTGCCTATCTACTATACTTATATTTATATCTTTATATTAATAATAAACACAGTCAATTTTTTTAATTTATACAGTCTATATTTATACTGACTATATTTTAATTAGTCTGAGGTCTATACAGCTATATGTTTATTTAAATCTAACATTTTTTAAGAATATTTTTTAAAGCATATAGCATATAGAGTAAATTGCTAGTAACAAATATTTCTATACGATACACTAAACTAATATTGTAAAAAAATGTAGATTTACCATGGATATTAAATTAAATATGGCTATAAGCCATAAGTATATATATATATATATATATATATATATATATAGTATTATATATAATAATCTATTATATTGCTTATAAGGAAGATATATATCCTTAGCACAAATACAGTACAATTATTATATATACATATCTATATCTATAATATCTATTGACAAATGTAGAAATGCCTATGGGAAAAATAATACCTATAAGTATGTATACACATATATATCATATATATCCTATAGGCATGACTATGCCTATAGATCGACCACGTTTCCCATAGCTGTACTTGTCAGATAGATATGGTCAATATTCGATGTATACGACATTGCACATATATTCACATATACATACACTTATATCACATCCTCTATATACGTAAGCGATGAATATTGATCTGTAGAGAAGATGTACTAAGGTCTTGTTCTATAAGTTTTTATATCTACCAATAAGACTGTGGCAGTATAGTCATTTCTTTAGTTGTTAGTCAGTAGGCGTAGCCATAAATAATATTAATAATCCAATAAAGTCAAACTGACTTGCCTGAAAAATGGTAATGATTTAGTATATAATCTAATTTAGACACAGAATCTAACAACCTTCGGCTAGTAGGCGCAGTCGTGCAGTAGTCGTACACCTACACGAATTTATGTATCAAATCACAACAAGTTCCTGTCATAAAACCCGATACACCCACAACCGTAAGAGCGAGTATCAAAGCAAAAATAAACTCACCAATAGATAAATGAAAATGTTTCTGCTGCTGCTGCTCTTGCAGTTGCCGCTGTTGTTGTTGCTGCTGCTGCTGCTGCTGTTGCTGCTGTGTCAAAGCAACACTCAGGGGCAATCATAAAATGCAATTGGCTTCAAAACTCAAAACTGAATCTATGAAATTTCCAAAGCGTAACGGTATATCTTGAACGAATTTATTTTTCGAGAACTTATTTATTTCGAATATTTCAAAGACTTTTCATCAGCCAAAAAGGGTTCACTTTGTTAACTTTTCTCGTTCACATTGAATTTTAAATGAATTTATTCTTTTTATATATATTTTTGTATCAAACAGAATTAAGATTTCTTTAATAATTTTTTTTTTTTTTTTTTTTTTTTTGTATATTTTAAGCAATGTAAATTATAAAAATAAATGCGCTGCGAGTTTTTGTTTTTGCAACGCGCCTCGTAGAATTCGATTGGAAATGTAAGAACCGACTGAAGCCAAATGAAAACTGAAAATTGCCAAGCACATGAAGCCAAAAGGCAGAACAGCGAAAAAATAATACGAGGAAAAACAAGAGCAGTGTATAATATTTTAAATATATACAAAATGTGTGCTCGTGGATGTGTGTATGTGTGTGTGCGTGTATGGGTGCGTGTGTAGCTATATATATGCATATAGAGCGCAACGACGTCCGAAATACAAATAAACAAACGTGCGATCGAAATACGAACGCAAAAAGATATTCTTGGCAACGACTCGTATATGTGTGCGAGCATCTCATAGTGTGTGTGTCTGTGTGTGTGTGTAAATCTCTTGTATCTATGCATTATATCGCTGGCTATGCACAGCAGCTCATTAATGAGTTACATTTCGTGTGTGCTGCACGTGTGTGAATCCAAATGAAGTTTTCACATTGTTTTGTTTTGATGTGCGGCCACAGAAGAAAGCTGATTGCTGCCCACAGCAACAATGTAATTTGCCTAAAACTCACACACACGCACACACAGATAACACGTACACACTAATACGCAGAGAGGGAGAGAGAGACAGAAAGAGAGGGAGAGACAGCGCGCAATTCTCACTGAGCATCCGTTGACGTCATTAAATGACGAACTATTTATAAAGCTGCCGGCATTTTCCGTTAGCATCTTAAGTATCTGCATTTGTGTATCTGTATCTGTATCTGTATCTGTATCTGTATCTGTATCTGTATCTGTATCTGTATCTGTATCTGTATCTGTATCTGTATCTGTATCTGTATCTGTATCTGTATCTGTATCTGTATCTGTATCTGTATCTGTATCTGTATCTGTATCTGTATCTGTATCTGTATCTGTATCTGTATCTGTATCTGTATCTGTATCTGTATCTGTATCTGTATCTGTATCTGTATCTGTATCTGTATCTGTATCTGTATCTGTATCTGTATCTGTATCTGTATCTGTATCTGTATCTGTATCTGTATCTGTATCTGTATCTGTATCTGTATCTGTATCTGTATCTGTATCTGTATCTGTATCTGTATCTGTATCTGTATCTGTATCTGTATCTGTATCTGTATCTGTATCTGTATCTGTATCTGTATCTGTATCTGTATCTGTATCTGTATCTGTATCTGTATCTGTATCTGTATCTGTATCTGTATCTGTATCTGTATCTGTATCTGTATCTGTATCTGTATCTGTATCTGTATCTGTATCTGTATCTGTATCTGTATCTGTATCTGTATCTGTATCTGTATCTGTATCTGTATCTGTATCTGTATCTGTATCTGTATCTGTATCTGTATCTGTATCTGTATCTGTATCTGTATCTGTATCTGTATCTGTATCTGTATCTGTATCTGTATCTGTATCTGTATCTGTATCTGTATCTGTATCTGTATCTGTATCTGTATCTGTATCTGTATCTGTATCTGTATCTGTATCTGTATCTGTATCTGTATCTGTATCTGTATCTGTATCTGTATCTGTATCTGTATCTGTATCTGTATCTGTATCTGTATCTGTATCTGTATCTGTATCTGTATCTGTATCTGTATCTGTATCTGTATCTGTATCTGTATCTGTATCTGTATCTGTATCTGTATCTGTATCTGTATCTGTATCTGTATCTGTATCTGTATCTGTATCTGTATCTGTATCTGTATCTGTATCTGTATCTGTATCTGTATCTGTATCTGTATCTGTATCTGTATCTGTATCTGTATCTGTATCTGTATCTGTATCTGTATCTGTATCTGTATCTGTATCTGTATCTGTATCTGTATCTGTATCTGTATCTGTATCTGTATCTGTATCTGTATCTGTATCTGTATCTGTATCTGTATCTGTATCTGTATCTGTATCTGTATCTGTATCTGTATCTGTATCTGTATCTGTATCTGTATCTGTATCTGTATCTGTATCTGTATCTGTATCTGTATCTGTATCTGTATCTGTATCTGTATCTGTATCTGTATCTGTATCTGTATCTGTATCTGTATCTGTATCTGTATCTGTATCTGTATCTGTATCTGTATCTGTATCTGTATCTGTATCTGTATCTGTATCTGTATCTGTATCTGTATCTGTATCTGTATCTGTATCTGTATCTGTATCTGTATCTGTATCTGTATCTGTATCTGTATCTGTATCTGTATCTGTATCTGTATCTGTATCTGTATCTGTATCTGTATCTGTATCTGTATCTGTATCTGTATCTGTATCTGTATCTGTATCTGTATCTGTATCTGTATCTGTATCTGTATCTGTATCTGTATCTGTATCTGTATCTGTATCTGTATCTGTATCTGTATCTGTATCTGTATCTGTATCTGTATCTGTATCTGTATCTGTATCTGTATCTGTATCTGTATCTGTATCTGTATCTGTATCTGTATCTGTATCTGTATCTGTATCTGTATCTGTATCTGTATCTGTATCTGTATCTGTATCTGTATCTGTATCTGTATCTGTATCTGTATCTGTATCTGTATCTGTATCTGTATCTGTATCTGTATCTGTATCTGTATCTGTATCTGTATCTGTATCTGTATCTGTATCTGTATCTGTATCTGTATCTGTATCTGTATCTGTATCTGTATCTGTATCTGTATCTGTATCTGTATCTGTATCTGTATCTGTATCTGTATCTGTATCTGTATCTGTATCTGTATCTGTATCTGTATCTGTATCTGTATCTGTATCTGTATCTGTATCTGTATCTGTATCTGTATCTGTATCTGTATCTGTATCTGTATCTGTATCTGTATCTGTATCTGTATCTGTATCTGTATCTGTATCTGTATCTGTATCTGTATCTGTATCTGTATCTGTATCTGTATCTGTATCTGTATCTGTATCTGTATCTGTATCTGTATCTGTATCTGTATCTGTATCTGTATCTGTATCTGTATCTGTATCTGTATCTGTATCTGTATCTGTATCTGTATCTGTATCTGTATCTGTATCTGTATCTGTATCTGTATCTGTATCTGTATCTGTATCTGTATCTGTATCTGTATCTGTATCTGTATCTGTATCTGTATCTGTATCTGTATCTGTATCTGTATCTGTATCTGTATCTGTATCTGTATCTGTATCTGTATCTGTATCTGTATCTGTATCTGTATCTGTATCTGTATCTGTATCTGTATCTGTATCTGTATCTGTATCTGTATCTGTATCTGTATCTGTATCTGTATCTGTATCTGTATCTGTATCTGTATCTGTATCTGTATCTGTATCTGTATCTGTATCTGTATCTGTATCTGTATCTGTATCTGTATCTGTATCTGTATCTGTATCTGTATCTGTATCTGTATCTGTATCTGTATCTGTATCTGTATCTGTATCTGTATCTGTATCTGTATCTGTATCTGTATCTGTATCTGTATCTGTATCTGTATCTGTATCTGTATCTGCATCTGTATCTGTATCTGTATCTGTATCTGTATCTGTATCTGTATCTGTATCTGTATCTGTATCTGTATCTGTATCTGTATCTGTATCTGTATCTGTATCTCTCTCTCTCTCTCTCTCTCTCTCTCTCTCTCTCTCTCTCTCTTGTATCTATAGCTGCATGAGTATCTTCCTCTCCAATTGAATATGTAATTATAGAGGAATCTTTATCTGTAGGCACTTATTTTTCTGATGCCTCACTAAAAACCTAAAAATACACTCCATTGAACAGAAACTGGAACGCACATTGGGCTTTTTGTAAATGACGCCCTAGTTTGTTGCAACTTATAGATACTTTAGCCATAATTTCGTTTTTGCAGCTGGCTTTCCGTTAACGCGCAATGACGCTGCATAAATTTTCGCAACAAAATTTTCGCCAAAAAAGAATAAAATTGACTTTATTTATGAAGGCAAAAAAAAACAAAGGGGTCCATTAGCTGGCATGTGGCACAAGTCAGCGTGAGACGAGCAAAGGAGTGAGGAGGGGAGTGTGAGCGCTGAGCGGGCACAGCGAGAGCTCAAGGTCGTATTCCCTTGGAACGGCGACAGGCGCTAAAAATAGTTAATGCGTTTTGCCCAGAATTTTTTTAACTACAGCGGAGTGCAGACGCCTCAAAATAGAACTGCAAATACTCGAGCTATAAATAACAGCCAGACAGAGGCTGAAACTTCACAGACTGCAGCAGAGTACGTGTGAAAGCGAGAACGTTTGCCCAACTAAACCGAAAGCGAAAAACTTTTCACACTCTGCTAAGGCAAAGAAAACTTGCAAGAAAACTGAAAACAATCTTTCATTTAATGCAAACAAACAAATTGTTCAAGTTTGTCTAAAAGAGAAGTAATCCTAAAAGCTTTCATTTCTTGTTTGTATTAAATGAATGTGCAAACTATTTTCGCGTTTATAGTGATTTAATTGATGCCAATTACTCTAATAAGGCAATTAATAAAGGAAAATATAAATATTATTGAGGCTCTTACTGACAATTCCATTGAAGTAACGTATACGAAATGAGAATTGAGTCAAGGCTTGAACTTGAAAATTCTACTGTACTTGCTTGAGCGATTCAAAATGACTGAATGAGTAGAATGATTGACGAACTGATTGTTGATGATGATGATTGATATAAAGGCTACAATCATGCCTTAAAACTTTTATCTTTCAGAGAGTAATTCCCTAAAATATATAAAGGCAAATGAGATTTTAGTGAGGTAAGATGAACGTTTTTACAGGAGCTCTTTAAGCACTATGACTGATTGAAGTCTAATGTGCTAAAACTTGAAGTTCCAGTCATTTCTGTTTCTTTTCACACTGAAAATTCCCTGAAAAGCAGATTTAAGCAATTTTCTACTACATTCCACAGACTTTCGCACACAGCGAAAAGTATTTTTCCGTTAGTTTCAAATGTAATTTAAAGCTTTTTATGGCATATTCATGTACTTACAGCTACTTTTGTGTTTTTGCTTTCGTTACGCTTTGTCTTCCTCTTCCTGTTTGGGTATCCGAGGCGCCCCTGGGGGGCCCTGCTGCGTTGCTGTTAACTGTGATGGCTGCAAAGAGGCAGATGGACAGAGAGACAATGAAAGAGCGGAAGAGAGACAGAGAAAGATAGTGAATGAGAGACATAGCGTAAGTGAATGATTGACTGAATGAGAGATAAGTATTGAATTTACTGCTGCATGCCAAATTGTATGATTAATCACTTGAGTTTTGGCCGCCAATCAACTAGTTACGCATGCTGGCAATGAGACAAGGCTGCTGCCACCACACGCAGCACCCTTTTTGGCCATAAATGCCACATCAAATGATAGCAGCTACAATTCGCATTGAATATTACAATTCATTATGCCACATGAAACACAATATGGGGCAGCTGCATTGTTGTTCACCTGCTCATTATCGTTATGGCATGCAGTTGGCATTTAATTGCATTGGCACAAAAGAACCGCAGCAAAACTTCGTTGCCCCTGGCAGTTGCATATTAACGATGCTGCAGGCATTTCGGCGCCACATGCTGCATGCCTCCCGATAAGCGATATCCGTATTTACGTATTGTGATTCACACGCATGCAAACACACACACACACACAGACACACGCATAAAATGTCAGCCTTAATTAACGTGCGTTGCCGATATTCATGTTGCCGTGTTTCACCTCGCTGTTGCATGCAACATTTTAATATCCTGCAAGCATTGTTTCTCAATAAATGCAACGCTCGCAGGCAGTCACCTGGATACGGCTTTCTTTTTAATTGAAACGCATAAACTTCCACTTGAACTCAAGATATTATCGAACTTGAGTGCGAAAAGCGGCTTCAAGGATTTCAGCTTTCAGATGTGAGCCTGGGCTTAAAGTGATGTAGCAGGAGCTTATGTTATATGTAATAAATTAAAATTTAAAAAATTTATAAGAAATGTATAAGAAATAAATTTTAAAAAACTATAATAATAAAATAATTAGTCAAGAGAATAAAAAATAAAAAATAATTTACTTAATATGCCAAAAGCCAATTTCTTTAAAAAATGTCAAGAAATAAAAAAAATAAAAACAAATAAAAAATTAAAAATAAAAAACCAAAAATAGGAAAAAGAGGCCATTTAAAATATTGTTATTTATAAATGCAATTACTCATTCCACTTCAGCCTTTAATTAGAACTTATAATCAAGCGCAACTACTGAATATTTAATAATCTTAGTCTAAATCAGAATTAATATCAATTGAACTGTTATGGAATGCAAGGGCGTACTCGAAACTTTCAAGTTATTTAATTAATAAAAACAGCAATTAGTTGCGATATCTCAATTGATATCCCATTGCAATTGCACGTCGTTGGCCACTCGATTTACTAATTAAAATGCGGCCTTGAACTTCCCAAAAGAGAAAACTCAATACGCATACGCCGTGTAGACGACGAAGCTGCGATATATGCGTATGTGTGTGTGTGTGTGTTCAAGAGAAACGGTTGCATACTTTCGGGCGGATGTGAATTGAGTGGACTGGGTGAAAAGTGCTTTTCATGCTACCGAATCGATTGGCATTTAAATTTGCTCTAATTTGAGCAAAAGGCAACAGCAGCAACAACAACAATTGAAATGAAGTGTAAACAATTCAGGTGTGAAGCGAAAACAAAGGGAATAGCCAAAAGCAAATGCAGACAAAGAAAATGAAGCAAATAAAAAATAAAACGAGCCCAAAAAGCGCGCAGCGCAAGTCAAACAACAGCAAAAATAAATAAATATAAAAATAAAAACAAAAAAGCTTTCGAAAAATTGAGTAAAAATGTCGCTGATTGAATAAAAACTAAAAATAAAATTGCGGCAAACGCGGCGTATGAGCAATCTAACTAAAGATCAACTCAAATTAAAAATAAAAAAATATATGATATATATGTGCAGCTTTTTTGAGTATATATAAATTCAGTTATAGCAAAAATGTTTATGCTCATACAACAATAACAAAAGTTGTTTAAAAAATTTTAAATAATTTTGACAGCTTGTGCGAGGTTGCTCCCGCTCTCT